>JAOPHQ010002418.1:0-45604 GCA_030340625.1 Merluccius polli | reverse complement strand
CCCCCCCCCCCGCCCCCCCCCCCCCCCCCCCCCCCCCCCCCCCCCCCCCCCCCCCCCCCCCCCCCCCCCCCCCCCCCCCCCCCCCCCCCCCCCCCCCCCCCCCCCCCCCCCCCCCCCCCCCTGTCGGCCCGCGGTGTGTTTGTGTTACTATTGCGGGCATAGACATATATACATAGTATACATGTATATCTATGATTGCGGGCACCCCCGCCGGCCGTAGGTCCGCGGTGACGCTCGAACGTGAACGTCGTTTTACGGCAGTGGAAGATTTACGACAGCCAGCATACAGACAGTAAACAGACAGTGAGCAACGGACTTCACATGATATTATTCACAACTCGGATTAATTTAATGAAACCCATTGATTCTTTTGACCGGTGGACCCTTACGGACTTAAGGAATATAAACAATGCAGGAACGGACACACACCGTACGGACTTTATGATCGCTTCAAAAGTTGGAAGTCAGACCTTTTCCCCGTCTCTCTTGTTTACCGGTAAGTCTGATGAATTATGCGTTGGTGTTCATAGTTTGTGTTAAATGAACTGAATGATTTATCTGTGGAGAGTCTAACTGATCTAACGATGTGCGTTATGTCCATATGGACAGACGTTTAAACGGTTACCGTATCTTTGTGTAGGTGATCTAAACGGCTTAAGTCGTTCAAGAAATAATTTAGACAAAATCCAGATCCGGCCTCAATTGGAGACCTGCGTTTATTTGTCAGAACGTGTCGCCACACCCCTGCGTCTATTAGGGACCCCGCTTTTATTGGAAGTTTTACGGTATATAGAGAACGAAAAAAAAACGTTATTAACCGGTTTTGGGGATTTCAGAATAACGTTTCTGTTCCGGAACAGTTGAAGACCATTTGGTTTTCGTTTCCGTTTCCGTTCCTCGTAAAATTCCGTTCGTTTTCGGTTTTTGTTTTCGTTCCTTGAACCGGTTCGGAGCCCTGCTAGTAGGACCATCTCTGGTAGGACCAACTCTGATAGGACTTTCTCTCTGGTAGGACTAACTCTGATAGGACTTTCTCTCTGGTAGGACTATTTCTTTTGTAGGTCTGGTAGGTTTACTTCTTTGGCAGGTCTATAGATCTGGTCCATATGCCGTTTTTGTTTACACAAACATCAAGTTATAATTTGGTCACAAAGTCCTAAAGGGAACTAAATATGATGAAAGAAAATATGTTCGATCATCGATGTTTTTGTGTGCGTGTGTGTGTGTTGCAGATGAGGGTGAGGTCTACATGTGGGACGTGCGCAGCAGTCGCTGTGTTAACAAGTTTGCGGACAACGGCTGTGTGAAGGGAACCAGCATTGCCACATCCAGAAACGGACAGTACCTGGCCTGCGGGTGGGACACACACACACACTAATACGTGTAATGTATATTAAAGGCACAATAAGTGTGATTTGGCGGTTGCAGTTTGTAAACGCAACATTCAAAGTTGGCCCCTACTCCCCGGGTGAACGACACCAGAAGCCCTGCCCCCTGACTGTGGAGGCTACTTTAAAATACTTTAAAACCCACTTGGCTACTATAGCAAGCTAACTAAGCTAACCGCCTGTGTTAGGCACCTACCTGTCCCAACAGAAAACAGGCCAATTCTGTGTCGCGCTTTATCCCCATCCTCTCCTTCAGTGTTTTGTCCGCTTGGTGTTTCACCTCACTATATGTATTTTTATTATATATATATATATATATATATATATATATATATATATATATATATATGTTCGGTGCTGTGTCCACCATTGTCGTAGTTTCCTCTTGGATGCTTGCCTATGATCTGCGACCTGGTCGCTACGTTTTTATAGAGTTCCGCCTTGCACCCTGTGTTCTGTTGGCTGCGGGCTATCGACTGCCCAATGGTTGACGCCCAGAAACGTCCCGAACAAAGTAAAATTAGAAAATACAGGCAGAGGGCCAGGTCTTCACTTTCAGTGGGTCATAAGTGATGATTGAGAGGGATTATTTTTGTATGAGCCTTTACATATTTTTTAGGAAAATCCTTGTGCCTCATTGCGCCTTAAAGCTATCTATCTCCCTTAGCTCTCAGTCGGGAGTGGTCAACGTCTATGCTCAGCGGGAGTGCCTGACATCAGCCAATCCCAGGCCTCTGAAGACGCTGATGAACCTGCTGACCCCGGTGACCTCTCTGGCCTTCAACCCCGCCTCTGAGATCCTTGCCATGGCCTCGCGAAATGAAGACGAGGCCCTGCACCTGGTGAGTCTTTACAGACGAGTCTGAAAAAACTGCCTTTGTTCCATTGGCTTGTTGGTTATAGTGTTGTTGGTTGGTTGGTTGTTGTGGTTGTTGTCGTTGTTCACAGCTTTTCGGGATTGGTTGCTTGTGTAGGATGGCAAGGACCTGAACCTAAACTGAATTAACTTGTTACCCTGAATTAGTTTAAAATCCAAAATATACCCATATGTTGCTGATGTTATTGTTTGGAATTAAGTGTGTGTGTACAGTGTGTACAGTGTGTACAGTGTGTACAGTGTGTATATTTTATGTGTAGTTTGAAGTGTTTGTGTGTGTGTGTGTGTCCAGGTCCACCTGCCCAGTTTGACTGTTGTTTTCCAACTTCCCCATCGCCAAGAAGAAGAAGTACATCCCACCGCACCAACTGCATAGACTTCTCCCCACACAGTGGCTTCTTCTCATTGGCTAACAACAAGGGCGTCGCTCAACTGATGCGGTCAGTCCCGCACTCCTTTAAACTGCTAGGCCTAAAAAATTCAAGCATTTAATTTTTCTTAATATTAAAAGTATTTTGAAATGTGATTCAAAATATAAAGATTTGGGCTATAAAAACGGCTTTCATGCATGCATTTTTATGCATTTATTAACTAGGTAATGATAAAAAAACATGTTCTGCTGTATTATTTAAAGCTAAACAAGTTGGGTCCTTTCTTTTAACAAAAAAACATACTTTTATCAAATCATTTGCACCAATACAACCATCACATTAGATTCCTAGAGGTGAATCTGATTCAACATTGACAATATGTAAATTCTGACTGTTTTCTCTCTGCTTTGTTTTCTCCAGGTTGCTGCACTACAAGGACTTTTAAATAAACGAGGATCACATTACACTCAGTAACAGGATGCCAACATTAGAAGCCTTTGTGGTACAGATTTTTGTAGTTTATTATGACATTATGAGTAGTACAGATTACAAATTGAAACTGTTCCATTGTAGCTGTTTGTAGTTGCCCCATATTTCAGAATTGGATATGCACCATACAGGTTCAAAGCTCAGTGTTAAAGAGAACAATGTGTTCCATCTCATGGAAATATTTGTACTGTGTTATAATAGCTTGGTAGATGAGACCCATGTACTCCTGTGCAGCTTGGATGGCTTCCATGTAGCTTCCAAACGCTGGTATGTGTTATTATTTTTAACAGATTGTTGTATAAATTAAGTAAATACCCCCGGTATCTCCATTCTAATCATTCTATTGTTTCTTGTTTTTGTCTGCTCAGTGCAATCCTGGGATAGGATTGGGCTACAATGATGTTTTACTCTCTAGAAAAATTGTCTCCTTGTTGCACTGCAGATCAAATCCGGTTTCTCCCGAGATAGTTATCAGCTGCTGGACTTCTCAAGGTGCTTTAAACAAATGTATAAGTCATTCATTAAAGTCCGTGTAAACCAAAGGGAAATGTGTTTAGAGTTCACACTATAGAAAAATGTGTTATTAACCACCCCAGCCAAATTTGAATGATTAAAAAGTGACCAAGTATATAAAATTTGGATTCAAAATTGTGAAAAAATTAGCATTATTCTCACACGCTGGGGGCTTGTCCGCTGAAGGCACTAAACCACGCCCATTTGCGCGCGCACGGGGGGGGGGGGTACAGAGCCTCTCAACTGTCAAATAATAACTCAAACTCGTGATTGGGTGTGATGAGCAGTGACGCAACTGCACTCTGGTTGTTAGGGGCGGAGTATGTAAGGGGTAGCGTTTACGTCATCATGTACCATTTAAGCCCACACACACACACACACACACACACCTGCAGTAGGAATGCCCCCTTTCCTGTTCTGCTTGAGAATGGAAAAGCATTCCCTTCATGTCAGGTCATCTGTGGGCAGAACCCAACGGTGTCTCTAGGATAGTGTGCTTCTGTGGCATAGCAAATGTTTATCAGTGTACAAATTACGGATGAGCGCTATGGTAATGCGTGCATAATTACACAAGGTTAATGTAACCTATTACAGTTAAGGGACGTCGGTAGGGTTTCTATATCTCACTGCTGCACCTGGTTTCAAACTTGCCTTACAACTTTGTATGTATTTACCTTTTACCAGCCAATGCTCGTCTGCTCCGTCTGCCAGGACACACCCTTGAACACACACACACACACACACACACACACAACTCTTGCATCTGCGTGGTTAGGCTCTCTGTTCCAGGGTGGCTGAGGGACTACTACTCAGATACATGACTCACGACCCGGAGGAGACACAGTTGACACTTAAGGTAAATTCAATTCATGATTTCTAGGATGGATTTAATTTAAGTTTAATAACATTTAGAAACCAATAAAAGTAGCTAAACCACATATGAAAACTAATGAGCATAACTTCATGGAAGCTAGTACATAGCTTTCTGTACAATTCAATACAAGTACAATACAATCTTATAGCATTAATTTCCTATTAGAAATAACTGCTGTCGTACAACATTGTATTGCATGTGAGTTAGTCGATGTATTTTATACATCAATATATTTTTTTAAATATTGTGATAATGCGGCCTGTCTTTATTGAAGGGCTCCTATTTTACCACCAGGTCTGAGTGTGATTAGCCATTACAAGCTATTTTGAAAATTGTGATGTCACTACACTCTAGTGACATCACAAGTGGCAGTGTCCACCCAGATGTATGATGACTAGACTATAATTGCATTGCCTGACCATGTGACTTTTCCTAATGTCCGGCTCTGCGAGACTACAACTGCATCTCGATAAACTGTTCTTATGATTGATTACTTAGTAAGTGCTTGTCCCACAGGCATGTGTCACACAGACACATCGGCTTTTGTCCTCTTAGTACATGCCATTTAGTAGACACTTATTCTAAAGCACATTACCGTCAGTGCATATATTTTTTAGCATGGGAGCGGTAGGGATGGAACCCCTGACCCATGTGTTAAAGCCAGGCTTGCTTAGGGAGTGATCTATCCACATAGTTTTTCACTGCATACATTTCAGAAAAGCTTTATCAAAAATGATAATGAAAGTAACTATACTTAAGCAATATTATTCGGTCATAGAAGATAATAAATGTAATGTAACGGTTATTACGGTTATTAGAGCACCTGTAAAGTGGAGTGATACATGTAAGTCCCAGTGCTGTTATACTGAATATCAGCACTCATGCAATGCCTCTTGTCCAATCCAACGACTCGGTCAGAACTACCTGTTCCTACCTGTTACCTGTATAATGTTCTTTAAGGGGTCCATACTGTTCTAGTTATCTACTGTTAGCGTCCCACACTGTTCTGTACCGTTATTTACTGTTCCATTCACTCCTATAGTGTTCCATACTACTCTTTAATGATAGGGTCCCACACTGGTAGTTACTGTGTAGTGCCCTACACTGTTCTTTAAAACACTTTTTTTACTTTATTTATATATTTCAGTAAATATACATACAAGCATTAAAGCACACCTCCCCCCCACCTTCCCTGGACACCCAAAAAGTAAACAAATTGAAGACAAACATATATATAATAATATATAATAATATAATAAATAAAATAAATAAAATAAATAAATAAAAAAAGAAGAAAAATAGTTAATTAAACAGACACTTTTTGTGCTTTGGGATGCTGCATAGCCACTGTCCCATACAGTTCCATGCTGTTCCTTACGTTTCCATATATGTTTGAGACGGTTCCATACTGTTCTATACAGTCCAATGCTCCAGAGCCCACACTATTCCCCATACTGTTCTATTGATTAATTCATTGCATTTATATAGTGCTTTTCAATTCAATTCAATTCAAATCACTTTATTTGTCCCCAAGGGGCAATTGCAGAGGCACGTAGAGTAGTGATACAATAAACGAGTGACACAATACAATGTAAGTTAAAAAATGTAAACATTATGATACTAATAAATTGATACTAATATAATATTTAAAAATATGCTAATAATAGTGCAATAATAATAAAGTGCAGTATACACAGTAGGCCTATACATATTGATGGGTGTATGAAACGGATGGATCAAGACACCCAAAGTGTGTGTGTGTGTGTGTGTGTGTGTGTGTGTGTGTGTGGATATGACACTGTCATATCCACCCCCCCCCCCCCCCCACTGGTGTGGATATCCACACCAGTGGGGGGGGGGGGGGGGGGGTGATTGGGGTCCCATACTGTTCCTTACTTACTGTTCATCGTTGGATTAGCCTTGCAATATGTATTGGCTTTAGTGCTATAGTTATTATTGTCTTTAGTAGTGTAACACATTATGCATCAGTGTTCATGGTGTACTAACCTATAACCTCAACAATGTCACAAGAGCATCTCTAAACAATCATTTTGTTGTTGTTTTGTATTTTGAAAAGTAAAGTGAGAGCATCAATAGCCACCGATGATATGATCAAGATTACAGACAGTTTCCATTCTCCCCCCTCACGCAAATGAGTTGATCTGTAAGTGGAATTTGTTGTTGTGCACATTGTGTAAAACTGCATTGCTGCCTGGTAACGATCTCTACATGAATGCAAACATAAAAACTAGGAAGTTTTTACTTCCTGGTGCGGTTCTGTGGTCTCTGATAGAGCAGTAGCCTGTGTACCCAAGTGTGTCACAGGGGAGGTGGAGCTGTCAAGTACAGATGTAATAATGGTCCAGTGAACCAATGACCCTCAGTCAAACTACTGCCTCCAATTGTGCTTGACACTTTTGTTGTTATAGTCGTTGTTTGAAGACCAGTGAAAAGATGATGAAGGACTTCGACTTGTAGTGTGTGCATGTGCGCTACAAGAGTCAAATTGCTCCTTGAACTTTCTGCCATATTGCCCCCTACACCATGGTTACACTGGTGAACACAATTAAGATCCTTCTCATGGTCTTGGGACCTCTTGGGGAGGTTTTCCTTGCCCTCCACAGAGCTTTAGGGGGTGGTTGGATAACGTGAAGCCCTTAAGAGACTAACTGTGATTAAGGGCTTATACATAATGCATATAATATTGACTTGAGTCGACTAGATCCGATGAGCACAAAACAGCGTCTTGATGGGATGACCAAGTTCAAGGTACCCCTGAGCAAGGCATTAGATCCCATCACAGATCCCTGTAAAGCATGTGGTATGCCGCTGCAGGATGATACATAGCTTGCAACTAAGAATATCGAAAAATGAGTGAAAAGGTCACATCGATCATGATAAACAGGGTATAAAACAGACTGATAGCTCCTGCAGCGACTGGATGTTGAGGATGCGGAGGAAGATCTCAACGTCAGTGGACCATCACGTCACGTGTCATTCAAACATGTATGACTTCTCAGCTATGAAAATACTCCCGTCATTGAATGTGTGGGCGTGTAGTAAGTTACAGACATCCTGACTGTCTCTGTGTTGTTGTTGTGGTTGTTGTTGCTGTTGTTGTTCATATACTTTTGTTCGTTACAAACCCACACACACACAACCTGTTATCTGCGGTGTGACGCGGACAGGAATGCAGGCTAGCCAGCCTTTCTGCAAAGGGCGCGCGCACACACACACACACACACACACGCGCGCACTTACACTTACAGATGGGTAGGTTACTTACATCCATCATACTCTTCAGAAATGTTAATATCGTTTCTGTTTCATAAATCCTCCTAGGGTGGATTCAACCTGGGGGTGTCTTAAACAAATGTTTTTAACGGTGTTGGTTTCGATCCGAACGACTGATCAGCCACAGGTGTGTAAGCCACTCCCACTCTACCTGTTAACCACGGAGCGGACGACCGGTCCAACAGCTCAAACCTACAGATAGGCTTCAGGCTACAGATAGCTTCCGTGAAACTGTTGCTGCTGAGCCCGAGCCAGTTGAGCGAGTTGAGCTAGTTGTATTACTGCACTACCTCCACACCACGTGCTGCTTACAGTATAGAGAAAACACACACACACACACACACACACGCCGTCGTCCAGGTCCCAAGATAGTAAGATGCTATTTGACAAACTAACATGTAAAATGAACATGCCTGCCTTGAAATGTGCCTTTTGCTGAAAGAAACAAACAAACAAAAAGATGAACACACAGAATGGTAGCTTGTGCGCAACTCCAGAATATAACTTTAACTATACAAAGCTGGAGATTTCAGGATCTCCTCCACCATTGCCCGGTATGTTTCCACTGGGCCTCGTCACGCTGAGCCTGATACTGGTCTTCTGTTATTGGTCGTATGAACGTGGCGGTGCAGCCGCAGGGAATGCTGCTCTGCCTGGTTTACGTGCACCAGCCAGTTTTTCAAGTAGGCCTAGTTCTGACACGCAACCGTCAACTACATTTTGTTCCCAAGCAAAGCAACCTAGGATGACTGTGTGGTATTTATGTTAGCCTAATTGCTAGGCCTACATATTTTACCAAATGTACATCACTGATTATCTGTGGGTTTCCTTTGGTCAAGTAGGCTTATCATTTTCACAAACACCAACTTGGCCACAGTAACTTGAATGAAAACACTGGAAAGTATGCCATGCCATCTTCTTTTAATCACATTTGATTTTGTAACTTAAATCAAATGATTCATTGCGTCTAATGTAAAAGTGTTTGTAACCCTTTGGACACCTTTCGTCAGTCTTTCAGTTGGCCAGTTGACTGTCTAAGCATCTGTTGGATTGCCTAATAATGGTGGCCATGTCTATTATTATTTGGGCACCATAGTGTGCATGTATTGAAGAACCCACAACGCTTTCCGTGCAATGTAGGGAAATTACAGCACTATTTTACAACTTCTGTTTTGTATAAACCGTATTGTCTATGTGAATGTCAGTCATTGTTTTCAAAAGAGAATTTGATAGACGTGATGCTATGCATGTCATTCATCAACTGTGTTTGTTGTAGTTTTTTAGATTATCTCTTTAGTTCAAGGCAGCAGCCCAAATGGCCAGAGGGACCAATAGAGTCGGACCCGGCATCTTCTCGGGAGCAAGAGTTGACCTGCTCCATCTGCCTGGACCTGTTCAATAATCCCGTCTCCACACCCTGCGGACATAACTTCTGCCAGGTAGGCCTCCAGCTGCTCACCGGTGTCGGTGAAGACCAAGGCATGGGAACCTCTTTCTCATTGACGTGAAGTAGTAACAGAGGTGAAGTCAGGTGTAGCGGTGCTGTGGGAAGCATCAAAAACAAAACGGGGAAGAGACACAAAGGAAGATGGAATGAGTTAGAAGTGCAGAAATGGATAACTACATGGGGGAGTCTGGAGTCTACCTGTAGACATGCTTGAGGCACAGCCTCACTAACCTGTCCTTTAATGTATCTGAAATCCCTGTATGTCGTCTTGAATAAAGCGTCTGCCAAATGACTAAATCGGATGAAATAAAGTGTTCTCGTGTGATCTACTTCTAGTGAGCTGTGAAGGAGCTGGCTGTAGTTCTGGAAGATTCGGTCCTCTTATTGTTGCTGTAGCAACTAGACAACCTTTTCATATGAACAGCAATGTTTGATTGAAGATTGACCGGTGGTACTGCTGTGGAGGCAAAGGATCTCGGTTAGGGACTGTACGTATTTAGCGGGGGGGGAGGGCCGGTCGCCAGACGATCGGGTTAAAATTGTTCTGCCTGGCCCTCCCCCCCTGGTAATTTTTTTTTTTCCGGGGCCCTCCCCCCCGGCTCAAAAAAATTCTCCTAGGCCCTCCCCGCTACGTGAAATCAAATAAAACTTGGTCGGAATGACGTTTACAAGGTTTAAAACGGCCACATAAGCACACATACACACACACGGGTACACACGCAGCAAGAGCAGGGGTTTATGCCCACGCTGTGCCTTGAACTTGAGAATGGGGACAAGCCTGCTTTTATCAATGTTACGAGACTCCCCCAATAATTATCACAACTTGGCTGATGACATTGTACCATATAGGCTATCTATTAAGACACAAACACAAACTACTGTGACTAAGAGCGGACTAATGATCACCCCTGCGATTCTTGGTCTATGTGGTCAGTAGGCGTCAGTTTGGTTTAGAAGTGGTGGGGACAATAACCATAAGCTTGAGTGTGGTTTGAAAATTGCTGGGGACCCCTTATGTAAGCTATTCATCCATTCAACGCTGCATTACAATATGCTCTACATTCGGCGCGATTGTCAACGGGGGGGGTCCGCGGTCCGCCAGCCGCGGACCCAGCACCGGACCGCGGACCCGGCCGCGGACTCAGCCGCAGACCCGAGTCCACACACAGCCGTGTGCATGCTGTGAGGATGTCATCGTGCGCGCCTATCGCATGATTTAGACTTGACGGTTTCGGCAGACAACCCGTTCTCATCCCAACTCGTAATATCCTACCGACGATTTGTCACGCCCGGGGGTGGGTGGGTGGTGGGGGGGGGGGGGGGTGTTCGTGATTGTCAACGGGAGGGGGGGGGGGGGGGACCGCGGACTGATGACGGGGTTGCGCGATCGTAACCACTGACGGCGGGGGGGGGGGGGGGGGGGGGGGGGGGGGGGGGGGGGGGGGGGGGGAATAAAAAATAAAAAAGGTGCCGGATCACGTTGGAGGTGCCGGAACATATTCCGGCGTGTTCCGGCCCAAATTAAGCCCTGGATACTGACGCCAAAGGTTCCCTCCCGCGTCTGTGTGAAACGATCTGGGTTCTCATAAACCCGTTCGCGGTGGTAAGAGACGAGCAAGAGGTCTACAGCGTCCGCTCGCAGAGCAGAGTCTACAGCGTCCGCAGTCTACTGTGAAACAATTCATCTCCAAAAAGGGTTATGGTTAGGGACTGTACGATATTTACCGGGGGGGGAGGGCCGGTCGTCAGGGGGGGAGGGCCTAGGATAATTTTTTTAAGCCTTAGGGGAGGGCCCAGGAGAATATTATTGGCCTGGGGGGAGGGCCGAGGAAAATTATTTTATGGGGGGGCAATCGTCATGACTCATGCCGAGTTCGATGTTTAAATGAAAGATAGGATAGCCTGTAAGGAAGTGAACGTCTCCTTTGCCAAAGTACTGCACCACATACATAGGCGTCGATTACGGGGGACATGTCCCCACCCACTATTTATAATTTGAATTTTGTCCCCACCACTTTTAAAAATGTGAAACCAATTGCGACCCCGAAAAAATCCCCACATACAACCGCAGCCCGTTCTCATCCCAACTACAGCGTCCGCTCGAAGAGCAGAGTCTACAGCGTCCATTCACTCCAATAAAAACCGGTCACGGTGATTAGATTACGCTAACCCTAACCCTAACCATAACCCTAACCATAACCATAACCCTTTTTGGATGTGAATTGTTTCACAGTAGACTGCGGACGCTGTGACTTGCTCTGCGAGCGGACGCTGTAGACTCTGCTCGTCTCTTACCACCGCGAACGGGTTTATGAGAACCCAGATCGTTTCACACAGACGCGGGAGGGAACCTTTGGCGTCAGTATCCAGGGCTTAATTTGGGCCGGAAACGCCGGAATATGTTCCGGCACCTCCAACGATGGATCGGCACTTTTTTTATTTTTTTATTCACCCCCCCCCCCCCCCCCCCCCCCCCCCCCCCCCCCCCCCCCCCCCCCCCCCCCCCCGCCGTCAGTGGTTACGATCGCGCAACCCGTCATCAGTCCGCGGTCCCCCCCCCCCCCTCCCGTTGACAATCACGAACACCCCCCCCCCCCACCCCACCCACCCACCCCCGGGCGTGACAAATCGTCGGTAGGATATTACGAGTTGGGATCGAGAACGGGTTGTCTGCCGAAACCGTCAAGTCTAAATCATGCGATAGGCGCGCACGATGACATCCTCACAGCATGCACACGGGGCTGTGTGGGGAACCTCGGGTCTGCGGCTGAGTCCGCGGCCGGGTCCGCGGGGTCCGGTGCTGGGTCCGCGGCTGGCGGACCGCGGACCCCCCCCGTTGACAATCGCGCCCGAATGTAGAGCATATTTGTAATGCAGCGTTGAATGGAATGAATAGCTTACATAAGGGTCCCCAGCACCTTTTCAAACCACACTCAAGCTTATGGTTATTGTCCCCCACCACTTCTAAAACCAAACTGACGCCACTGACCACATAGACCAAGAATCGCCAGGGTGATCATTAGTCGCTCTTAGTCACAGTAGTTTGTGTTTTGTCTTATAATAGCCTATAAGGTACAATGTCATCAGCCCAAGTTGTGAAATTATTGGGGAGTCTCGTAACATTGATAAACAGCAGGCTTGTCCCCATTCTCAAGTTCAAGGCACAGCGTGGCATAAACCCCTGCTCCTTGCTGCGTGTGTACCCGTGTGTGTGTATGTGTGCCTTATGTGGCCGTTTTAACCTTGTAAACGTCATTTTCCGACCAATTTTATTTGAATTCACGTAGCGGGGAGGGCCTAGGAGAATTTTTTTGAGCCGGGGGGAGGGCCCCGGAAAAAAAAAATTACCAGGGGGGAGGGCCCAGGCAGAACATTTTAACCCGATCGTCTGGCGGCGACCGGCCCCTCCCCCCCCGCCTAAATATGTACAGTCCCTTATGGTTAGGGTTATGGTTAGGGTTAGGGTTAGCGTAATCCTATCACCGCTGACCGGGTTATTATTGGAAGTCGAATAGGAGCTGTAGACTCTGCTCTGCGAGCGGACGCTGTAGTTGGGATGAGAACGGGCTGCGGTTGTATGTGGGGATTTTTTCGGGTCGCAATTGGGTTTCACATTTTTAAAAGTGGTGGGGACAAAATTCAAATTATAAATAGTGGTGGGGACATGTCCCCCCGTAATCGACGCCTATGTATGTGGTGCAGTACTTTGGCAAAGGAGACGTTCACTTCCTTACAGGCTATCCTATCTTTCATTTAAACATCGAACTCGGCATGAGTCATGACGATTGCCCCCCCATAAAATAATTTTCCTCGGCCCTCCCCCCAGGCCAAAAATATTCTCCTGGGCCCTCCCCCTAAGGCTTAAAAAATTATCCTAGGCCCTCCCCCCCTGACGACCGGCCCTCCCCCCCCGGTAAATAACGTACAGTCCCTTAGACATACATAGGACGGACTGTAGCAGCTCTTTGCTTTTGTCAAGAGGAACTCCACAAAGCCCATTTTATTCATTTCATTCATTTATTTATTTAATAGTAAAGTGTTTGCCTAACAATGTTGTCCATTATATAAACCCACACTGGTAGTGTACCATTAGACACTCCACCATTCAGTCATCTTGGGCTATGGTTAGTTGATGTGGTCAGATGGGGCTTGTGCATCGCGACGTCACATTGCAATGACCGCCGCCATTTTGGAAGCATAGGAGCATTGGAACGTTAGTTATTATGTTGGTGGTCATGTTTTTTTGGTCATTGTTTAGTAATTCAACGTGAAAGGATTTGTCATAATGGGGAAACATTGTTGTTTGAAAGTGCCATAGCATTTCATTAGCCTAGGTTACGGTATATTTATGCTAATTTAGGATTTTACAGTACTACAACTTTTTTGAGTACTCTCAATATGGTGGAGTATCGCCAACCAAAAAATCCCATAATGCATTCTGATGTACAAGCCATGTTTTCGTTTCTCTCGTCTTCCCCCAGGCCTGCATCGGGGGCTACTGGGCCGCCAGCCCCATGTGCTCGTGTCCACTTTGCAAAAGACAGTTTACCGAGCGGCCCCTGCTCAACATCAACAAAGTCTTCGCCCTCATCACCGATAATTACAAGCAAGCCCACTACGGAGCCGCCGCCGAAGATGGGGCTGCTATCCGAGGCCGCCGGCGGATACGAACCACAAGCGGCGAAGGTGTTCGCCGCGACGAACCCGTTCGCGCCGTCAGACCCAGGCATGGTGGTCTACTGTGACATATGCGCAGGGCTGAGGCGTGAGGCGGTGAGCTCGTGCCTCACGTGCACGGCGGCTTACTGCATTGAGCATGTGGAGCCACATCGGACGTCGGCGTTCTACGCCTCGCACCGCCTGCTGGACCCACAGGAGGCATTGCGCGGACGCATCTGCACCACACACAAAAACCTGCTGGAGGTGAGGAGGAACAGACGGGAAACGAGAAACGGGCAACCTGAGAGCTCTTGGAAAAGAACCCTAGAGCTTCAGGAAATGTAAACCGTTGAGCATGTAAGGTTACAGTTACATTTCCTGAAGGCTCTAGGGTTCTGATATTGGACGTGATTGGAGCTAGGGGTATAAATATTTGGTGGGGCAAAGCCACCGCAAGACTCACCCATTCTTTGGTTGCTGTTTTAAAAAAAAAATGTAGGCGAGTGTCTACATACAAGACACTTAACAATACATAACGGCACTTGTTTCTTGTGCTATTGTTGGTAGTTTTCACAACATTTTGAATGGCTAGGCAAGATGAAAGACGAAAAGACATGACACATTTTTATTCTTTGTTTTGTATTGTTTTTTCTCCAAAATGTCAACCTGTTGAATGACCTTTGACCTTGTGACCTCAGGTGTTCTGTAAGACGTGCCAGAGCTGCGTCTGTGCCGTCTGTGCCTTGGGCGACCATCGCACTCACCATACTGTCTCCGTTCAGACGGAGAGACTCTTAAAACAGGTGTGTGTGTGTGTGTGTGTGTGAGTATAATGGTGTAATATATAATCTATATTTTCATAGCATTTGTAGCATATACTGTCAATATTGTTTATGGAGATGGTAGACTTACTTTTTCACAGTATATACACATTTAAATTATATAGTATTTTAGTACTTTTTTATGCTATTATTTAGGGATGGTCCGATATTATCGGCCCCCCACCGATATTATCGGCCGATATTGGCATAAAAAATCAATATCGGAAAATATCGGTATCGGTTTTTTAACCGATATCGAAATCGATTTTGAAATAATTTCAGACATCTGTTATGTTTCAAGTGAGGACGTGGTTTGATGACATCATCAAACGCGCCGCGCCGTCTCAATAACAAGCCTGGGCGTGTGCGGCCGTGTAGCGGGACGCTAGTTGTAGCTGTGGTTATGTCGGTGGTTTGGAGTTATTTCAAAGTTTCTACGTTGAATAGTAAAATAGGGGTCAGCGCAACATACTAACGCATTCTGCGAAACAGGTCTCATCACAACCGGTTCAGGTCCGCTGTACCGCGCTCACATTATTTTATTTATTAATCCGCACCCTCCAGACCGTCACCGGGGCTTCAGAGTAATGTGTCCGAGGAGAGCAGCCCCCCTCCCGGACACACACGCTAGCTTTTACCGCTGTTTTTTTTAAATTGTATTTATTAATCCACACTTCCAGACCGTCACCGGGGCTTCAGAGTAATGTGTCCGAGGAGAGTAGCCATCTCCCGGACACACGCTAGCTTTTACCGCTGTTTTGTTTGTATTTATTAATCCACACTTCCGCTCGGCATAAAGCCTATTGCAATGAGTGTAAAGCGGAGGTTGTCAAGATATTCTCAATAACTGGTTCGTACAACGACGTATTTGGAGTCTGTGTTTATTTTTACACCTCGCTACCGCCGCAGTCGGCTAGTGCGCATGACCGGAACTCCCCCCATCACTTCAAAATAAAGGCACTGCTTACACTATTATACCATAATACCACATCTCCCTTTCTTTGAGAACAAAGGGTGGACTACCTTTGTCTCTTCAGGTCTTAAGGGGTTTATTCTGCCCTTTTGCTGGAAGACCTGTCCCTGATCTGTCCCTGTGTTAAGCATGCACAATAGAAATAAATAACTTACACATTACCATACTGTGAACTATTACTTTAGCAGGCTGTGTTCTTTAAAACTTAAACTCTCAGGTTTCACATAAATGTAAACAGTAAAGCAGAACAATTTCACAATCACCGTTCACTCTCCTTTTTTTCATTTTTTTTTTTTTCACGTGGCCGCATATATCGGTATCGGTATCGGTTGATATCGGTATCGGAAATTAAGAGTTGAACAATATCGGTTATCGGTAAAAAAAGCCAATATCGGACATCCCTACTATTATTTTTTATCTTTATTATCTTATGTTGTATCTTATTTAGTTTATTGCATTGCTGCAGCAGTAGTCAAATGGTAGTGTGAAGTAAGGGATAATGCCCTTCGAGGTGTCCATTATCAGAAGTTAATGGACGACGCGGAGGCGTGAACGGTTGCTTCCGCGAAGTCCATTAACTTCTGATAATGGACACCTCGAAGGGCATTATCCCGCTTATACCATGGTCACTTGCCAAAGAAAATAAATTAAGACCATTCATTAATATTTGCAT
This sequence comes from Merluccius polli, assembly GCA_030340625.1. Taxonomy (NCBI): domain Eukaryota; kingdom Metazoa; phylum Chordata; class Actinopteri; order Gadiformes; family Merlucciidae; genus Merluccius; species Merluccius polli. Next base: position 29,225 of record JAOPHQ010002418.1, on the reverse strand, counting down.
GCGTTTTACAATCAAAATATAAAGTTGTTCACAAGCCATAATTTGGCTTCCCTAGTAACGCCTGAGGGTCTGACTAATACCTGGAACAATCATTACCCTCCCGTAAGGTTCTTATGCAACGAAAACGTAGTTCACCTCCTCCAGTAAATAGGACGGACCTTAGATACGACTCGGCAACGGGAGGTATTCTAGTCCGCTCAGCTATGAGCCACAGAGCTGACGTCATGCATTGTACATCGGGAATCGCGACGGCCTATACTTTCAACATAAAGTGTACATATTTATAATTAGTGTGAATGCTGGAGCATTCACACTCTAGATATCTAAATCTTTATTATTTTTATTTTTATTCTTCCGACCGTTTTTTGGCACTCTTCTCCTTCATATTTTCAGCTACAAAAACCATTCAAATATCAAAATGTTCATATTTATTACGACATTATGGCTATCTATTCACATTTTTCATATTAATTCAACTTTTCAAATTATTCTACTTTTTCCACCTTTATTTTTCCAATACAAACCAGCCTCTTATTCTTCACATTCTTTACGTCGTAACTAATTCAAATTTCAACCTTTTCCCATCGTTCAAACAATTAAACAAATCTAGAGATTTGTATCTATCTAGCCGTGTTCACGAAATTTCGATAGCTGTTATACTTTTTTCTGTATCGCAGTTTTAGTTTCAAATCGTCATATTCTACCGTTCACTAATCTACAGATTTGTATATTCAATAATAACGATATCCAAACAAAATTTCGATAGCATTTATATTTATTCAGAATCACAGTTTACACATCGATTACACATTGATCTCTGGCCTAACTAAATCAATTCTCAATCGTTTACCAAGATATTCTCAATAACTGGTTCGTACAACGACGTATTTGGAGTCTGTGTTTATTTTTACACCTCGCTACCGCCGCAGTCGGCTAGTGCGCATGACCGGAACTCCCCCATCACTTCAAAATAAAGGCACTGCTTAATCTACAGATTTGTATATTCAATAATAACGATATCCAAACAAAATTTCGATAGCATTTATATTTATTCAGAATCACAGTTTACACATCGATTACACATTGATCTCTGGCCTAACTAAATCAATTCTCAATCGTTTACCTTCGTTCAAAAAATGTACAGACTTGTATATCCCATAATATCCAATCAAAAGGGGGTCCACCGATCAAAAGAATCAATGGGTTTCATTAAATTAATCCGAGTTGTGAATAATATCATGTGAAGTCCGTTGCTCACTGTCTGTATGCTGGCTGTCGTAAATCTTCCGCTGCCGTAAAACGACGTTCACGTTCGAGCGTCATGGCGTCACCGTGGACGTACGGGGGGGGGGGTGCCCGCAATAGTAACACAAACACACCGCGGACCTGCGGGGGGAGGGGGGGGGGTGCGCGCAATAGTAACATACCGTGGGCCGGGGGGGATTTCGATAGCATTTATATGTATTAAGAGTTTCACAGTTTAACTGATTCCTTTTCAGTTTACTTCACGTTGACGCTCGAGCGAGGGGACGTTCAGCAGTGTTGCCAGATTGGGCTGCTTTTTGAGGACGTTCAGCAGTGTTGTTACTACTTCAGTTACTTCTACTTCAGCTATTAGTAGGCCTATTAGGCCTACTAATTCAGCTACTACTACAATTTCAACTACTTCTACTACTTTCATATTCTTCTACTATTTCAGCTTCTACTAGGCCTACTACTTTCAGCTTCTTCTACTATTTCAGCTTCTACTACTACTTTCAGCTTCTTCTACTATTTCAGCTTCTACTACTACTTTCAGCTTCTTCTACTATTTCAGCTTCTACTACTACTTTCAGCTTCTTCTACTATTTCAGCTTCTACTACTACTTTCAGCTTCTTCTACTATTTCAGCTTCTACTACTACTTTCAGCTTCTTCTACTATTTCAGCTTCTACTACTACTTTCAGCTTCTTCTACTATTTCAGCTTCTACTACTACTTTCAGCTTCTTCTACTATTTCAGCTTCTACTACTACTTTCAGCTTCTTCTACTATTTCAGCTTCTACTACTACTTTCAGCTTCTTCTACTATTTCAGCTTCTACTACTACTTTCAGCTTCTTCTACTATTTCAGCTTCTACTACTACTTTCAGCTTCTTCTACTATTTCAGCTTCTACTACTACTTTCAGCTTCTTCTACTATTTCAGCTTCTTCTACTACTTTCAGCTTCTTCTACTATTTCAGCTTCTACTACTACTTTCAGCTTCTTCTACTATTTCAGCTTCTACTACTACTTTCAGCTTCTTCTACTATTTCAGCTTCTACTACTACTTTCAGCTTCTTCTACTATTTCAGCTTCTACTACTACTTTCAGATTCTTCTACTATTTCAGCTTCTACTACTACTTTCAGATTCTTCTACTATTTCAGCTTCTACTACTACTTTCAGATTCTTCTACTATTTCAGCTTCTACTACTACTTTCAGATTCTTCTACTATTTCAGCTTCTACTACTACTTTCAGATTCTTCTACTATTTCAGCTTCTACTACTACTTTCAGCTACTTCTACTATTTCAGCTTCTACTACTACTTTCAGATTCTTCTACTATTTCAGCTTCTACTACTACTTTCAGATTCTTCTACTATTTCAGCTTCTACTACTACTTTCAGATTCTTCTACTATTTCAGCTTCTACTACTACTTTCAGATTCTTCTACTATTTCAGCTTCTACTAGGCCTACTACTTTCAGCTTCTTCTACTATTTCAGCTTCTACTAGGCCTACTACTTTCAGCTTCTTCTACTATTTCAGCGTCTACTACTACTTTCAGCTTCTTCTACTATTTCAGCTTCTACTACTACTTTCAGCTTCTTCTACTATTTCAGCTTCTACTACTACTTTCAGCTTCTTCTACTATTTCAGCTTCTACTACTACTTTCAGCTTCTTCTACTATTTCAGCTTCTACTACTACTTTCAGCTTCTTCTACTATTTCAGCTTCTACTACTACTTTCAGCTTCTTCTACTATTTCAGCTTCTACTACTACTTTCAGCTTCTTCTACTATTTCAGCTTCTACTACTACTTTCAGCTTCTTCTACTATTTCAGCTTCTACTACTACTTTCAGCTTCTTCTACTATTTCAGCTTCTACTACTACTTTCAGCTTCTTCTACTATTTCAGCTTCTACTACTACTTTCAGCTTCTTCTACTATTTCAGCTTCTTCTACTACTTTCAGCTTCTTCTACTATTTCAGCTTCTACTACTACTTTCAGCTTCTTCTACTATTTCAGCTTCTACTACTACTTTCAGCTTCTTCTACTATTTCAGCTTCTACTACTACTTTCAGATTCTTCTACTATTTCAGCTTCTACTACTACTTTCAGATTCTTCTACTATTTCAGCTTCTACTACTACTTTCAGATTCTTCTACTATTTCAGCTTCTACTACTACTTTCAGATTCTTCTACTATTTCAGCTTCTACTACTACTTTCAGATTCTTCTACTATTTCAGCTTCTACTACTACTTTCAGCTACTTCTACTATTTCAGCTTCTACTACTACTTTCAGATTCTTCTACTATTTCAGCTTCTACTACTACTTTCAGATTCTTCTACTATTTCAGCTTCTACTACTACTTTCAGCTTCTTCTACTATTTCAGCTTCTACTAGGCCTACTACTTTCAGCTTCTTCTACTATTTCAGCTTCTACTAGGCCTACTACTTTCAGCTTCTTCTACTATTTCAGCTTCTACTACTACTTTCAGCTTCTTCTACTATTTCAGCTTCTACTACTACTTTCAGCTTCTTCTACTATTTCAGCTTCTACTACTACTTTCAGCTTCTTCTACTATTTCAGCTTCTACTACTACTTTCAGCTTCTTCTACTATTTCAGCTTCTACTACTACTTTCAGCTTCTTCTACTATTTCAGCTTCTACTACTACTTTCAGCTTCTTCTACTATTTCAGCTTCTACTACTACTTTCAGCTTCTTCTACTATTTCAGCTTCTACTACTACTTTCAGCTTCTTCTACTATTTCAGCTTCTACTACTATTTCAGCTTCTACTACTACTTTCAGCTTCTTCTACTATTTCAGCTTCTACTACTACTTTCAGCTTCTTCTACTATTTCAGCTTCTTCTACTACTTTCAGCTTCTTCTACTATTTCAGCTTCTACTACTACTTTCAGCTTCTTCTACTATTTCAGCTTCTACTACTACTTTCAGCTTCTTCTACTATTTCAGCTTCTACTACTACTTTCAGCTTCTTCTACTATTTCAGCTTCTACTACTACTTTCAGATTCTTCTACTATTTCAGCTTCTACTACTACTTTCAGATTCTTCTACTATTTCAGCTTCTACTACTACTTTCAGATTCTTCTACTATTTCAGCTTCTACTACTACTTTCAGATTCTTCTACTATTTCAGCTTCTACTACTACTTTCAGATTCTTCTACTATTTCAGCTTCTACTACTACTTTCAGCTACTTCTACTATTTCAGCTTCTACTACTACTTTCAGATTCTTCTACTATTTCAGCTTCTACTACTACTTTCAGATTCTTCTACTATTTCAGCTTCTACTACTACTTTCAGATTCTTCTACTATTTCAGCTTCTACTACTACTTTCAGATTCTTCTACTATTTCAGCTTCTACTAGGCCTACTACTTTCAGCTTCTTCTACTATTTCAGCTTCTACTAGGCCTACTACTTTCAGCTTCTTCTACTATTTCAGCGTCTACTACTACTTTCAGCTTCTTCTACTATTTCAGCTTCTACTACTACTTTCAGCTTCTTCTACTATTTCAGCTTCTACTACTACTTTCAGCTTCTTCTACTATTTCAGCTTCTACTACTACTTTCAGCTTCTTCTACTATTTCAGCTTCTACTACTACTTTCAGCTTCTTCTACTATTTCAGCTTCTACTACTACTTTCAGCTTCTTCTACTATTTCAGCTTCTACTACTACTTTCAGCTTCTTCTACTATTTCAGCTTCTACTACTACTTTCAGCTTCTTCTACTATTTCAGCTTCTACTACTACTTTCAGCTTCTTCTACTATTTCAGCTTCTACTACTACTTTCAGCTTCTTCTACTATTTCAGCTTCTACTACTACTTTCAGCTTCTTCTACTATTTCAGCTTCTACTACTACTTTCAGCTTCTTCTACTATTTCAGCTTCTTCTACTACTTTCAGCTTCTTCTACTATTTCAGCTTCTACTACTACTTTCAGCTTCTTCTACTATTTCAGCTTCTACTACTACTTTCAGCTTCTTCTACTATTTCAGCTTCTACTACTACTTTCAGATTCTTCTACTATTTCAGCTTCTACTACTACTTTCAGATTCTTCTACTATTTCAGCTTCTACTACTACTTTCAGATTCTTCTACTATTTCAGCTTCTACTACTACTTTCAGATTCTTCTACTATTTCAGCTTCTACTACTACTTTCAGATTCTTCTACTATTTCAGCTTCTACTACTACTTTCAGATTCTTCTACTATTTCAGCTTCTACTACTACTTTCAGCTACTTCTACTATTTCAGCTTCTACTACTTTCAGATTCTTCTACTATTTCAGCTTCTACTACTACTTTCAGATTCTTCTACTATTTCAGCTTCTACTACTACTTTCAGCTTCTTCTACTATTTCAGCTTCTACTAGGCCTACTACTTTCAGCTTCTACTATTTCAGCTTCTACTAGGCCTACTACTTTCAGCTTCTTCTACTATTTCAGCTTCTACTACTACTTTCAGCTTCTTCTACTATTTCAGCTTCTACTACTACTTTCAGCTTCTTCTACTATTTCAGCTTCTACTACTACTTTCAGCTTCTTCTACTATTTCAGCTTCTACTACTACTTTCAGCTTCTTCTACTATTTCAGCTTCTACTACTACTTTCAGCTTCTTCTACTATTTCAGCTTCTACTACTACTTTCAGCTTCTTCTACTATTTCAGCTTCTTCTACTACTTTCAGCTTCTTCTACTATTTCAGCTTCTACTACTACTTTCAGCTTCTTCTACTATTTCAGCTTCTACTACTACTTTCAGCTTCTTCTACTATTTCAGCTTCTACTACTACTTTCAGCTTCTTCTACTATTTCAGCTTCTACTACTACTTTCAGATTCTTCTACTATTTCAGCTTCTACTACTACTTTCAGATTCTTCTACTATTTCAGCTTCTACTACTACTTTCAGATTCTTCTACTATTTCAGCTTCTACTACTACTTTCAGATTCTTCTACTATTTCAGCTTCTACTACTACTTTCAGATTCTTCTACTATTTCAGCTTCTACTACTACTTTCAGATTCTTCTACTATTTCAGCTTCTACTACTACTTTCAGATTCTTCTACTATTTCAGCTTCTACTACTACTTTCAGATTCTTCTACTATTTCAGCTTCTACTACTACTTTCAGATTCTTCTACTATTTCAGCTTCTACTACTACTTTCAGATTCTTCTACTATTTCAGCTTCTACTACTACTTTCAGATTCTTCTACTATTTCAGATTCTACTACTACTTTCAGATTCTTCTACTATTTCAGCTTCTACTACTACTTTCAGATTCTTCTACTATTTCAGATTCTTCTACTACTACTTTCAGATTCTTCTACTATTTCAGCTTATTCTACTACTTTCAGATTCTTCTACTATTTCAGCTTATACTACTACTTTCAGATTCTTCTACTATTTCAGCTTCTTCTACTACTTTCAGCTTCTTCTACTATTTCAGCTTCTACTACTACTTTCAGATTCTTCTACTATTTCAGCTTATACAACTACTTTCAGATTCTTCAGATCAATTCATTTTATATTTCTGCTTTGAGCTTATCATTCAGCTTCCAGCATTCACACGCGTTTTCTGCAGGAAATGCATTTTCTAGTTTGAAATGTGTCCCAGCCTTTACACCACAGATACTATAGGGTCTATAGCATATAACCGCGTTTTCTGATTACAGTTTAATGCATTTTTCACAATTTACCAGTTGTCGTTTTGACGACTAATCACCGCGCCATTCGTTTCAATGGGAATCGCGACGGTCTATACTTTCAACATAAAGTGTACATATTTATAATTTGAAATGTGTCCCAGCCTTTATACCACAGATACTATAGGGTCTATAGCATATAACCGCGTTTTCTGATTACAGTTTAATGCATTTTTCACAATTTACCAGCTCTCGTTTTGAAGGCTGAACAGACAATTTGACTGGAAGTACTTAGTAGGTGTCCATATAGCCAGAGCTAGCTCTGCATATAGCAGGGATTAATGGCCACCCTGCAGCAGCCAATCAGAATCGAGTATTCCCTCTCCGTTGCCATGGTTACCATCTAGCGTTTGAGCCAGCGCAGTAATCTAACTGTAATCAGGCAATTTGACCCGAACGTCTTTCCGAGGTGTACATTAACAATTTAACTTTTTAACCTACACCCGCCAGCCAATCAGAATCGAGTATTCACCCTGACCATGGTATAAATGAAGTTAATACCTGCTAGGCTATGGTTCTCTCCATTCACCCGTCCATGTTTGTCCATCTCTCTATCTAGAAAGTGTTGTCCAGGTCTGAGTTGGAGATAGTGAACCGCATCGAGAGGAAGAACGTCCGTCTCATGGGGCTGAAGCAGCGGCTCCAGACCATCACGGTAGAGCTCACTCTTTTCATTTCCCTTCAGAAGACACTGTCTATTACTCACTGGTAATACAATACAATATTAGCTAAATAAAAAAACGGTGGTGTTATTGATTATTACTAGTGCAGTGCCAGTTCAAAACGTGCCTGTTTGGCCAGTGCAGTGCTCGTTCCGTGCCTGTCCGGAACAGGCTTCTCGAGAACCGCTCATCCAAACAACTTCACACTCGATAATGCACTCCCTTGGGTCCTCAGAAATACACCCGCCGAGTGTGAAGTCATTTGGATGAACGGTTGTTGAGAAAATCTAAGGACAGACATACAGAGACTCCGCCGTTTATAGTTAGATTTGGTCATGGAGAAGACGACTAGAATTTACTATCCTGCAATGTAAGTGATCAAGCACTAAGTTGTTTTTTAGCTTGTTTGGGTCTGACCGTTAGTCTTTATGAATGACCGTTAGTCTTTATGAATGGCCTTTAGTCTTTATGAATGACCTTTAGTCTTTATGAATAGCCTTTAGTCTTTATGAATGACCTTTAGACTTTATGAATGACCTTTAGTCTTTATGAATGGCGTTTAATCTTCATGAATTACCTTTAGTCTTTATGAATGGCCTTTAGTCTTTATGAATGGGCGTTGGTCTATATGAATGACCTTTAGCCTTTCTGAATGTCTTTTAATCTTTATGAATGTGTGCTTGCCAACACAGAAATATGCCGACGGGGAACAGGCGGAGGTGGAGCAACTTCTCTCGGAGCTGTCCGAGTCCATGGAGAACATCCAGGCCCACCTGCTGGGCGGGATGCAGGCGAAGCGGGTCACTGTGGTGAAGAAGGGGGAGGGGCTGGTGAGCCACTTAGAGGCAGAGCTAAGCCAGCTGAGAGAGAGGAGGGCCCTCCTGGAAACCCAGGCCACCAGTCAAGACCACATCGCATTCCTGCAGGTAGAAAACCCACACCGCACACCAGGGACCATTCTAGGAATTCTTAACCTTCAGGGGTGCTTATAGGGTTTATTTATGTATTGATTTGTTTATTTAATAGGGACAGAGCACGTCAATAAACATCAGTAAAAAAAAAGATGTAAAATGCCGATGTAAAAATGCGAATTTACATCCGTAGTTCTTAGGCAGGTAACAAAAACAGAAACATACAAAACAGTGACAATATACAAATATGATATTCAATATATATGCATATGCAAAATACGATAAGGGTTACCATAACTGGCTCACCTTTACAGGTACTCGGCCCTGCACCATCTGTCAGCTAGTGGCGGCGCTTACTCTCTCTCTTTCCCTCCCTCAAAACACCTCCCCCCAAAGTGGGACTGAGTTGAGTGGCTTCTGCAAGTTTACAAATGGGCAACCCCCTTCATCGATGTTTCGTCGATTTAAGCCCATGACATCGGTGGTAGTACCAGCATCCTGGTACTACCCCCGCTGTCCACCACTCAACTCTATGATGTTGTTAACCCATCACCAGGTTGGCTCTGCCCCCGATCTTTCCACTTTATCCAGATCCACCGGGATGCTGCCTCTGCCTGCTTGGTGATGTTGGCTACCAGCCACTTCCTAGCTGGCCCTTCAATCCCGAGCAGTCCAAGCGCTCTCCAGAGTGACTGCCCTGCAAAGCCCCTGCAGCCAACTTCAACTGGAAGGTTCCAGGCTTTCCATCCATTCTGTTGGCTCACGAAGATGAGTGTCTGATATTTCTTTAGCATGTGCTCATGTGCCTCCTCCATCCTCTCTTCCCAGGGTACTGTAAGCTCAATAAGAACCACCTGCTTGGTGCCTTTAGACTAGAGGACAATATTGGGTCTTAGGCTAGTGTGGGTTATCTCCTCTGGGAATTTGAGCTGCTTCCTAAGTTCCACCCGCATCTCCCAGTTACTTGCTGTGGACTTTGCTCCTCGTCTCTGCTGCACTCTCCCCTGCACTGAGAAAGTGATGGAGCGAGGCCCCTTAGAAAGTTGTTTCGGCTTCTTTCTTGCCTGCTCCACACCAGCAGCCAACTGTGTCAGGATCTGGTCGTGTCGCCACCAGAATTTCCCATCCACCCATCTTGCATCTTGACTATCTCACAGCATCATGGCCTGGCGTGTTTTCGTTGCCTTGTACCCCTTGACCATGGATTTTACAGGCAGCTGCAGCTTGCTGCCTGTGCTGTACAGGCCAATGGAGCAGAAGCTTCTCAGGACGCCCAACCATCTCCTCAGGTAGGTGTTCATCTTCCTCTCGAGCCCCTCAACAGTGGAGACCGCTACCTCGTAAATGAGCAATGGCCAGAGCATACTGGGAAGCACCCCATGTTGGTGTCCCCAGGCCTTATACTTATCGGGTAGGCCACTCTTCTTCAGAGATGTCATCCAGGTTTCAGGTTGAATGAGCATCTCCTTCACACTATCCTTGTCGTTGAGGTCCGCCCTGTACCACTTACCCAAGCTCTTCACTGGTTTCTCTTGGACCGTTGGGATGAAGTCCTCTCTAATCTTAAAGTGAAACTGATCCTGGACACGCTCCCTCCTCAGTACCAGGCTTCTGGATTTTGCAGGTTTGAACTCCATCCTTGCCATCCAGTGAGCTCGACCAAGTCCTCCAAAATCCATCTCCATTCAGGTACTGAATTGGCTGTGATGGTGAGGTCGTCCATGAATGCCCTGATGGGCGCCTGTTGGATGCCGTTTGGTTTTCAAATGGGCACCCCCTTCATCTCGGGGGGGGGGGGGGGGGGGGGGGGGGGGGGGGCGCTCGATGGCAGTACCAGCGTCCTGGTACTACCCCTGCTCTCCACCACTCAACTCTATGATGTTGTTTACCTGGCTCTGCCCCCACTCGTTCCACTTTATCCAGATCCACCGGGATGCTGCCTCTGCCTGCTTGGTGATGTTGGCTACCAGCCTCTTCCTAGCTGGCCTTTCAATTCTGAGCAGTCCAAGCGCTCGATTTTTAAACTTGCCTTATTATTCTTTTTTTTACTTACCTTATTTTGAAGACACCTTATTATGGTATGTAGGGTAGGTCAGACCGATGTGAAAACTGTTGCTATACAATTTACAAATATACAAATACATAAGTAGAAAAAGACAAAAAACATTGTACAACAACAACATGTCAGGTTACAACTGATCATAGTTAATCCATGGGTTATACATAGGGGTGTCACGATTCAGATTTTAAATTGAAGATCGATCAAAATTAGCTTTCGATTTCGATCATCAAAATCAAAAGCGGGATCAGCGATTAAAAGAAGACAAACATGTTTTTGGGGTGCCCCCATCAACTAGTAGCTCTTTTTGTTTTTGTGTTTAACAGTTTGTTGTTCCCAATTTGGGGATACGATTTTGATTTTGTTATATTTTAAATAAATTATTTTCATTTGACCATATGGCCCATATGGCCACACCTAAGTGTGGTACATTCCTAAAGAAATATGGTGGTTATATCACACAGTTGTCATTCAAACTATTGGCCCCCTAACCGTTTGGATGAAGCCTAAATAAAAGCGGTCAAAAAAAAAAAGGACTGGACATTATTAGGGGTGCTGATATTAGAAACAGTGGGGCTTCAGCCCAACTAAACAGGGTCTAAAATTGCCCCCTGCCGTACACAGCAAGGATCTCCATGACATGTATTCACCGTCTTTTGCCACCTACTTTTATATTTCTCTTTTAAAGTAGTGTGTTTTAAAATCTTTAAAATGGGATTCCTGCCTATGTACAGCACTATGAATGTGTGGGTGTTTGAAGGGTGCTATAGAGATAAACGTGCCTTGCCTCACAACTGTGAATATGTCATGGGTTGTTTTTTTTTCAAGGAGTTGCCGAGTGGTCATCTTGTATGACCGGTGCTATAATCTTCTACATTGTTTTTGTTTGCACAACAATGCATGCAAAGCACAATCCTGCTCAGATTCTCAATTCAGAGGAGGATTAAAGGAGACCACATTTACCATGAGGAGGAACAGAGTAATAATACACTTGGAACACCTCCTACATTTAGTGATGTCACTCCCTGACTATGCATGCTTTATTTACACGTGTGTGGAATTGCTGGATTCAGAACCACACCAAGCCCTCATTGGTGTTGCTACACCAATCCATAAGTTACTACAAAGTAAATGACTACATTTAATATAGATATTGTATCTATACTAAATACTATGTTCATAGGTCTATATTTCCTACATGCATCAAAATATTCACATCCAGTTTTTTTCTATTAGGTTAAGAAACCTTCTGACTGCTATCATGTCAGGTTTGAAAGCACTCGGAACGTGTATTATTAATCTACATGAGTTTATATGACTCTACTCCCATACAGCCTGGCTATATTTTGGTTCATTTTTAGTTTTTGGGTGTACAACAATATCAATTTAACAATTTTTGCATTAGAATATTTTTACACAAGAATCATTTAATATATGGGAGACCTTGGAGATGAGGAAAAACATTGTTGTGTTTTGTTCTACCTCCAGTAGGGGTATCTCAAAACTTTGGGGGAACTGTCACTAGACTACACAGGATGGCCAAGACCTTTTCTATCGTGTGTGTGTGTGTGTGTGTGTGTGTGTGTGTGTGTGTGTGTGTGTGTGCGCGCAAGGCCTTCACTTTGTGTTGAAAAGTGGTGGACATACGGGCTCAGATGAAAAAAAAAATGGTGGGGAGTCCGAGCCCCCAACACTTTTTAAAATGGCCGATTTTGTCTGGGGACTGTCTGGGAATTTTGACTGGGAAAGTGCGTCCCAAGTGTATATGATACCTGTGTGTGTGTTTTGTGTAGCAATTCGATCAGACCATCGCTCCGCTGGCTGAGAACGAGCAGGAGGAGGTGGATGTGGAGTCCGAGCTGTCCCTGCACTACAACCTGGGGGACATGAAGAGCGCCCTGGTCGACGTCAGGGAGAAAATGGATGAAGTCACAGTGGGGAAGATCCGCTCCAGAGGCTCCAGTAAGGGATTAATTCATTAGTTAGTTTGTTATTTATGAGCTTACTTTGCATGTTATTGTCAATTATACCATGGCCCAGGTGAATACTCGATTCTGATTGGCTGGTGTGCATTATTTTTCGATACATCCAAGGCCAAGCAGCCTCATCACGGTCTAAAAATGAATGCGCTAAACAAAATGTTAGTAACTGTCAACTTGGACCGGACCGGGGTGGACTACGTTTAGAAAACTTCCCTGTTACCATGTCGTTACTAAGATCGTCTCTATTTACTGGAGTAATAAGCTAACGTTGCCATGTCGTTACTAAGATCATCTCCATTTACTGGAGTAATAATGTAACGTTGCCATGTTGTTACTAAGATCATCTCTATTTACTGGAGTAATAAGGTAACGTTGCCATGTCGTTACTAAGATCGTCTCTATTTACTGGAGTAATAAGGTAACGTTGCCATGTCGTTACTAAGATCGTCTCTATTTACTGGATTAATAAGGTAACGTTGCCATGTCGTTACTAAGACCATCTCTATTTACTGGAGTAATAAGGTAACGTTGCCATGTCGTTACTAAGGTCGTCTCTATTTACTGGAGTAATAAGGTAACGTTACCATGTCGTTACTAAGGTCGTCTCTATTTACTGGAGTAATAAGGTAACGTTGCCAGGTCGTTACTAAGATCGTCTCTATTTACTGAAGTAATAAGGTAACGTTGCCATGTTGTTACTAAGATCGTCTCTATTTACTGAAGTAATAAGGTAACGTTGCCATGTTGTTACTAAGATCGTCTCTATTTACTGGAGTAATAAGGTAACGTTGCCATGTCGTTACTAAGATTGTCTCTATTTACTGGAGTAATAAGGTAACGTTGCCATGTCGTTACTAAGATCGTCTCTATTTACTGGAGTAATAAGGTAACGTTGCCATGTCGTTACTAAGATCGTCTCTATTTACTGGAGTAATAAGGTAACGTTACCATGTCGTTACTAAGGTCGTCTCTATTTACTGGAGTAATAAGGTAACGTTGCCAGGTCGTTACTAAGATCGTCTCTATTTACTGGAGTAATAAGGTAACGTTGCCATGTTGTTACTAAGATCGTCTCTATTTACTGAAGTAATAAGGTAACGTTGCCATGTTGTTACTAAGATCGTCTCTATTTACTGGAGTAATAAGGTAACGTTGCCATGTCGTTACTAAGATTGTCTCTATTTACTGGAGTAATAAGGTAACGTTGCCATGTCGTTACTAAGATCGTCTCTATTTACTGGAGTAATAAGGTAACGTTGCCATGTTGTTACTAAGATCGTCGCTATTTACTGGAGTAATAAGGTAACGTTGCCATGTCGTTACTAAGATCATCTCTATTTACTGGAGTAATAAGGTAACGTTGCCATGTCGTTACTAAGGTCGTCTCTATTTACTGGAGTAATAAGGTGTCTGCATTCCAGATGAATCTCATGTTCACTGATATTAGGCCAGACCCATATATTTCTCCAGTCATTTGTCGTTTGTTTACAGGAATACACAAAGTAGTATGAGGTAAAAGTTGTACTTTTGAGACAGAATTACCCCAAAATATACAACACCCTTATATTTTTTATTGATTTGTAAGTGGCCATGGTATAAGCGGATAATCCACTCCAAGGTGAAGAAGACCTTTAAGACCTCTTTGGTAACTTGTGATGGCATTTGCTATTATTTTCTAGACTAAATGATTAAGTATTGTTAGATTAATCGACTATGAAAATAATCGTTAGAAAATAATCGTTAGTTGCAGCCCTAATGTCAATGCTGTCGTCTTCTGGCTGTTCCTTGCAGTGAAGTAGTAACGTCTCTGTGTCTCCTTTCTTCCAGTCTCCTCAGGGGAGAGGGATATGAGTGACGGCATTAGAGGAAGCAGTGTCAGTCTGAGGTCTAGCCAGTGGTCTCTGAAAGGTAAGCTAGACCACTACCTAACTTTATTCAAAATGACAACAAACAACCGTTTTACCAACTTACTAAACTGGCGGTTGAGAGCACCTCACGTCAACATTTCTCTATTGAACTCTTTCTCTTCCAGATGTGAAGAAGGTCAAGGCGGGAGCAGGTATGTGTCAATCTGTGTCTTTAAAAGCATTCTTATTTGGTTTACAGATAGTCTGTAAAATATGTTGAAGACACCTTAGATAAATCATAGTATTTAAACCGTTGATGACCACAGCATTATGTTGTACTGTTTCAGGCCTGAGAAAGATCCTACCCTACATCGGTGAGTATTGCCATTAATTATCTCTAAAGTCTTATTCTTAAAAATGTACTGTCAAAACTGTCAAACATTAAACTTTTAACAGGTGTTAATATTAGAATTGTGCTAACCAAGCCCAGGTTTCATCCAGCATTAAAAGTCTGATGCAAACTTCAAAATAAAATACACAGTGAGTAAATGCTATTGGACAGGCTTATGAATGTCAATATCGACGTCCTGTCCACAGAGGATGTGACACTGAACCCGGTGACAGCATACCCCTTCCTGGTGCTCTCTGAAGACAGGAAGCAGGTGAAGAGGGGGGAGAAGCTACAGTTCTACAGGAACAGCCAGCACCGCTTTGACGTCTGGTCCTGCCTTCTTGCCAAGGAGGGCTATGACTCTGGACGCCATTACTGGGAGGTAAATGAGCCCAGTGGTCAGAGGTCCGGAAAAGAGCCAGGGGTACCAGACCAGATAAATGGCAAAATAGTAAATGGTAGTAATCTGAATCTATCTGGCCAAGCAACATAAATAAGATGACTTGGGGGAGGGGGGGTGTAACTGAGTAACCATGTTAAAAGATGAGTAGGACTGATATTCATTGTGAAACTCAAACGTGAATATCAGAATGGTGCCACAAGGCTAACTGTCGATAGCTGTATCTAGCGGTTTTGTACAAATGCGTGTAGCACTCGGAAGAGGAATAGCGACTGGTAGTGAAAGTAGAATAGTATTAATAAATAATACATATGCAAAAGGGGGTTTTATTAACTGTGATTTATTAACTCTAATATAACCCACTGTGCAAATTGCACAGTGGGTTATATTAACTATTATGCAGGCATTTTAGTTATACGAGGCATATGGGTCAATGTAATGCTTTAATCTCCAACACAGTGCATGAGGTCTCCCTAGTCTCACCAACCAGACTTTAGATAGACTCTAGACAAACTCAAATCCGGGTGATCAAGGCATACGTTTTTGGTTTCTGGCACAGAGCCTGGGCCATCTCCCCCAGATGTTCTGCTATTGCATAGTAGGACTGCTGGATCCGAGATGACCCTCCCTAACTATGTACCCATAGCACGCGGAAGAAGTTTGCCTTCAGAGCTTTCTTCCAGAAAGGCAGCCCTTTCTGGCATTAATCTTAATTCAAGAAAGGGCTTTCTGCCTAACCCTAAACATAACCATAGTTGTATTGCCTACAACTCAGGTGTAGCCTAAACCTAACCCAGTAGTTGTGTTGCCTAAACCTAACCAAGTAGTTGTGTTGCCTAAACCTAACCCAGTAGTTGTGTTGCCTAAACGTAACCAAGTAGTTGTGTTGCCCAAACCTAACCAAGTAGTTGTGTTGCCTAAACCTAACCAAGTAGTTGTGTTGTCTATACCTAACCAAGTTGTTGCGTGGTCTATACCTAACCAAGTAGTTGTGTTGCCTAAACCTAACCAAGTAGTTGTGTTGCCTAAACCTAACCCAGTAGTTGTATTACCTAAACCTAACCCAGTAGTTGTATTACCTAAACCTAACCCAGTAGTTGTTTTACCTAAACCTAACCCAGTAGTTGTGTTGCCTAAACGTAACCAAGTAGTTGTGTTGCCCAAACCTAACCAAGTAGTTGTGTTGCCTAAACCTAACCAAGTAGTTGTGTTGTCTATACCTAACCAAGTTGTTGCGTGGTCTATACCTAACCAAGTAGTTGTGTTGCCTAAACCTAACCCAGTAGTTGTATTACCTAAACCTAACCCAGTAGTTGTATTACCTAAACCTAACCCAGTAGTTGTTTTACCTAAACCTAACCCAGTAGTTGTGTTGCCTAAACGTAACCAAGTAGTTGTGTTGCCCAAACCTAACCAAGTAGTTGTGTTGCCTAAACCTAACCAAGTAGTTGTGTTGTCTATACCTAACCAAGTTGTTGCGTGGTCTATACCTAACCAAGTAGTTGTGTTGCCTAAACCTAACCAAGTAGTTGTGTTGCCTAAACCTAACCCAGTAGTTGTATTACCTAAACCTAACCCAGTAGTTGTATTACCTAAACCTAACCCAGTAGTTGTTTTACCTAAACCTAACCCAGTAGTTGTGTTGCCTAAACGTAACCAAGTAGTTGTGTTGCCCAAACCTAACCAAGTAGTTGTGTTGCCTAAACCTAACCAAGTAGTTGTGTTGTCTATACCTAACCAAGTTGTTGCGTGGTCTATACCTAACCAAGTAGTTGTGTTGCCTAAACCTAACCAAGTAGTTGTGTTGCCTAAACCTAACCAAGTAGTTGTATTACCTAAACCTAACCCAGTAGTTGTGTTGCCTAAATGTAACCCAGTAGTTGGGTTGCCTAAACCTAACCCAGTAGTTGTGTTGCCTAAACCTAACCCAGTAGTTGTGTTGCCTAAACCTAACCAAGTAGTTGTGTTGCCTAAACCTAACCAAGTAGTTGTGTTGCCTAAACCTAACCAAGTAGTTGTGTTGCCTAAACCTAACCAAGTTGTTGTGTTGCCTAAACCTAACCAAGTAGTTGTGTTGCCTAAACCTAACCAAGTATTTGTGTTGCCTGAACCTAACCCAGTAGTTGTATTACCTAAACCTAACCCAGTAGTTGTGTTGCCTAAACCTAACCAAGTAGTTGTGTTGCCTAAACCTAACCAAGTAGTTGTGTTGCCTAAACCTAGCCAAGTAGTTGTGTTGCCTAAACGTAACCAAGTAGTTGTGTTGCCCAAACCTAACCAAGTAGTTGTGTTGCCTAAACCTAACCAAGTAGTTGTGTTGCCTAAACCTAACAAAGTAGTTGTGTTGCCTAAACCTAACCAAGTAGTTGTGTTGCCTAAACCTAACTAAGCAGTTGTGTTGCCTAAACCTAACCAAGTAGTTGTGTTGCCTAAACCTAACCAAGTAGTTGTGTTGCCTAAACCTAACCAAGTAGTTGTGTTGCCTAAACCTAACCAAGCAGTTGTGTTGCCTAAAGCTAACCAAGTAGTTGTGTTATCTATACCTAAACAAGTAGTTGTGTTGCCTAAACCTAAACAAGCAGTTGTGTTGCCTAAACCTAACCAAGTAGTTGTGTTGCCTAAACCTAACCAAGTAGTTGTATTACCTAAACCTAACCCAGTAGTTGTGTTGCCTAAATGTAACCCAGTAGTTGTGTTGCCTAAACCTAACCCAGTAGTTGTGTTGCCTAAACCTAACCAAGTAGTTGTGTTGCCTAAACCTAACCAAGTAGTTGTGTTGCCTAAACCTAACCAAGTAGTTGTGTTGCCTAAACCTAACCAAGTAGTTGTGTTGCCTAAACCTAACCAAGTATTTGTGTTGCCTGAACCTAACCCAGTAGTTGTATTACCTAAACCTAACCCAGTAGTTGTGTTGCCTAAACCTAACCAAGTAGTTGTGTTGCCTAAACCTAACCAAGTAGTTGTGTTGCCTAAACGTAACCAAGTAGTTGTGTTGCCCAAACCTAACCAAGTAGTTGTGTTGCCTAAACCTAACAAAGTAGTTGTGTTGGCTAAACCTAACCAAGTAGTTGTGTTGCCTAAACGTAAACAAGTAGTTGTGTTGCCCAAACCTAACCAAGTAGTTGTGTTGCCTAAACCTAACAAAGTAGTTGTGTTGCCTAAACCTAACCAAGTAGTTGTGTTGCCTAAACCTAACTAAGCAGTTGTGTTGCCTAAACCTAACCAAGTAGTTGTGTTGCCTAAACCTAACCAAGTAGTTGTGTTATCTATACCTAACCAAGTTGTTGCGTGGTCTATACCTAACCAAGTAGTTGTGTTGCCTAAACCTAACCAAGTAGTTGTGTTGCCTAAACCTAACCAAGTAGTTGTATTACCTAAACCTAACCCAGTAGTTGTGTTGCCTAAATGTAACCCAGTAGTTGTGTTGCCTAAACCTAACCAAGTAGTTGTGTTGCCTAAACCTAACCAAGTAGTTGTGTTGCCTAAACCTAACCAAGTAGTTGTGTTATCTATACCTAACCAAGTTGTTGCGTGGTCTATACCTAACCAAGTAGTTGTGTTGCCTAAACCTAACCAAGTAGTTGTGTTGCCTAAACCTAACCAAGTAGTTGTGTTATCTATACCTAACCAAGTTGTTGCGTGGTCTATACCTAACCAAGTAGTTGTGTTGCCTAAACCTAACCAAGTAGTTGTGTTGCCTAAACCTAACCAAGTAGTTGTATTACCTAAACCTAACCCAGTAGCTGTGTTGCCTAAACCTAACCCAGTAGTTGTGTTGCCTAAACCTAACCCAGTAGTTGTGATGCCTAAACCTAACCAAGTAGTTGTGTTGCCTAAACCTAACCCAGTAGTTGTATTACCTAAACCTAACCCAGTAGTTGTGTTGCCTAAACCTAACCAAGTAGTTGTGTTGCCTAAACCTAACCAAGTAGTTGTGTTGCCTAAACCTAACCCAGTAGTTGTGTTGCCTAAACCTAACCAAGTAGTTGTGTTGCCTAAACCTAACCCAGTAGTTGTGTTGCCTAAACCTAACCAAGTAGTTGTGTTGCCTAAACCTAACCAAGTAGTTGTGTTGCCTAAACCTAACTAAGCAGTTGTGTTGCCTAAACCTAACCAAGCAGTTGTGTTGCCTGAACCGAACCAAGTAGTTGTTATCTATACCTAACCAAGTAGTTGTGTTGCCTAAACCTAACTAAGCAGTTGTGTTGCCTAAACCTAACCAAGCAGTTGTGTTGCCTGAACCGAACCAAGTAGTTGTTATCTATACCTAACCAAGTAGTTGTGTTGCCTAAACCTAACCAAGTAGTTGTGTTACCTGAACCTAACCAAGTAGTTGTGTTACCTGAACCTAACCAAGTAGTTGTGTTGCCTAAACCTAACCAAGTAGTTGTGTTGCCTAAACCTAAGCAAGTAGTTGTGTTGCCTAAACCTAACCAAGTAGTTGTGTTGCCTAAACCTAACCAAGTAGTTGTGTTGCCTGTTGCCTAAACCTAACCAAGTAGTTGTGTTGCCTAAACCTAACCAAGTAGTTGTGTTGCCCAAACCTAACCAAGTAGTTGTGTTGCCTAAACCTAACCAAGTAGTTGTGTTGCCTAAACCTAACAAAGTAGTTGTGTTGCCTAAACCTAACCAAGTAGTTGTGTTGCCTAAACCTAACTAAGCAGTTGTGTTGCCTAAACCTAACCAAGTAGTTGTGTTGCCTAAACCTAACCAAGTAGTTGTGTTGCCTAAACCTAACCAAGTAGTTGTGTTGCCTAAACCTAACCAAGTTGTTGCGTGGTCTATACCTAACCAAGTAGTTGTGTTGCCTAAACCTAACCAAGTAGTTGTGTTGCCTAAACCTAACCAAGTAGTTGTATTACCTAAACCTAACCCAGTAGTTGTGTTGCCTAAACCTAACCAAGTAGTTGTGTTGCCTAAACCTAACCAAGTATTTGTGTTGCCTAAACCTAACCAAGCAGTTGTGTTGCCTAAACCTAACCAAGTAGTTGTGTTGCCTAAACCTAACCAAGTAGTTGTGTTGCCTAAACCTAACCAAGTAGTTGTGTTGCCTAAACCTAACCAAGTATTTGTGTTGCCTGAACCTAACCCAGTAGTTGTATTACCTAAACCTAACCCAGTAGTTGTGTTGCCTAAACCTAACCAAGTAGTTGTGTTGCCTAAACCTAACCAAGTAGTTGTGTTGCCTAAACGTAACCAAGTAGTTGTGTTGCCCAAACCTAACCAAGTAGTTGTGTTGCCTAAACCTAACAAAGTAGTTGTGTTGGCTAAACCTAACCAAGTAGTTGTGTTGCCTAAACGTAAACAAGTAGTTGTGTTGCCCAAACCTAACCAAGTAGTTGTGTTGCCTAAACCTAACAAAGTAGTTGTGTTGCCTAAACCTAACCAAGTAGTTGTGTTGCCTAAACCTAACTAAGCAGTTGTGTTGCCTAAACCTAACCAAGTAGTTGTGTTGCCTAAACCTAACCAAGTAGTTGTGTTATCTATACCTAACCAAGTTGTTGCGTGGTCTATACCTAACCAAGTAGTTGTGTTGCCTAAACCTAACCAAGTAGTTGTGTTGCCTAAACCTAACCAAGTAGTTGTATTACCTAAACCTAACCCAGTAGTTGTGTTGCCTAAATGTAACCCAGTAGTTGTGTTGCCTAAACCTAACCAAGTAGTTGTGTTGCCTAAACCTAACCAAGTAGTTGTGTTGCCTAAACCTAACCAAGTAGTTGTGTTATCTATACCTAACCAAGTTGTTGCGTGGTCTATACCTAACCAAGTAGTTGTGTTGCCTAAACCTAACCAAGTAGTTGTGTTGCCTAAACCTAACCAAGTAGTTGTGTTATCTATACCTAACCAAGTTGTTGCGTGGTCTATACCTAACCAAGTAGTTGTGTTGCCTAAACCTAACCAAGTAGTTGTGTTGCCTAAACCTAACCAAGTAGTTGTATTACCTAAACCTAACCCAGTAGCTGTGTTGCCTAAACCTAACCCAGTAGTTGTGTTGCCTAAACCTAACCCAGTAGTTGTGATGCCTAAACCTAACCAAGTAGTTGTGTTGCCTAAACCTAACCCAGTAGTTGTATTACCTAAACCTAACCCAGTAGTTGTGTTGCCTAAACCTAACCAAGTAGTTGTGTTGCCTAAACCTAACCAAGTAGTTGTGTTGCCTAAACCTAACCCAGTAGTTGTGTTGCCTAAACCTAACAAAGTAGTTGTGTTGCCTAAACCTAACCAAGTAGTTGTGTTGCCTAAACCTAACTAAGCAGTTGTGTTGCCTAAACCTAACCAAGTAGTTGTGTTGCCTAAACCTAACCAAGTAGTTGTGTTGCCTAAACCTAACCAAGTAGTTGTGTTGCCTAAACCTAACCAAGCAGTTGTGTTGCCTAAAGCTAACCAAGTAGTTGTGTTATCTATACCTAAACAAGTAGTTGTGTTGCCTAAACCTAAACAAGCAGTTGTGTTGCCTAAACCTAACCAAGTAGTTGTGTTGCCTAAACCTAACCAAGTAGTTGTATTACCTAAACCTAACCCAGTAGTTGTGTTGCCTAAATGTAACCCAGTAGTTGTGTTGCCTAAACCTAACCCAGTAGTTGTGTTGCCTAAACCTAACCAAGTAGTTGTGTTGCCTAAACCTAACCAAGTAGTTGTGTTGCCTAAACCTAACCAAGTAGTTGTGTTGCCTAAACCTAACCAAGTAGTTGTGTTGCCTAAACCTAACCAAGTATTTGTGTTGCCTGAACCTAACCCAGTAGTTGTATTACCTAAACCTAACCCAGTAGTTGTGTTGCCTAAACCTAACCAAGTAGTTGTGTTGCCTAAACCTAACCAAGTAGTTGTGTTGCCTAAACGTAACCAAGTAGTTGTGTTGCCCAAACCTAACCAAGTAGTTGTGTTGCCTAAACCTAACAAAGTAGTTGTGTTGGCTAAACCTAACCAAGTAGTTGTGTTGCCTAAACGTAAACAAGTAGTTGTGTTGCCCAAACCTAACCAAGTAGTTGTGTTGCCTAAACCTAACAAAGTAGTTGTGTTGCCTAAACCTAACCAAGTAGTTGTGTTGCCTAAACCTAACTAAGCAGTTGTGTTGCCTAAACCTAACCAAGTAGTTGTGTTGCCTAAACCTAACCAAGTAGTTGTGTTATCTATACCTAACCAAGTTGTTGCGTGGTCTATACCTAACCAAGTAGTTGTGTTGCCTAAACCTAACCAAGTAGTTGTGTTGCCTAAACCTAACCAAGTAGTTGTATTACCTAAACCTAACCCAGTAGTTGTGTTGCCTAAATGTAACCCAGTAGTTGTGTTGCCTAAACCTAACCAAGTAGTTGTGTTGCCTAAACCTAACCAAGTAGTTGTGTTGCCTAAACCTAACCAAGTAGTTGTGTTATCTATACCTAACCAAGTTGTTGCGTGGTCTATACCTAACCAAGTAGTTGTGTTGCCTAAACCTAACCAAGTAGTTGTGTTGCCTAAACCTAACCAAGTAGTTGTGTTATCTATACCTAACCAAGTTGTTGCGTGGTCTATACCTAACCAAGTAGTTGTGTTGCCTAAACCTAACCAAGTAGTTGTGTTGCCTAAACCTAACCAAGTAGTTGTATTACCTAAACCTAACCCAGTAGCTGTGTTGCCTAAACCTAACCCAGTAGTTGTGTTGCCTAAACCTAACCCAGTAGTTGTGATGCCTAAACCTAACCAAGTAGTTGTGTTGCCTAAACCTAACCCAGTAGTTGTATTACCTAAACCTAACCCAGTAGTTGTGTTGCCTAAACCTAACCAAGTAGTTGTGTTGCCTAAACCTAACCAAGTAGTTGTGTTGCCTAAACCTAACCCAGTAGTTGTGTTGCCTAAACCTAACCAAGTAGTTGTGTTGCCTAAACCTAACCCAGTAGTTGTGTTGCCTAAACCTAACCAAGTAGTTGTGTTGCCTAAACCTAACCAAGTAGTTGTGTTGCCTAAACCTAACTAAGCAGTTGTGTTGCCTAAACCTAACCAAGCAGTTGTGTTGCCTGAACCGAACCAAGTAGTTGTTATCTATACCTAACCAAGTAGTTGTGTTGCCTAAACCTAACTAAGCAGTTGTGTTGCCTAAACCTAACCAAGCAGTTGTGTTGCCTGAACCGAACCAAGTAGTTGTTATCTATACCTAACCAAGTAGTTGTGTTGCCTAAACCTAACCAAGTAGTTGTGTTACCTGAACCTAACCAAGTAGTTGTGTTACCTGAACCTAACCAAGTAGTTGTGTTGCCTAAACCTAACCAAGTAGTTGTGTTGCCTAAACCTAAGCAAGTAGTTGTGTTGCCTAAACCTAACCAAGTAGTTGTGTTGCCTAAACCTAACCAAGTAGTTGTGTTGCCTGTTGCCTAAACCTAACCAAGTAGTTGTGTTGCCTAAACCTAACCAAGTAGTTGTGTTGCCCAAACCTAACCAAGTAGTTGTGTTGCCTAAACCTAACCAAGTAGTTGTGTTGCCTAAACCTAACAAAGTAGTTGTGTTGCCTAAACCTAACCAAGTAGTTGTGTTGCCTAAACCTAACTAAGCAGTTGTGTTGCCTAAACCTAACCAAGTAGTTGTGTTGCCTAAACCTAACCAAGTAGTTGTGTTGCCTAAACCTAACCAAGTAGTTGTGTTGCCTAAACCTAACCAAGTTGTTGCGTGGTCTATACCTAACCAAGTAGTTGTGTTGCCTAAACCTAACCAAGTAGTTGTGTTGCCTAAACCTAACCAAGTAGTTGTATTACCTAAACCTAACCCAGTAGTTGTGTTGCCTAAACCTAACCAAGTAGTTGTGTTGCCTAAACCTAACCAAGTATTTGTGTTGCCTAAACCTAACCAAGCAGTTGTGTTGCCTAAACCTAACCAAGTAGTTGTGTTGCCTAAACCTAACCAAGTAGTTGTGTTGCCTAAACCTAACCAAGTAGTTGTGTTGCCTAAACCTAACCAAGTATTTGTGTTGCCTGAACCTAACCCAGTAGTTGTATTACCTAAACCTAACCCAGTAGTTGTGTTGCCTAAACCTAACCAAGTAGTTGTGTTGCCTAAACCTAACCAAGTAGTTGTGTTGCCTAAACGTAACCAAGTAGTTGTGTTGCCCAAACCTAACCAAGTAGTTGTGTTGCCTAAACCTAACAAAGTAGTTGTGTTGGCTAAACCTAACCAAGTAGTTGTGTTGCCTAAACGTAAACAAGTAGTTGTGTTGCCCAAACCTAACCAAGTAGTTGTGTTGCCTAAACCTAACAAAGTAGTTGTGTTGCCTAAACCTAACCAAGTAGTTGTGTTGCCTAAACCTAACTAAGCAGTTGTGTTGCCTAAACCTAACCAAGTAGTTGTGTTGCCTAAACCTAACCAAGTAGTTGTGTTATCTATACCTAACCAAGTTGTTGCGTGGTCTATACCTAACCAAGTAGTTGTGTTGCCTAAACCTAACCAAGTAGTTGTGTTGCCTAAACCTAACCAAGTAGTTGTATTACCTAAACCTAACCCAGTAGTTGTGTTGCCTAAATGTAACCCAGTAGTTGTGTTGCCTAAACCTAACCAAGTAGTTGTGTTGCCTAAACCTAACCAAGTAGTTGTGTTGCCTAAACCTAACCAAGTAGTTGTGTTATCTATACCTAACCAAGTTGTTGCGTGGTCTATACCTAACCAAGTAGTTGTGTTGCCTAAACCTAACCAAGTAGTTGTGTTGCCTAAACCTAACCAAGTAGTTGTGTTATCTATACCTAACCAAGTTGTTGCGTGGTCTATACCTAACCAAGTAGTTGTGTTGCCTAAACCTAACCAAGTAGTTGTGTTGCCTAAACCTAACCAAGTAGTTGTATTACCTAAACCTAACCCAGTAGCTGTGTTGCCTAAACCTAACCCAGTAGTTGTGTTGCCTAAACCTAACCCAGTAGTTGTGATGCCTAAACCTAACCAAGTAGTTGTGTTGCCTAAACCTAACCCAGTAGTTGTATTACCTAAACCTAACCCAGTAGTTGTGTTGCCTAAACCTAACCAAGTAGTTGTGTTGCCTAAACCTAACCAAGTAGTTGTGTTGCCTAAACCTAACCCAGTAGTTGTGTTGCCTAAACCTAACCAAGTAGTTGTGTTGCCTAAACCTAACCCAGTAGTTGTGTTGCCTAAACCTAACCAAGTAGTTGTGTTGCCTAAACCTAACCAAGTAGTTGTGTTGCCTAAACCTAACTAAGCAGTTGTGTTGCCTAAACCTAACCAAGCAGTTGTGTTGCCTGAACCGAACCAAGTAGTTGTTATCTATACCTAACCAAGTAGTTGTGTTGCCTAAACCTAACTAAGCAGTTGTGTTGCCTAAACCTAACCAAGCAGTTGTGTTGCCTGAACCGAACCAAGTAGTTGTTATCTATACCTAACCAAGTAGTTGTGTTGCCTAAACCTAACCAAGTAGTTGTGTTACCTGAACCTAACCAAGTAGTTGTGTTACCTGAACCTAACCAAGTAGTTGTGTTGCCTAAACCTAACCAAGTAGTTGTGTTGCCTAAACCTAAGCAAGTAGTTGTGTTGCCTAAACCTAACCAAGTAGTTGTGTTGCCTAAACCTAACCAAGTAGTTGTGTTGCCTAAACCTAACCAAGTAGTTGTGTTGCCCAAACCTAACCAAGTAGTTGTGTTGCCTAAACCTAACCAAGTAGTTGTGTTGCCTAAACCTAACAAAGTAGTTGTGTTGCCTAAACCTAACCAAGTAGTTGTGTTGCCTAAACCTAACTAAGCAGTTGTGTTGCCTAAACCTAACCAAGTAGTTGTGTTGCCTAAACCTAACCAAGTAGTTGTGTTGCCTAAACCTAACCAAGTAGTTGTGTTGCCTAAACCTAACCAAGTTGTTGCGTGGTCTATACCTAACCAAGTAGTTGTGTTGCCTAAACCTAACCAAGTAGTTGTGTTGCCTAAACCTAACCAAGTAGTTGTATTACCTAAACCTAACCCAGTAGTTGTGTTGCCTAAACCTAACCAAGTAGTTGTGTTGCCTAAACCTAACCAAGTATTTGTGTTGCCTAAACCTAACCAAGCAGTTGTGTTGCCTAAACCTAACCAAGTAGTTGTTATCTATACCTAACCAAGTAGTTGGGTTGCCTAAACCTAACCAAGTAGTTGTATTACCTGAACCTAACCAAGTAGTTGTGTTGCCTAAACCTAACCAAGTAGTTGTATTACCTGAACCTAACCAAGTAGTTGTGTTGCCTAAACCTAACCAAGTAGTTGTGTTGCCTAAACCTAACCAAGTAGTTGTGTTGCCCAAACCTAACCAAGTAGTTGTGTTGCCTAAACCTAACCAAGTAGTTGTGTTGCCTAAACCTAACCAAGTAGTTGTGTTGCCTAAACCTAACCAAGTAGTTGTGTTGCCTAAACCTAACTAAGCAGTTGTGTTGCCTAAACCGAACCAAGTAGTTGTGTTGCCTAAACCTAACCAAGTAGTTGTGTTATCTATACCTAACCAAGTTGTTGCGTGGTCTATACCTAACCAAGTAGTTGTGTTGCCTAAACCTAACCAAGTAGTTGTGTTGCCTAAACCTAACCAAGTAGTTGTATTACCTAAACCTAACCCAGTAGTTGTGTTGCCTAAACGTAACCCAGTAGTTGTGTTGCCTAAACCTAACCCAGTAGTTGTGATGCCTAAACCTAACCAAGTAGTTGTGTTGCCTAAACCTAACCCAGTAGTTGTATTACCTAAACCTAACCCAGTAGTTGTGTTGCCTAAACCTAACCAAGTAGTTGTGTTGCCTAAACCTAACCAAGTAGTTGTGTTGCCTAAACCTAACCAAGTAGTTGTGTTATCTATACCTAACCAAGTTGTTGCGTGGTCTATACCTAACCAAGTAGTTGTGTTGCCTAAACCTAACCAAGTAGTTGTGTTGCCTAAACCTAACCAAGTAGTTGTGTTGCCTAAACCTAACCAAGTAGTTGTGTTGCCTAAACCTAACCCAGTAGTTGTGTTGCCTAAACCTAACCAAGTAGTTGTGTTGCCTAAACCTAACTAAGCAGTTGTGTTGCCTAAACCTAACCAAGCAGTTGTGTTGCCTAAACCTAACCAAGTAGTTGTGTTGCCTAAACGTAAACAAGTAGTTGTGTTGCCCAAACCTAACCAAGTAGTTGTGTTGCCTAAACCTAACAAAGTAGTTGTGTTGCCTAAACCTAACCAAGTAGTTGTGTTGCCTAAACCTAACTAAGCAGTTGTGTTGCCTAAACCTAACCAAGTAGTTGTGTTGCCTAAACCTAACCAAGTAGTTGTGTTATCTATACCTAACCAAGTTGTTGCGTGGTCTATACCTAACCAAGTAGTTGTGTTGCCTAAACCTAACCAAGTAGTTGTGTTGCCTAAACCTAACCAAGTAGTTGTATTACCTAAACCTAACCCAGTAGTTGTGTTGCCTAAATGTAACCCAGTAGTTGTGTTGCCTAAACCTAACCAAGTAGTTGTGTTGCCTAAACCTAACCAAGTAGTTGTGTTGCCTAAACCTAACCAAGTAGTTGTGTTATCTATACCTAACCAAGTTGTTGCGTGGTCTATACCTAACCAAGTAGTTGTGTTGCCTAAACCTAACCAAGTAGTTGTGTTGCCTAAACCTAACCAAGTAGTTGTGTTATCTATACCTAACCAAGTTGTTGCGTGGTCTATACCTAACCAAGTAGTTGTGTTGCCTAAACCTAACCAAGTAGTTGTGTTGCCTAAACCTAACCAAGTAGTTGTATTACCTAAACCTAACCCAGTAGCTGTGTTGCCTAAACCTAACCCAGTAGTTGTGTTGCCTAAACCTAACCCAGTAGTTGTGATGCCTAAACCTAACCAAGTAGTTGTGTTGCCTAAACCTAACCCAGTAGTTGTATTACCTAAACCTAACCCAGTAGTTGTGTTGCCTAAACCTAACCAAGTAGTTGTGTTGCCTAAACCTAACCAAGTAGTTGTGTTGCCTAAACCTAACCCAGTAGTTGTGTTGCCTAAACCTAACCAAGTAGTTGTGTTGCCTAAACCTAACCCAGTAGTTGTGTTGCCTAAACCTAACCAAGTAGTTGTGTTGCCTAAACCTAACCAAGTAGTTGTGTTGCCTAAACCTAACTAAGCAGTTGTGTTGCCTAAACCTAACCAAGCAGTTGTGTTGCCTGAACCGAACCAAGTAGTTGTTATCTATACCTAACCAAGTAGTTGTGTTGCCTAAACCTAACTAAGCAGTTGTGTTGCCTAAACCTAACCAAGCAGTTGTGTTGCCTGAACCGAACCAAGTAGTTGTTATCTATACCTAACCAAGTAGTTGTGTTGCCTAAACCTAACCAAGTAGTTGTGTTACCTGAACCTAACCAAGTAGTTGTGTTACCTGAACCTAACCAAGTAGTTGTGTTGCCTAAACCTAACCAAGTAGTTGTGTTGCCTAAACCTAAGCAAGTAGTTGTGTTGCCTAAACCTAACCAAGTAGTTGTGTTGCCTAAACCTAACCAAGTAGTTGTGTTGCCTAAACCTAACCAAGTAGTTGTGTTGCCCAAACCTAACCAAGTAGTTGTGTTGCCTAAACCTAACCAAGTAGTTGTGTTGCCTAAACCTAACAAAGTAGTTGTGTTGCCTAAACCTAACCAAGTAGTTGTGTTGCCTAAACCTAACTAAGCAGTTGTGTTGCCTAAACCTAACCAAGTAGTTGTGTTGCCTAAACCTAACCAAGTAGTTGTGTTGCCTAAACCTAACCAAGTAGTTGTGTTGCCTAAACCTAACCAAGTTGTTGCGTGGTCTATACCTAACCAAGTAGTTGTGTTGCCTAAACCTAACCAAGTAGTTGTGTTGCCTAAACCTAACCAAGTAGTTGTATTACCTAAACCTAACCCAGTAGTTGTGTTGCCTAAACCTAACCAAGTAGTTGTGTTGCCTAAACCTAACCAAGTAGTTGTGTTGCCTAAACCTAACCAAGTAGTTGTGTTGCCTAAACCTAACCAAGTAGTTGTGTTGCCTAAACCTAACTAAGCAGTTGTGTTGCCTAAACCGAACCAAGTAGTTGTGTTGCCTAAACCTAA
>JAOPHQ010002417.1:0-56920 GCA_030340625.1 Merluccius polli | reverse complement strand
CATTTGAAAGTTTGAGATTCAATGAATTTGCTTGCTTTTATTTAACTAGTGCAGCGGCCGTTCAAAATGTGCTTTCTGGAGAACCGCTCATCCCAACCACTTCACCCTCGACGCGGCGCTTCCTCGGGTCCTCAGCGACACGCCCATCAAGAAGAAGAAGAAGAAGGAGGAGGAGGAGGAGGAGGAGGAGGAGGAGAAGAAGAAGAAGAAGAAGAAGAAGAAGAAGAGAACCCAGCCCGGGCAAAACCTCAGTATACACAACCGTTCAGTTGCGGAGTTCATGTCGAAGTCCTCCTTGGAGCTCTTCCTCCTCCTTCAGACGCATGTTTCAAGCGCTCCACTTCAAAGAGGAACTTGGAGGAGAAGGTAGATCTGTCTGCCGCAGCGCTCTCGAACCCCAGCCTTCAACACAGGAGCGGGAGGAGGAGGAGGCCAATGTGGTTCCTATTATTTGATAAGCATCCCATATTTTCAAAGGTATTTTAACGACCTCACCAGGCCAGCGAGGTCTTTCATGGTTCTGATCCACCTCAGTCTGCCCCCCCCCCCATCCCCACTCTCCACGTTGACCCACCATCTGGGCATGGCTCCACACGACCGTACCGCCTCTCTCCTCCCTCCTCTCTCCTCTCCCAGAACCTCTGCTCTTCATTATCTATCCAGCTTTTTCCGGGCGTCGGTATATTTTTCGCTGTCTGGAGTTGTCACGGTGACTACGCGTGGTGGTGGGTGGTGGGAGGAGGTGGGGGGGGGGGGGTCGAAGCGAGTGTGTCCTTGTGATGGCGGTCGGGACAGACGTGCTGTGTATTGTTTTAGGCCGCACGCGCTGCGCCAGCTGTCACGCACGGCCTTGGACCGGCAGGGGGCGGGGGGGGGGGGGGTGTTACAGTAATCGCGTGTGAGGTCCCTGGCAGCCGCCGCCTAGCCGAGCTGCAGGCTACTCCGGTCGGACCGGGCCAAGGATGAGTCACCCCTCCGGACTGTCGCTGGCGGGGAGACCAACACACAGACGCTGACACCTGCCGGACCCTGGAGGTCAATAGTCTGTCTGGTCTTTTAAAGGGCCCCTAGGTGTGTAAGTGTGTGGTACAGTGCACTGGCCAGGCTGGTAGACCGATCCAATCCTCGTACATCTGGGTGGACACTCCACACTTGTGATGTCACTAGAGGGCAGTGACATCACAATTTTGAAACGGCTTATACTGGCTAATCACACTCGCACCTGGTGGTAAAATAGGGGCCCTTTAAGTCAGTTTACACACTATTTGGGTGACATTTAAATGTGCTCAGATATATTTTATCCGGCAACTCACAGGTCTGCTGAGCGCTTTACGGATGTCTTCAACATCACTGTAAATATAGTCTCACAAATCGGACTTAACAGGGGCGTTTCGTTTTCTTTTACCTCCAAATTGATTTCGCCCAATCATGTTGCTGGGGGCAGCGTGATTGGGCGTGACGGAGCAGAGCGAACAGGACTGGAAACAACCCGACCGAGTGTGACTGATGTGTTATTGAGTATGATTGTGGGTCAATAAGAGTTTAATTTGTTGTGTTCCCGCATCGGGTCACCTCAGCCCGTCTCTGGCTGCACGGAGCGAAGCCTCATTGACCGACATCACAGATGTTGTGATGACGGTTAGGCCCTGCTGCTCTGTGGTGATGAACGTGGGACGGCTGGGAAACCTCTTTGTTTTTCACGGGCAAATGGTTTCAGGAGGTTGGGTCTGTACTCCTCAAAACACCCCCATATTCCTGCAACTCTCCCCACCACCACCACCACCTCCTCCTCCTCCCCCTCCTTCTCCTCCATTACTTCTCCTCTTTAACCCTCACTGTAAACATGACGTCGTCTCCCCTCTCCTCTCTCCTCTTTACAGGACACATCCTAAAACGCGGCCACCCTTACATGACCAATCTTGAACACGTATTTCTGATTCCCGCCACAAAGCCCCTTTGTGCGTAATCCATACATTCATCAGAATTCAAGGGAGTTTACAATGCGTCATTCCCGAATGTGGATGTGAGCGGAGGGCATCCGAGTCACGTCGCGGTTTTCTTCTTGCGAAACTTTTTCCGACTTTCTTTGATGTGTCGGAAAACAGACGGCGCTGTCCGAGTGGCACTGTCGACCTCAGCTGCACCCTCCCTCCCTCCCCCCCAACCAACCACCCTCCCCCCCAGCCACCCAACGTCTGTCCATGATTTCCTCTGTTCTCTGTGTGGCTGAGAAGATGTGTTGTGGATTCCCAGACTCTTAACTGCAAGTTAAATGACAGGAGCGCATGACTTATGAGGATCGAAGAGTCGGCCGCTGGTTCGTGCAAAACGCACATTTTGTTTCTTTGTGTTTTCGTTTAGTGGTTCGTTAATCCCGAATGTGAGGATGAGACAGAGAAGCGGGAGAGGGGAGGTGCTTGGACTACGGAGGATGTCTTCATATGTTCTTATATTTGATCAGCATGGTCTGATGAAAGCGATTGAACCCAGGTCCTTCCTGGGAATAACGGTCCCCCCCCTGGCGGTGATCAGACAGACACCAGAAACAGCGGGTCAACATGTTGAGTGCACAGTGGGTCAGTGGTGTTTTTCACGTGATGTCTGCTCCCTGGAGCCGTGACCCCGAGGGGCCAACAGCTGGTGGCCCCCCCGAGGCCTTACCTTATAGGTCCTGTGTTGCTTATTGTAGGGTTTAATCATACACACGCTGGTACGAACACACACACACACACACACACACACACACACAGGACATCTCACAGTGCCACGAAGGTCTCTGTTTAAGCTTAATGTATCTGTAGAAAATATAAATATATTAAATGTTGAGCGCTCTGCT
Source organism: Merluccius polli (assembly GCA_030340625.1). Taxonomy (NCBI): domain Eukaryota; kingdom Metazoa; phylum Chordata; class Actinopteri; order Gadiformes; family Merlucciidae; genus Merluccius; species Merluccius polli. Next base: position 54,084 of record JAOPHQ010002417.1, on the reverse strand, counting down.
AGTGCTATGTTCTTATGTGAGGGCTCTGATTAATAAATGTATTCTTTGATTTTAGCCTTATGTTGTTGTTATTTAGCCTTTCTGAAGCTATTGCATGAGGATGTGGTTGGGGGCTGATCTAGCGTTGTTAGAGGATGTGGTGGGGGCTGATCTAGCGTTGTTAGAGGATGTGGTGGGGGCTGATCTAGTGTTAGAGGATGTGGTGGGGGCTGATCTAGTGTTGTTAGAGGATGTGGTGGGGGCTGATCTAGTGTTGTTAGATGATGTGGTGGAGGCTGATCTAGTGTTGTTAGAGGATGTGGTGGAGGCTGATCTAGCGTTGTTAGAGGATGTGGTGGGGGCTGATCTAGCGTTGTTAGATGATGTGGTGGAGGCTGATCTAGTGTTGTTAGAGGATGTGGTGGAGGCTGATCTAGCGTTGTTAGAGGATGTGGTGGGGTCTGATCTAGTGTCATTAGAGGATGTGGTGGGGGCTGATCTAGCGTTGTTAGAGGATGTGGTGGGGGCTGATCTAGTGTTGTTAGAGGATGTGGTGGGGGCTGATCTGGTGTTGTTAGAGGATGTGGTGGGGGCTGATCCGGTGCTGTTAGAGGATGTGGGGGGGGGGCTGATCTAGTGTTGTTAGAGGATGTGGTGGAGGCTGATCTAGCGTTGTTAGAGGATGTGGTGGAGGCTGATCTAGTGTTGTTAGAGGATGTGGGCGGGGGCTGATCTAGTGTTGTTAGAGGATGTGGTGGGGGCTGATCTAGTGTTGTTAGAGGATGTGGTGGGGGCTGATCTAGTGTTGTTAGAGGATGTGGTGGGGGCTGATCTAGTGTTGTTAGAGGATGTGGTGGGGGCTGATCTAGTGTTGTTAGAGGATGTGGTGGGGGCTGATCTAGTGTTGTTAGAGGATGTGGTGGGGGCTGATCTAGTGTTGTTAGAGGATGTGGTGGGGGCTGATCTGGTGTTGTTAGAGGATGTGGTGGGGGCTGATCCGGTGCTGTTAGAGGATGTGGTGGGGGGGGGCTGATCTAGTGTTGTTAGAGGATGTGGTGGAGGCTGATCTAGCGTTGTTAGAGGATGTGGTGGAGGCTGATCTAGTGTTGTTAGAGGATGTGGGCGGGGCAGATCTAGTGTTGTTAGAGGATGTGGTGGGGGCTGATCTAGTGTTGTTAGAGGATGTGGTGGGGGCTGATCTAGTGTTGTTAGAGGATGTGGTGGGGGCTGATCTAGTGTTGTTAGAGGATGTGGTGGGGGCTGATCTAGTGTTGTTAGAGGATGTGGTGGGGGGCTGATCTAGTGTTGTTAGAGGATGTGGTGGGGGCTGATCTAGTGTTGTTAGAGGATGTGGTGGGGGCAAATATTTTTTTAAACACAATCTTTGTGTATGTTTTTAACATCTTTTTAAAACACATTTTTACATCCTATGTTTTTAACATCTTTTTAAATCACATTTTTACATCGTATGTTTTGAACATCTTTTTAAATCACATGTTTACATCCTATGTTTTCAACACCTTTTTAAAACACATTTTTACATCTTGTGTTTTTAACATTTTTTTAAAACACATTTTAACACCTTTGTGTGTTTTTAAACATATTTTGAATACATATAAACATATTTTTGTTAAAAAAACATCTTCCCTTAAAAAAAAACACAATTTCTAATAATAAACAATCAGTTTTCAACTGATTTTTTAAACACGTTCACTCATCCAACGTTATCCCACATTAACACTGAACATGATCTCCCCTCGTGCGTAAATCCTTAATATAATAATTAACCGATTGCAAAACTCGCTGTTCCCAAGCTGTCGCGCGACAATGTGACGTCACGGGAGCGCCGTGACTATTTATCCTCGCGCTGGCGGCCGCGACAGTAGTTGCAGTCTTCTCCTGAACAGAGGTGGCGCCGCTGAGGAAAGGCGACCGACTCTGCTATTACTACGCACTAGAAGAAGAGATATGCTAATGCTGGCACCCCTGTGTGTTTAATTTCTTACACATCATTAGACATTTACTTAAGGTTTAGTTCACCAGGATGTCTCTCACTATACAGCATTATGTCTATTACTTTACATTGCTATTATTCTACATCACTGCCACACCTGGTCAGCCATCAACAGTCCAGTGTATGGCAGCAGTTCTCATATGAAGAGTGTTTGTAAGTATCTATCTTAATAACTTAATGATTATTTTATGTAATAATTGTATTTTTGAACGTAATGCCGCTTTGAGCTAGTTTTTTCAGCCACGTCATTCCACTCGTCTTTGACCACAACAACAGTAGAAGGGCACTTACGTAAAACCACGGTTTATTAGCGAAAAAATATACACCACACAATAAAATATAAAATATAAAGAAAGAAGCCTTAGCAATAAGGCGCATTAAAATGTGCCTTCGAACTCGTCCATTTTTCCTGTTTCCGCTTTGGCGCGCTCAACTGAAAAAAAAGAGTGGCGCGCGACATGGCGCGACCGGCAGGTATACATGAGCCTTAACGCTATGCGGTATGGTGCCTCGATTGCCTTGGTATTTAAATGTATTTACATGTATACACATGTATTTATATGTGGGCAGATGACGTGACGCATGATTTTTTTGTAATGAGGCGTAAATGTTTATTTAAATGCATTTTCCCATTAAACCATCATATGGCAGTGTGACATGTAAGAGTGTTTTACTTTAAAATTAAGATTTTGAATGCAAAATGTGTTTGTATTTGGAGGTGAACATGCAAAATGTCCTGTGGTGTGACCATAACATTGACTCATCAAATGTAAATATTAGTAAAATAAAGCAGAGATGTTTTAGCCTGGTTCCGCCCGCCTCCGTACTTCCGCTCAATTTTCATTTCACTTCAGTAATAGGTCTGGGAGTGCTGTATGTTAGAATGATTTCTTTTCCCTCAAATGTGCCTTCCAATCAGCGAACAGGAGGCGCGGCCTGAGAACAGTGACGTAGAGGTCGTGCGCGAATTTCAGTTATTGAGCGGAAGTACGGAGGCGGGCGGAACCAGGCTAATGCTAATGCTCACTGCATCTGCCGCGCGCGTGGTTTCCGGCGCATGAAATACGTCACGACCAAACGTTAGCGATTGGTTAAGGCAGATCCAGAGTGGCATTGGGCAGAGCCAATAGGTTTTAAACTTCAACAGCACCCGCCTTCAAGTGAGAAATCGTTTGTCTCTATAGCAGTTCCAGACCATGAGTATGAATGAAATGAGTACGAAGGTCTAGTTAGGACTAGGCTAGAGATGTTTGGAGCAGCTTGCCTTGCCATTATTTTGTATGTATTTACATAATTAACTTAAGTTTTCAAAATGCTAAAAAGTACTAAAATAATATTTACAGTAAATTTAGTTTTTAAACACAAATGCTGTCCTGCGGTGTGACATGGGATATTAGATTTTTGTACTGCCAATTACATGGACAGCCATTGGGGTCTTTTTTTAATCAAGCCCCCTACCAGGAAGTCCCCCAGATGTTTGGATGCACTAAGAAGGGTGAAAGGTGAGTGTTAATCTCTATTAATAAGACTCTTATTAATTTGATAAATTTCATCGTTTCTGTCAGACCATGAACGTGTCCATTTTTGATAGTCCTGTGGTGTGACTGCTCTAGTTAAAGAAATTTTTTTTTTTTTTTTAAAAACAATGAATTCATTCAGTCACTGTAATGCCCAAGGTCAGTCTTGTATAGCAATTACTCAAAATGGCTGCAAAGGTGAAAGTCATGTGGTGTGACAGCCCGTCCTGTAGTGTGACATAATTAAGTCAGATGTCTAGCTAGATTCTCGTCTGTTATGTTTGAAATATTAAATATAAATGTCTCTATATATATATTAAACAAATATTGTACATATTATTCATATATTAAATCTCTCTCTCTCTCTCTCTGTGTGTATGTATATATATATGTGTGAGCGTGGAAAAGGACGTACGCCATGTTTTTGTGCGTACGCAACCTTTGTACATGAGGCCCCAGTGGTCCGTTTCACAAAGCAGGTTTAGTGAAAACTGAGTTTATTAACCCTGAAATGAGGGAAACTCTGAGTTTTCCGTTTCACAAAGGGAGGTAACTCAAACCAGAGAAAGAGGGGTAACTCTAGCCTGTTTCAGAGAGAGGGGTAACTTAAGCTCTCGGTCAGTTACCGTAGTAACAGACTCTATGAACCTAACCTGGTCGGGACCAGGTTCTTTCAGCCACACATGCCATTTGATTTCCTCTTTCATTCATTCAGTCAGCAGGCGAGTTTTGGCGTAGCCGTCTGTCAAAAATCATTTAAAAAATCAGAGTCAGTAGGCTATTTCAGAAGTCCATTAGGCACAGTAGGAGGCGACTTTTTTCACGAACATGGCATGTCCTTTTGACAACGATCCCGTGGATGACGGCGCAGCATTACTGCGCAGAGAATTAAATATTCGTCGGGAGAGGGTTATCAGACCGCGCATAGATGGAGCATTTCCAGACAATTATCATTTCCAGACAATTATCTTTTTGAGCGGTACCTTTCACGTCACAGTCCATCATTTACATACACAACCTAATCCGTCCTTACATTTGCAACATTACCAACCGTAGTCATGCTCTCACATCTCACATCAATATCACCAGCAGATATTGTGTGTTGCACTGCGTTTCTTTTCAAATGGAAGTTTTTTTATACAATGTCGGAGATGCAGAGCACTTGAGCAATGCAACTGTATGCAGGGCAGTCAGAAAACTGTGCCTCGCCATGAAACGGCTTTTACCCATGTTTGTCGTTTTCCCTGGACATAAACCTGTCAGAGCCATCAAGGAGGTCTTGGGGGGTGGACTCAGAGGATGAGCTCCCCCAGGGATTCCCTCAGCCACTGGCCTTCCAATATACTGGCTTAGGGCCAGCTCCTCTGCCTCCGTTAGAGGTGGCGGTGCTGGGCCACCACCCATTTTACGGGCATCTGCCTTCTTTCTGTTGGCTGAGTAGAAGTCTGTGTTAGTTTAAATAGGCTTAATTATTTAACAGAACATGATATAGATGAGAAGACATTTATGTGTGTGAAAACAGCATTATGTTGGGGATAAAACAACTGCACAGTCAAATAGCCACTTAATATTTACAGTGTAAAACATGATCAAAATGATCATGCCGAGGTCTTATCTCTTTGAACAATGTTTTTATATGTCATCTTAAGCTGCTGCCAAGTGCGCTTCTCCCCCGCGGGATTGCACTAAATGAAATAAATGAATAGTTACCATTCAGGCAGTTTTCCCCTGTAATATTATTGTGATTGCAAAGGACTACATTTAAACTTACGCAGCAGTGTTGCACTTCTTTCTAAGAACGTGTTGAAACTCGCCATATGAGCGCATTAGGATTTCCAATTCGAGGTTGGTGAAAAACATAGCCCTCCTCTTCCCCGTTGCCATGGTGACTCGTCGAATCGGGGCTCCATTGATGCTGGCTTTTTATAGTTGTGGTGCACGCGCTTAACTCTAGGTGAAACTAGGTGATTAAATGAACTCAAATCCGCTGTTCTGGAACCAAAAACTCAGAGTTTTCTATCTCAGAGTAGATCAACTCAGCGTTTAGGATTAGACTCAGAGGTTGTTGAACCTGCTTTGTGAAACGGACCCCAGGACTTCAGGCGTGCAGAGGAGTTTGTGAGAGTGATGAGAATCCTCTTCACCTCAACACTGTGTGTATCCTCAGAAAGGACTCCAGCATGTGGCCAAATTCTGCCCATCCTGCAGAAGCTTGAGGGCCACTTCAAGGTTCAGGATGCAGACTCCACCTTTACTGCTGCCATTAAGAAAAGGGGGTGGGATGACCTTTCAAAGCATTACACGGTATGTATTTTGTTGTTGTTGTAGTAAATCACTAAAAATACATTATGAAAGGGTCTAACTCTGGTACTGGCATATTATTTATCTCCCACAGGATGAAAAGATCAGGATGTTCCTGGAAGAGGCCACATCACTTGACCCCAGGTTTAAGACCAAAATCCTGGATGCTGCCGTTTGGGCTAGGTTGGAAGAGAAGGCGTGTGGCGAAAACTCGGAACAAAAAAACCTGCTAATTGCATCACTTCCTGTAGGGCTACGACAAAAAGGGATGTCAGCCAAAAAGCGTAGGCATCTCAACATTTTTGAGCCGTTATTGTGAATCTAATACGTTTTGCGCTGTGGACAAACGTAGCTATTACACATTTTGATGTGAGACTGGGTTGGTGTGTGTTAAAGGGGGGTTAATCCATTTTATTTTAAGAAGACATTTTTATAATTATTGATGTTTTGATTGACAATCAATGCTATTTGGTTAAATATAATATCCAGTTATCATCAATGGTATTTAGGATCACTTGCCCAATGAGAGGGCCCACAATGGACCCCCCCCCCCCCAGGGGCTGGGCCCCTGAAATATTTCCCCTTCCCCCTCTTATCCCTGTAATACAATATAACATATAGTCAGAAGTTGGACATTAGACGCAGTTACGCAAGCATGGTCATAGCTCCACCACAGGTGTGTGAATACTTCTGCTCTCTCTTTGCGACTCTCATATCTTGCCTACAGCACCTTTTAAGCAGGTTCTCAGCAGGTGTGGGCTGAGGGTGTGTCAAGACAGGAGCCACCTCCAGGTGCTCTGTAGGTACTGCAGAGGCTGGGTGACACTTGTAGCCCACCAACAAAACACAATGTGTAGATGATTGTAGATTACGTAGGATGATGATGGAGATTTCTCATTATTTTGTATTTGTAAAATTTGTAAAACAAAAAGCCATCCCAATTGTAACAATTTCTTATTATCCCTTTTATTAAAACGGAAAACACACTGACAGTGATTTGAGTGAACTGTTTTTTAAAAACTTTTGTTTTTACCAATGACACAGCCTCTTTAGGCACCCTGAAAAAGCAGCCATGTGTCTTTCAGTTGGTCGGAAAGTAGTCAATCGGGTCATCAAGAGTCTTGCCCTGCTGAACGCCTTGCAGAATACACTCTTTACTTTGTGGATGGTTGTCCAAGACTGTAATGTGAATGTAATCACTTCCTCCCACGTTGACCTTCAGGAAAAGAAAAGAAAGCAACACAAAGTTGTCTCTAAGTCAACATTAAAATACAAGGTCAACACTGTAATCTAAATTTCACACAATTTCTGTAAGGATCCGGTTCCAGATTCAAATGCAGACACAAAGAAGGTTTAAACTAAAAAGGTCTTTACTTAAACTCTTCAAGACCAAAAGATGAACAGAGGTAACACGCCAAAAAAACTTCTCTCAAGTAAAACAATAAGGGCGATCAATAACTAAGACACTTACTAGACTGGGTTAACTACAGGACAGGACGATCAGACAAAGGGCAAACAAAAATACACAGGAGGAAACATTAACAATCAACACAGGTGGGACACAATCAAGGATAAAGGCTCATTTACACCGGGGACGTCTGCGTCGCGTTACGGCTGCGTCGCGTTCGACGCTGCTGATCGCTGCCACTCTAGTCAATGAGAGCATTTCCACCGGGCGCACTGCGTAACGTCTCAGCTGCGTCCCAGGAGCGTCGCGATGCAACAGCAACGCTATCTTTACGTAGCGTTCTATTTTTGACGCGAGCCGCTGCTGAAACGCGTCAATTTAGAAAAGAGCAGACCGATCGGGCAGGAAGTGAAATAGTAAAAGCCATGGAGCATCCTGTCAATTTTCAAAATAAAACACAATACTCAGCTCATGTAGCCTATCACAACTTCACATCAACATTACGTCATGACCGGTGGTACCAGGGTCAGCAGTCAATCAATCAAAGGTTCTCAGAGGGTCGGCAACATGGACGACGAGAGACTGATTGTCGAAGTGGAGCAACATAAAATAATTTACGAAATAAATCGTCCTTTATTCAACGTCGGAGAAGCAAAGTAAGCTGTTTGTTGTTGTCCTTTCCTTTATACACAGTTTATCGCGGGATCTCGCGGCCTCGTGTACGTTCAGGATTATCGCGTGATCTCGCGTGAATACGGCTGGCTCGCAAGGCAACGCTACGCTGCCGTAACGCGTCCGGTGTAAATTGACGCAGGGCAGAGGACGCAGCCATAACGCGACGCAGCCGCAACGCGACGCAGATGTCCCCGGTGTAAATCCGGTGTAATGAGGTAAAAGAAAAGACTAACTGAGGACATCCAGGGGAAGAAACAAACGACACAAAGACCAACAGAACAATTCAAACTGTGACCGTTTCAGGCACTGATGACTACCTTGATGAAGTAGTTGTTTCCCAACGTCTGACGCCAGTAGGCTATGGCTTTAAAATTCACATAACTCCTTGCAGTTTTAACCTGTACGTCTTGCTTCACCTGTGTATTTAAAATAACATTTAAATAGAATACAGTTGTGACAATGACATCTAAACACATGCTATCATATAATAATGTTGATCCTCTGAAGTTTTCATTTGTGGGGAATGTGTTTTAGCTCTCATTATACATTTGAAAATATAAATAACATTATGAAATAAATATAGAACATTATATTATATATTTTATTTGTAATTATGTATGCTGCCCTCCCCCCACCTATGTCCCCCTCTTGAGAATGTGTTTCAGTCTTTCAGTCTATCAGCTTATAGGCTAAAAATAACATTATTATTATTATTATTATTATTATTACTATTATCATTATTATTGTATGGTTATGAATATGAGCCTCCGGAAATACTTGACTCACCTTATTGCAGATTTTCTGGGTCTCATCATCTGCCATCTTAGTCTTAATGTCCTTACTGTCCATATTTGCGAATATAAGCGATGAATCAACAATAAAAGTGACTTGACTGTGAACTGCAAAATCGCTCCACTGAGTTTTAAAGAGTAGTGCCTCGACCACGTGACTCAGCAATGTGGGTGTGTCTGAGGCGTTGCATGAAATTCTTTGAGGTTGGATTTGATGTTGCCAAAATATTATGGGCTGCTGTCCTCCTCACTAAATGCAGCCTACAGTATAGTATATGGTCACCACGACTTCTCCAGGACTGCTGCTTTTGGGATTCTTACTTTTATTAATTACCAACCAGTTGAAGTTCAAGTTTTCTATATTCTCCATTATCAGGGAAATTGGTTTGCAGACAGGGTAACATCACAACACATAAATACAGACAGATGGCACCATGACAACAACACAATAAAACACAATGACAAATAACAGTGAATACATGCATGTATGTACAATAAAATACAAGTGTGCAAAAGCACGTTTTTTTGTCCCAGTCCGTTCATGTTATGTATAATTAATAGATATCAATATATTCATACATAATAACACCGGTATAATGTTATATGGAAATAAAACAAACATGTCTGTGCTTGATTAGTTGATTACCAGGTATTAAGTAACATGTTCTGGGTAAAGATATTTTTTGAAGCAAGGAAGTGAGCCCCTGACTTGGCATTGACATTGTTCAATGCGACATACTTTACTTTAGACTCTATTGGTACCAGGTATTGTGCAACACATTCTGGCCTTATCTTTTGATGAATTTAATGGTGTTTTTCCAAGCAACAAGGATGTGAGCGCCTGACTGACTTGTCTGGACCAGTTGTTTGGTTCCCGCCACACTGTGTCCTTACTATGTATTCAATAAATAAAAGGCGTCAAGTTGAGTTCAATATGATTAAGATTTACTCTACATAATTAACGTTATAACCGGTTGTCTAAAATTGAGGAAAATGGAGCAACTGAAATTGTTTTTGTTCCTGTTTTCGATTGACGGTGTTCATTCAGAGAATCATACTTTAGAAGACACACCTGTAACGGTTGTCCTTGGCATGTCATTTCTTGTTTTTATTTTCATTTAGTTCACCTCTGTTAAAGCTTATCAACTCTCAGAGCACAGTGCTGTTATAATGTAATAATTTCCTCAGTGACTGCGGTCAGTTTGGTCTTTTCATGCCTTCATTTGAACATCTTGTCCTATGCGACCTCCTACTCTCCGAAGTCCGTCACGGTCTGTGACACGGTGCAGCTTCACAGGCTGCTGGAAGATGGGATGTTGGACCCCAAGGTTGAGCTGTCTAACCCCTACCTGCTCCTTAATGACCTGTCTCTGTACTGTCTAACCCCTACCTGCTCCTCAATGACCTGTCTCTGTACTGTCTAACCCCTACCTGCTCCTCAATGACCTGTCTCTGTACTGTCTAACCCCTACCTGCTCCTTAATGACCTGTCTCTGTACTGTCTAACCCCTACCTGCTCCTTAATGACCTGTCTCTGTACTGTCTAACCCCTACCTGCTCCTTAATGACCTGTCTCTGTACTGTCTAACCCCTACCTGCTCTTTAATGACCTGTTTCTGTACTGTCTAACCCCTACCTGCTCTTTAATGACCTGTCTCTGTACTGCAGGGGTCATCAACTAAATTTGCCCAAGGGCCAGAATTTTTCTCCCCACACGGTACGACCGACGGGGGGCGGGGGTGCGCGCGATCGTAACCCACCCCGACCGACGGGGGGGGGGGGGGGGGGATGATCGTAACACAACCCGGACCTATGACCGGCGGGGGGGGGGTGCGCGCGATCGGGGCCGGATGGAAATCTCTGGCGGGCCGGATTTGGCCCGCGGGCCGCCAGTTGACGTTGACTGCTGTACTGTCTAACCCCTACCTGCTCCTTAATGACCTGTCTCTGTACTGTCTAACCCCTACCTGCTCCTTAATGACCTGTCTCTGTATTGTTTAACCCCTACCTGCTCCTTAATGACCTGTCTCTGTACCGTCTAACCCCTACCTGCTCCTTAATGACCTGTCTGTACTGTCTAACCCCTACCTGCTCCTTCATGACATGTCTCTGTACTGTCTAACCCCTATCTGCTCCTTAATGACCTGTCTCTGTACTGTCTAACCCCTACCTGCTCCTTAATGACCTGTCTCTGTACTGTCTAACCCCTACCTGCTCCTTAATGACCTGTCTCTGTACTGTCTAACCCCTACCTGCTCCTTAATGACCTGTCTCTGTATTGTCTAACCCCTACCTGCTCCTTAATGACCTGTCTCTGTATTGTCTAACCCCTACCTGCTCTTTAATGACCTGTCTGTACTGTCTAACCCCTACCTGCTCCTTAATGACCTGTCTGTACTGTCTAACCCCTACCTGCTCCTTAATGACCTGTCTGTACTGTCTAACCCCTACCTGCTCTTTAATGACCTGTCTCTGTACTGTCTAACCCCTACCTGCTCCTTAATGACCTGTCTCTGTACTGTCTAACCCCTACCTGCTCCTTCATGACCGGTCTCTGTACTGTCTAACCCCTACAGTAAACAGTACCTTGTACAGTGTAACAGCACCGAAAACGATGACATCAGTTCCTGTCGGTCACAAGTACACACACACACATATACACACATATGGCACACCAATGCACACAAACACATATGCACACGTGCACGCACACACACAAACACACAAGTACACACACACACACACACACATCTGCACCACACACACATGTACACAAACAATCACGTACACACAAACTCATCTGCACACACACATGCACACGCACCCACACACACACACGCTTGTACCCACACACACACACACAATCCTCAGCTCTACTCGCTTGTATGCTGAGCTCTCTGAGTATCGGCCTGGCATGGTGACAGAAGTGTAATCAAAGTAGAGGACACTTCTTGGTAAACTCTCTGCCGTGCTCGCTTCTAAACTAAACAACGTGGCGTGGGAGCGAGTGCGGTTTGCGGTGAACCGAGTGTCCCTCTACCCGGCAAAGTAGCCTATCGGAGGTTAAAAGTATTTTGACCTCAAATCAAGTGCTATAAAGGAGCATTTGGTAACGCTAGATCAGCCCCCACCACATCCTCTAACGCTAGATCAGCCCCCTGCGCTTCTTTTATCAACGTTAGATCAGCCCCCACCACATCCTCCAATGACACTAGATCAAACCCATCACATCCTCTAATGACACTAGATCAGCCCCCACCACATCCTCTAACAACACTAGATCAGCCCCCACCACATCCTCTAACAACACTAGATCAGCCCCCACCACATCCTCTAACAACACTAGATCAGCCCCCACCACATCCTCTAACAACACTAGATCAGCCCCCACCACATCCTCTAACAACACTAGATCAGCCCCCACCACATCCTCTAACAACACTAGATCAGCCCCCACCACATCCTCTAACAACACTAGATCAGCCCCCACCACATCCTCTAACAACACTAGATCAGACCCCACCACATCCTCTAACACTAGATCTGCCATTTGACGTGCGCACCTCCTACAGCTGCCGAAATGTTATACAATTTAGTGACATGACTTCAATTAATACATAGCAGTTAAATAAATCCTAAGTTTTTGTCGAAAGACTGCTTACGCACGGTTTACCACAGATTTCTTTGTATGCAACATTGATAAATGAGGGCCCTGGTCTCTAGCTCGCTCCCAGGTGTCCGTGACCCCGAGGTCACCTGCTAATTGCATCACTTCCTGTAGGGCTACGACAAAAACGGATCTCAGCCATTTTAGACAGTCAGTTAATGTGGACGCAGGCAAATAAAAAAGAAAAGGTCAAAAAACGTAGACATCTCAACATTTTTGAGCCGCTAATACATTTTGCGCTGTGGACAAACGTAGCTATTACACATTTTGATGTGAGACTGGGTTGGTGTGTGTTAAGGGGGGTTAATCCATTATATTTTAAGAAGGAAATTATTATTTTTATTATAATTATTTGTTTGATTGACAATCAGTGCTATTTGGTTCAATATAATATCCAGTTATCATCAATGGTATTTAGGATCAACTTGCCCAATGAGGGACTCAATGGACCCCCCCCCCCCCAGCGGCTGTGCCCCTGAAAGCTTTCCCCTCCCCCCCCCCCCTTATCCCTGTTATACAATATAACATATAGGGCCCTATATTGCCGGTCTGAAACGCAAGTATGAACCGCAAAGCGCAAGTGGCTTTGTGGGCGGATCTTGGGCGCTGTTGCTATTATACTGGCGGGATAAATGACGCTCGCGCCCAGCGCAAATCTAAAATGGGTTGGTCTGAAGTAGCTACATTAGTCATAGGTGTGGTTTGGGGGTAACGTGCAATAAACCAATCAGAGCGTCGGCTCACATTCCCTTTAAATGCAGGCGCGCTTGTTCCATGGCGAGCAAATCGCGCATCGCCAATACTGACCAGACGTGTCCAATCCCGCCGTAGCGCGCGCATGCCCATCAGAGGGAAAAATAATTAGTTCTTCTGTTTAAATCTTTTCAGCTTTTCATTTTCCGTTGACAAAATGTAAATGAAGAAATGTCACAAAGACATACTTTCCGATGTTTTGGCCTCACTCTCACTGAATCACGAGGTTATGAATGCATGGTGATATATTTGCAATGTAGACCGAGATTACTTTGCTTATAGACAGCGATTGAAGTGGAAAAAAATAAGTGCCAGTACTGCGTACGACGGGGGGGGGGGGGGGGGGGGGGGGGGGGGGGGGGGGGGCGATTGTCGACCGGGGGGGGCCGATCATAACCCACCCCGGACCTACGACCGACGAGGGGGTGGGGGGGCAGCCTGTGACAAGTGCCAGTACGCAAGAAAAAGTGCCGGTGCGTACCGGCCCACTTCAAGCACTGCTTATAGATGAGCTCTTCTGTCAAATAAGCTGAAGCGCATTTTCAGTCTGCCGAATATCTTTCAGTTACACGGCTTCGTGTTTCTGTGTTTCCGATTATAAAACATTTCACGCGCTGTTGATGGCATAATAAAAGGTGTCATATGTGTCTTGCGACTATTGGTCAAACAGGTTAATTTGATCCGTCATTACTATTAGCCTGAATATTTTTGGGTAACTGTGTACGCTAGATTTACGCCTATTTGTTCACATATGTAAAAATGGGAACTGCTTCCTTGTAGATGAGAGAAGCAAAGTGTATGCACGTTACACACACTACACTATGGCCATCGGGACGGCTGGCCGTCGGGAGGTTCGGGAGATTTCCCCAACGGCCGGACGATTTCAGGCCGAGCCGGCCGGCCGTAATTATTTTTTTATTTTATTTTATATTTTTTTATTTGGTGTACTATTATTTTTGAGCCGGCCCCCCCGTCAACAATCACGCATTCCCCCCCCCCCCCCCCCCGTCAACAATCGCGCATCCCCCCCCCCCCCCCCCACCGTCAACAATCGCGCATTCCCCCACCCTGATTATGGCCAAGCGCCCTTAAAATAGGGTCTGAATAAGCGCCACTGACTTTAAACTAGGTTTTTTCTGGTCTGTGGCGCTATTGTTTTGTGAAAGTGCAGAATAGCACCTGGGAACGTTAGCGCCGGGACACGCCTCCTGTTTTCGCTGAACCGCCCCCGCAGCGCAACTTCATTCCCCAAGTGAAGGACTTGCGCCTTGCGTCGGAAAATTCCAATGTGCGTCGGGTGCAAAATAGGAATTCCGCAAGCGCCAGTGAACAAAGTCAATTGCGCTGAGTGCAAGATAGGGCCCATAGTCAGAAATTAGACATTAGACGCAAAGTTAAGCAAGCATGGTCATAGCTCCACCACAGGTGTGTGAATACTTCTGCTCTCTCTTTGCGACTCTCATATCTTACTTAAAGCACCTTTTAAGCAGGTTCTCAGCAGGTGTGGTCTGAGGGTGTGTCAAGACAGGAGCCGCCTCCAGGTGCTCTGTAGGTACTGCAGAGGCTGGGTGACACTTCCACCAACAAAACACAATGTGTAGATGATTGTAGATTACGTAGGATGATGATGGAGATTTCTAATTATTTTTTATTTGTGAAAGTAAAACAAAAAAAAGTTATTCCAATTGTACCCGTTTATTATTATCCATTTTATTAAAATGGGAAACACGCACACTGACAGTGATTTGAGTGTTATTTAAACCTTTTTGTTTTTACCAATGACATTTTTTATTTATTTGAGGCTACAGCCTCTTTAGGCACCATGAAAATGCAGCCATGTGTCTTTCAGTTGGGTTAAAAGTAGTCAATCTTGTCATCGAGAGTCTTGCCCTGCTGAACACCGCTAAGAATATACCCTCCATTACATGGAAGTTGGTGAAAGACTGCAAGGTGAATATAATCACTTCCTCCCACGTTGACCTTCAGGAAAAGAAAAGAAAGCAACGCAAAGTTGTCTCTAAGTCAACATTAAAATACAAGGTCAAAACTGTAATCTAAATTTCACACAGTGTCTGTAAGGATCAGGTTCCAGATTCAAATGCAGACACAAAGAAGGTTTAAACTAAAAAGGTCTTTACTTAAACTCTTCAAGACCAAATGATGAACAGAGGTAACAAGCCAAAAAACTTCTCTAAAGTAAAACAAAAAGGGTGATCAATAACTAAGACACTTACTAGACTGGGTTAACTACAGGACAGGACGATCAGACAAAGGGCAAACAAAAATACACAGGAGAAAACATTAACAATCAACACAGGTGGGACCCAATCAAGGATAATGAGGTAAAAGAAAAGAATAACTGAGGACATCTATGGGAAGAAACAAAAACGACACAAAGACCAACAGAACAATTCAAACTGTCACCGTTTCAGCCACTGATGAGTACCTTGATGAAGTAGTTGATTCCAGCCACCACCTGACTCCTGTAGGCTATGGCTTCAAAATTCACATAATTCCTCGCAGTTTCAACCTGTACGTCTTGCTTCACCTGTGTATTAAAATAACATTTAAATAGAATACAGTTGTGACAATGACATCTAAACGCATGTTATCATATAATTATGTTGATCCTCTGAAGTTTTCATATATGGGGGAATGTGATTCAGCTCGCATTATACATTTAAAACTATAAATAACATTATGAAATAATTATAGAACATTATATTATATATTTTATTTGTAATTAGGTATGCTGCCCTCCCTCCACCTATGTCCCCCTCTTGAGAATGTGTTTCAGTCACTGGCGTAACAACATGATGATAGGCCCGGTTGCACCGTCGATAGTTACGCCAGTGGTTTCAGTCTATCAGCTTATAGGCAAAAAATACCATTATTGTTATTATTATTATTATTATTATTATTATTATTATTATTTTATTATTGTTATTATTATTATTACTATTATTATTACTATTACTATTATCATTATTAATGTATGTTTATGAATATGAGCCCCCGGAAATACTTGACTCACCCCATCGCAGATCTTCTGGGTCACCTCATCTGCCATTTTAACCTCCAAAAGTCCTCCACACACAGCATCCATATTTGCGAATATAAGCGATCAATCAACAATAAAAGTGACTTGACTGTGAACCGCAAAGTCGCTCCACTGAGTTTTAAAGAGTAGTGCCTCGACCACTCAGCATTGTGGGTGTGTCTGAGGCGTTGCATGAAATTTGCATGTCAGGGTAACATCACAACACATAAATACAGACAGATGGCACCATGACAACAACACAATAAAACACAATGACAAATAACAGTGAATACATGTATATACAATAAAATACAACAGTGTGCAAAAAGCACGTTTTTTAGTCCTAGTCCGTCCCTGTCTGACGTGATGAATCTCAATGGCAATGAAATGAACAGAAGATGAGTCTTTATACAGTATGTATAATTAATAGATATCAATATATTCATACATACTAACACCGGTATAATGTTATATGTAAATAAAACAAACATTTCTGTGCTTTGATTAGTTGATTACCAGGTATTAAGTAACATGTTCTGGGGAATTTTAAAATATATTTTTTGAAGCAACAAGGAAGTGAGCCCCTGACTTAGTATTGACATTGTTCTGCAGAGCAACATACTTTACATTAGATTCTATCGGTACCAGGTATTGTGCAACACATTCTGGCCTTATCTTTTGATGAATTTGATAAGGTGTTTTTCCAAGCAACAAGTATGTGAGCATCAGATAATGTTAGGCGGTTTTTACATCTTATGTGGGCAAGCCGTGATGCAGATACGCCCACCGCAGCGTTTTCATTGGACGCAGAAAAAGCGTATGATAGAGTGGAACTGGCTTACCTTTTTTATACTCTGAGGGTGTTTGGATTTGGAGAGGGTTTCATTAAATGGATAAAGATTATTTACTCGTCCCCTAAGGCATCTGTTTTAACTAATGGTTTGAAATCTCCCTTTTTTGGTCTCACGAGGGGCCAGAAACAAGGGGATCCATTGAGCCCTCTGCTCTTCACCATATTTCTAGAACCATTAGCTATAGCTCTAATATGGAGGACTAAAAGTGCCAAAATTAAATAAATAAATACACCATTAATTAATTACTTAAATGTGTCATTAATTCATTAAATTGGAATTAAATACTTAAATGTGTAAATAATTAATTTAAATACAGATTAATGTTATGTAAAAAAAACAACATATATATAATCATTTCACTATTTAATTAATTTACATTTACATTTCATGATTTACATTTACATTTCATGATCCTGTGTTGCAGTGCTTCATGAATTGTCAAACTGTCAAACTCGCCCATCAAAGTCGGAGGGTGGTGTAGGGTGTTCTTTGAGGAAGAAGGCTACCGACAACAGGAAACGCTTTAACTCACTTTATTTGTTTAGCTTTAGTTATATTAATCTACCAAGCACATGGAGGGGTATTGTATAGTCATGCCCATGGAGCTCCCCTTACCTTAGCATCTGTCCGGATACGCTGCCTCGGGATTCTGGTCTCCCCCCCGGATGTGTTGTTTTTAGTATCGGCCTGGCATGGTGACAGAAGTGTAATCAAAGTAGAGGACACTTCTTGGTAAACTCTCTGCCGTGCTCGCTTCTAAACTAAACAACGTGGCGTGGGAGCGAGTGCGGTTTGCGGTGAACCAAGTGTCCCTCTACCCGGCAAAGTAGCCTATCGGAGGTTAAAAGTATTTTGACCTCAAATCAAGTGCTATAAAGGAGCGTTTGGTAACGCTAGACTAGGCACACCACGTCCTCTAACGCTAGAGCACCCCCCACCACATCCTCTAACAACACTAGATCAAACCCATCACATCCTCTAACAACACTAGATCAGACCCCACCACATCCTCTAACGCTAGATCAGCCGCAGCAGTCAAATTATCTGATTAATGGGCAATGATCAATTTTGATACAATTATTGTATAGGCCTACTTTAGGCATAGGACTACATCAATTGTATCAATAAAAATCACGTTACTTCCCGGGGGGAAATTGTTTTTATGTAAGTTGGTCAAAAGCATTAACTGGTCATGTTTGCAATTTCTATCTGGTGGTTTTCCTTTTCACTCTACCGCTTGCTGTGCGTACACATGGTCAGACTCACTGCGTTCATTTTCTTCCGATGTACGCACGTTTTCAAGCCAAGAACAAATTGTTAAATCCGAAAAACTGCAGACGCACGTTTCATCACAGATTTATTTGTATGCAACGTTGATAAATGAGGGCCCTGGTCTCTAGCTCGCTCCCAGGTGTCCGTGACCCCGAGGTTACCTGCTAATTACATCACTTCCTGTAGGGCTACGACAAAAAGGGATGTCAACCATTTTAGACAGTCAGGTAAGGTGGACGCAGGCAAATAGAAAAGAAAAGGCCAAAAAAACTTCTCAACACTTTTGATCCGTTATTGTGAATCTAATACATCTTATGCTGTGGACAAACGTAGCTATTACACATTTTGATGTGAGACTGGGTTGATGTGTGTTAAGGGGAGATTAATCCATTATATTTTAAGAAGGAAATTATTATTTTTATTTGTATTATTTATGTTTTCATTGACAATCAATGTTATTTGGTTCAATATAACATCCAGTTATCATCAATGGTATTTAGGATCAACTTGCCCAATGAGGGGGCCTCAATGGACCCCCACCCAGTGGCTGGGCCCCTGAATGCTTTCCCCTTCCCCCCCTACCCTGTAATACAATATAACATATAGTCAGAAGTTGTGGTGTGTGAATACTTCTGCTCCTTGGTTGGGCCGGCTTGACGCCCATGTATGTTGAGGGAGCAGAGAGGGAGGGGGCGTTTTGTGTGGTTCATTTTCTAAATCTTGATCACTTCTGCTCTCTCTTTGTGACTTTCATATCTTGCCTACAGCACTTTTAAGCAGGTTCTCAGCAGGTGTGGGCTGAGGGTGTGTCAAGACAGGAGCTGCCTCCAGGTGCTCTGTAGGTACTGCAGAGGCTGGGTGACACTTGTAGCCCACCAACAAAACACAATGTGTAGATGATTGTAGATGACAGGATGATGATTGAGGTTTCTTATTATTTTGTATTCGTAAAATTTGTGAAAGTAAAACAAAAAAAAGCCATTCCAATTGTACCCATTTATTAATATCCATTTTATTAAAATGGGAAACAGACACTGACAGTGATTTGAGTGAACTGTTATTTAAAACATTTTGTTTTTACCAATGACAAACTTTTTTTTTAGGCACCATGAAAAAGCAACGATGCGTCTTTCACTTGGGTGGAAAGTACTGGAACACCGGCAAAAATACACTTTCCTCCATAACATGGAAGTTCCTCCATGACTGCAATGTGAATGTAATCACTTCCTCCCATGTTGACCTTCAAGAAACTAAAAGAAAGCAACACAAAGTTATCTCTAACTGTGCGTTCACACCAGAAGCGTCTTGAGCGACCAAATCACCGGAAGTCATTCACTTTCTATGGGCAAGAGCATCACAAGCGTCCAACGCTACCAGCGTCAAAAGTAGAGCGTCCAGAGCGTCCAAAAAAAGTTGAAGACAGTTTAACTTTATGCAAATTACTATGACGCGTTTCAGCGGCAAAAACTGACAGCCAATCTGAATGTAGACGCTCTCCGCTTGCATGGGTCCCAGGGAACACCGGCACTTTGGTTCCTACTGTACTTTGTTGGTTCCTACTGTAAAATGTCGACGGAAAAGATAATCGCGGCTGTGGCGGGGCACCCGGTGTTGTACGATTCAAGCCTTTTTTATTTCAGAGACAATACCGTAATAATCAGCTTAAATATCATGTTTACAAGCACACGCACGAAGCGGGCCGCCTATTAACGGCATGGACCAAGCGGTTCTGGACCAGGAAGGCATGGACCAAGCGGTTCTGGACCAGGAAGGAGACATTGAACACTTAATCGTATTCACCGTATAACTGCACACAACTTTATTTAAAAGCAATCAAATGGAAAACATGTTTGTATTGTGGTGTCCGGTGCGTGTGGATGTGCTGCTCCTCCGGCGGAGCGGTTCATGTTAATAGCGGAGTCCGGGAGGGTTCACCTTCACGGCGTAGTTACGAGGGATGTGCGACTATCGTTTATCAAACAAGCAAAACCGTCTCTGCAATATGGCCAAAGTGTATGGGAGTGCACTCTTTGATATGGCTGTCTTGTACTAAAAGCATACGGCTCCTTTAAATGCGTCTGCATAATTTAATTGTACGTCATGAGCGTCTTGAGCGACAAAAGCGAACAAAAATATTCGCAGCGAATCTTTATGAGCGACCAAAGCGTCTTTGCAGCGCAAGACGCTTCTGGTGTGAACGCACAGTAAATCAACATTAAAACACAAGGTCAAAACTGTAATCTAAATTACACACAGTTTCTGTAAGGATCAGGTTCCAGATTCAAATGCAGACACAAAGAAGGTTTTAATCTAAAAAAGTCTTTACTTAAACTCTTCAAGACCAAAAGATGAACAGAGGTAACACGCCAAAAAACTTCTCTAAAGTACAACAAAAAGGGTGATCAATAACTAAGACACTTACTAGACTTTGTTAACTACAGGACAGGATGATCAGACAAAGGGCAAACAAATACACAGGAGGAAACATTAACAATCAACACAGGTGGGACACAATCAAGGATAATGAGGTAAAAGAAGAGAATAACTGAGGACATCCAGGGGAAGAAACAAAAACGTCACCAACAGAACAATTCAAACTGTGACCGTTTCAGCCACTGATGACTACCTTGATGAAGTAGTTGGTTCCTTCCACCACCTGACTCCAGTAGGGTATGGCTTTAAAATTCACATAATTTGCAGCTTTAAGCTGTATGGCTTTCTTCACCTGTGTATTAAAAATAACATTTAAATAGAATGCAGTTGTGACAATGACATCTAAACACATTATCATATAATAATGTTGATCCTCTGAAGTTTTCATATTTGGGGGAATGTGATGTAGCTTGAATTATACATTTAAAACTATAAATAACATTATGAAATAAATATAGAACATATTATATATTTTATTTGTAATTATGTATGCTGCCCTCCCTCCACCTATGTCCCCTCTTGAAAATGTGTTTCAGTCTATCAGCTTATAGGCTAAAATAACATTATTATTATTATTACTATTATTATTATTATTGTATGGTTATGAATATGAGCCTCCGGAAATACTTGACTCACCTTTTTGCAGATTTTCTGGGTCTCCTCATCTGCCATCTTAGTCTTAATGTCCTTACTGTCCATATTTGCGAATATAAGCGATGAATCAACAATAAAAGTGACTTGACTGTGAACTGCAAAATCGCTTTACTGAGTTTTAAAGAGTAGTGCCTCGACCACGTGACTCAGCACGGTGGGTGTTTCTGAGGCGTTGCATGAAATTTGCATGTCAGGGTAACATCACAACACATAAATACAGACAGATGGCACCATGACAACAACACAATAAAACACAATGACAAATAACAGTGAATACATGTATGTATATTATTGAAAAAAATAAAGTTACCAAAAGGCCCAACGGTTACTTGGAGCCAGAAATATAACAAGGTCACATTTATAGATGCTCCCCCTCCCCTCACAGAGATTCTTGCACGTACACAGATGTACCAAAATGCCCAGGGGAGTAGCTAGATAAGACTCTCTTGGGACTAGGTGCATGTTAATCAGCGCGCTTGGTGATGTCACGCGGCCCAAACCTCGCACATCTTAGGCGGGGGAGGCCCAGTCAAATGGGCACTGCGACTCAGCCTCCCCACGAAAGACGGGGGAAGCCAATTAAATATGCCCTGCTATCTAACTTCAAACTAGAACTTGCCCTTTTTTGAACCAAAAAGTATCCATGTATCCGCTCATGACGTCATCCCCCCTGGCCGAACCTGTCTTTTAATCTATCCACGGGCCGGAGACTCAGGGCTCACAATCAGCAGAACTTCTCAGGAGGCGAAGCTCTTTGTGACACCAGCGCTGTATTTGCTATTATACTTATTTACCCGTTGATTTTTGATTACGTTTGATTAAGAATAAATCCACTCAGATTACTTCAGTTTATATCTCTTTATTTCTCCTTATTTTTTAATCTGATCCCTATAGGGTCCGCGCCATTGTAGCTTAGAATAGGCCTGAGTTTTTTCTCCCAACAGATTGGTGACCCCGACGTAATTTTTTAACAGACCGGGAGAACCGACCCAACGGCGGATGCCTGCGCCGGTGACACCACCAACCTGAGTCCACTGTCCCTGGACGTCCACAAATAAAAGGTAAGCAGAACCTGTTGACAGAATTGTTCAAATCTGCGTAGCGGCTCATGAAACAAAGTGGGACAGTGGTCCAGGTAATGGTATGCCATGCATAAATTGTACTGTCAAAAGATACTGTTAAATACTGATACAAATTGTCATACCCTGTCAACGGCTATATACGAACTGTGTGCATTCGACAGTGTGTTAGACACCCTGGTCGAGAGGGCCCGAGGCCCTGGCGCGATAAGCAGGCCATAAAAAGGCCCTGCACATCGCGGAGTCTGTGACTTACGGAGCCTGACAGCGTGTCTAGGATACCCTGATCAGGAGGTTCTGGAACCTGGCGGTTCTAGGAACCTGCATACCTCGATAGCTTCATATATATTCGTGTACTCTAGGCGGAGAAGGATACGACGGTTAGGCGCCTCTAAGGGGACCGCGTTCGAGGACATCGGTAGCTACTCATAAATGTACCCGACCGACATGTTGCTCATAGCCATAGGTGGTACCACGTGCATAACTCTGTAACTCTTGCCCCCGCCCCCTGTTCCAACACAGCCTGTAACAGCAGGCCCCGCTCCTGATCCCGCCCCCCTGACCGCTCCTACCACTCTCACTCCCACCGACGCTGGACCAACCCCGACTAAAGCCCAACCTTCCCTCTACCCGCCCCTCGACGACTCCTCTCCCAACCCCTCCTTTCCTTCCCTCACCTCTCCCAACCCCTCCTTTCCTTCCCTCTCCTCTCCCGACCCCTTCTTTCCTTCCCTCTCCTCTCCCGACCCCTCCTTTCCTTCCCTCTCCTCTCCCAACCCCTCCTTTCCTTCCCTCTCCTCTCCCAACCCCTCCTCTCCTCTCCCCTACTCCCCTCTCGTCTCCTCTCCACCGACCGCTCCACCTCCATACAATCAAGACAACTTCCCTCCATTATCCCGTGACAACGACACCCCACCCCGTACCCCCAACCCCGCATCACTACCCTCCAGGCCCCCGTGCTCAACATCCAAGAGTCCAAACTGGAACCAGGTTCCACCGTGTGTGTGACCTGGGAGAACATGGGCGACGACGGCTTCGACCTAGAGCAAGAGTGGCGCGTCAAGTCCAGGGGCAAAGCCAACCGGGCCCCAGCCAAACCCCAAGCCCCGCAAGAGACCAGACGGAAGGGAGTTCGCGGCCCACTGGGGGCCATCCCACCCCAGCAACAGAACCAGGGGACCCGATCCAGAAACAAGATGGCCGCCCCGCCAAGAGAAGCCCCCCAGGAGGAACCAGATGACGCCACAAGGACCGGTGAGTCCTCCTCCGAAGAAGAAGAACCGGTCCTGCCAGCCCCGCACCCCAGGCCCTCCGGAACGCGCCACCCCCTGCACCCCCGTGCTGAGACGATGCGGGGAAAAAGACCAGAACCAACAGAGCGAATGGGAGCGGATGGAAGAAGAAGAAGAAGAAGAGGCCCGCCAAGAGACCAGACCCAAAGAAAAACACAGCGCTAGGAGCTTCTGCCGCAGAAGAGCCCGCTCCCCCGAGCAAAACCTGATTCGGCCAACAGACTCCGGATCACGCCCATGGACCTCTACCCCAAACGTCCCATCCCACGCACCCCCGAAACGAAGCATCTGAGAAAAGCTGTCCACCATGCTGAGGGAGATGGTGGAAAAGACAACTGCCCCCCAGCCTGAGACCACCGCCTACAGAGCCCTCTACACTTTCACGTCCCAGAGCCCCCACGAACTCTCACTCCGAGCCAATGATGTCATCGAGGTGGAAGAGGACATCATGGGAGAAGCAGGCTGGATCTACGGGAGCAAAGATGGCAAGACAGGCTGGGTCCCGGAAAACTACATGGAGAGATCACCCGCAGCCAGGCCGCCAGAGAGAGACAAGCTACCGGCGTGAACTACATGGCGCCACTGATGGACCAAGGAACCGGCCGAGGGCAAGTCTACACCCCCTGGTGCCACCGCGACATGAAGTTCCTGAGCACCAGCCTGCCCCCGATCCAAGGAGGAGGCAACGCCTGGATCCGAGCCCTAGAAGACGGTACCATGGGCGACAACCTCGCCATGGGAGACATCCGTGCAGTCCTCGCCAAGGCAGCCTCAGTCCCTGTTGCCCGAGACATCGAACACGCAGCAGGCACCATCAAACTGATCGACAGCAGCCCATTCGACCCCCAACGAAGAAGGTACTGGGAGGCCATCAGAGAAGCCTACCTCACCCGCAACGCCGGCGCCTGCGTGGCCGGCCTGAAAAGAAAGGTCGTGAGAACGGACACGCCTACATCGCCAGGGCCAGAATCCTGTGGGCAGATGGGTTCGGAAACCCCCCAGAACCAAACTCCCCAGAAGAAGTGATGCTGCGGTCAGCCATCATCAACGGCCTCCCCGCCGACTGCCAGACCAAGTTGAAAGACGTCGTGGGACTGGCCAGAATGGATCCCGGAGACTGGCAGGAAACAGTCTGTCACTCCATCGAGAGAGAGCAAGAGAAGGAGGACCAAGCCGATGAGAAGAGCCTTGATGTGCCTGTCCCACAACCAGCCCCTTCAGCCTGCCAGCAACAAGGCCCCCAGCAGAACTACAACCAAGGGTACGCTCCACAACAACAGTACCAGAACTACAACCAAGGGTACGCTCCACAACAACAGTACCAGAACAACAACCAAGGGAACCGAGGCCCTCAACGCCGAGGCGGATATCAAGGCTGCCCTGGAGGAGGAGGACGTGGAAAAGGGGGTCCCCGTCCCCAGATGCAGACAGAAGGCTGTTTCCGCTGCCAAGCCCCAGACCATTGGAGCAAAGACTGACCCCAGAACCCCAACAACCAGCAAAGACAGCAAGAACAACAAGGACAGCAGAGACCCCAAAGACCTCAACAATCTGGATCCAACCAGAGGTCTCCTGGAAGCTCCATGTTCCACACATGGGGATACGAAGCATAGGACCCCCCGAGAGCCCAAGGAGAGGGACCCAAAGTGTACAAAGGCCCACTCAAAGCCTATGTATACCTAGGGCAAGGAGACCCGATGCTGACCTGCCTGGTCAACCAGACACCAGTCCAATTCATGGTAGACACCGGCGCCACTGTCTCCACAATAGGCAACCTCAGCGGAAAACCACCGTCCCTCTCCAATCGAACCCTGACTAAAATGGGGTTCTCGGGAACATCAGAAGTCAACATATTTACCCAGCCTCTCCAGATGACTGTCCTCGGAAAAACGTTCCACCATTCACTCCTCTACGCTCCAAAGTGTCCAATCCACCTATTAGGAAGAGACGTCCTCAGCAAACTCAACTGCCACATCTCCTGCTACGCTGGAGGAACCATGATCACATCACCCCCAGACGGCCCATGGGCCTACTCCTTAACCCGACAGATGGTGATGATCCAAGAACCCCCCCCAGCGCAGCCCACCGATGGACATCTACTGGCTCCGAAACCTGACCACCCCAGTAGGCTACACCCCAATCCAAGATACATACCTCCTCTGGAAGGCATGGATCCTGCAACAAGGTGACTACCACGACCCTATCGATCCACCCCACATGACTCTCAACGCAACCCTAGTCCATGATGATGTCTACCAGGATGCCTGGGACCGGGACATGGAAGGAACCAGCCGTTCCTGCACCTTCAAAGAGATCTACCTAGGACCAGAGGGAGTAGCGGCTGCTACCATCCTAGACGCCACCATCAATCCCTGGTTCCACCCACCGGCCCCGCATCTCACCCTCGCCGTAGCCAGACATCATGAGGCGAAGGACCTGGGTCCAATGATAGCCAGGGCTCTGGCTGTCCAGGAATGGATGATGTGACGCCCCGGCTCAACAGTGCCATAAGGCGTTACGCCACTCTTTCCCTCGGCGTGCTGTTCTGCTGTCTGCTGTGCCCTTATGTTGTCCTGTTGCTTGACCTGCAGGAGGAGCTTAAGGGTGCTGTCTGCCGTAACTGGGAGGTGGGGCTCCGGGTAATGGCCGCTCCCATATAGCTGGTGTCCTGGGACCTCGCGCGCTCTCTCATGGCTGCGCTGGCCTGGTGCAGCAGGGCTGGCTGCAGCAGACTCTCCAATGCCTTATCTTTTTGCACTACACATAGTCTCTCCAATACTGACGCACATTACATTTGACTTTACATTTTGCTTTCCCCACATTACTGATTGTTGTAAATATTGTAAAATAAACCAACATTATTGTTTACGCGTTACCAGACGGTGTGGTCTCCCTTTATGTTGTGGCTACCTTGAGCCAGTTAGTCGTCACATTTTTTCAGATCCGGTAATTGTCTGCTTTAAATGCAGTGTTAAGGCCCATGTTGGCTGTGATAGCGACGTGTGGTTAAATGACTAGACTAGCCTATAGTCCGTAGTGACGTGAGGTGTGTGGATCTAGTGGTGACTGGCGAGGGGTTTTGTGAATGAACTTGTAGTAGTGAGCGTGGTTTGGGCCTGCTGTGTACTCGCCTGGTTGTTTGGGAGATCTGTACTGTCTGGTAAGGGTAACGTGGTTTAAGGCAAAGTTGGGGGAATTTTAAAACTGCGATCTCAATACAATTTCCTTCAAGTTTTTGTTTTGTGAGGTGTACTCGAGAGTTTCGTAGTGGGGCAGCTAATCACAAGAGCCAACGCTCTCCCCATGTAGAGCGCCTCCGCGCTGGGTTTAGGTTCCGGTGACAGAGTCTGGGCTGGAGGGCACCGCCACGGAGTAAGGCTGCATCGGCTTTGTTCGGGATGGCTGGCATCCGACGGTATTGGTGAGTGTTCATTTCTTTTGTTCACTGATCCCCGGCTCTTGGGCTCCATCAGAAGCTAGGTCAGTTTAGTCGGGGGGTAAATGTTTAGGGGGAATGCTCGTGTTTGGTTTGCCCTACTGTGTTAGCTACATTTGCACCTTGCTAGTTGTTTTGTTGAGTGGATAATTGTTGAGTTTAGGAGATCGAGTTTGGTTGTGAGAGTGCACTGTTGGCCGTAAACAGTCGTTTATGTATGATTTAATTTGCACTCATTGGTCGCGAATTGTTAAGTGCTGGTGCACGTAGGTACTGGTAATGAGCACGGTGGAGAACTTTTTGGCTGCTCCATCGGAGAGCTTGTTATTAGAGTTAACTGTTAAGGAGTTATTGAGTGTCGCTGATTTCTACTCCATTGAGATTGCCTTGCCCAAATCTGTAAAGAAAGCGGAGTTGGTAGATTACATTCGTGACAGTTTAAATGTTGTTATTAAAGTGTAAAGTTGCACTTTATTATTATCTAGTTTCTTCCTCTTTTTCAAGGCCCCAATTGAACGACTTAGAAATTTGGTTTAAAGATATTTCATTACTTTACTCGTCACTTTACTTCACACTTTACGCTGCTACAGTTGCAGCTTGAAGTCGTGCTGGTAGTAAAAAATATTGTGAAGGTAGTAAAAAAAGGTAGTAAAAGGTAGTAATTCAACTTAAGAATTTCTGTATACACCCTGAACAGGTGTTTTCTAATAGAAAGTCATCTTGCGATGACTTGAGAGGGATATATTGAAAACCACCTGTTGCCCGAATTCCTATGTAACTCTGAGTCTCGCAAGGTCCAGTCTAAATTATATATTGAAATATATTGAAAAAAATAAAGTTACCAAAAGGCCCAACGGTTACTTGGAGCCAGAAATATAACAAGGTCACATTTATAGATGCTCCCCCTCCCCTCACAGAGATTCTTGCACATACACAGATGTACCAAAATGCCCAGGGGAGTAGCTAGATAAGACGCTACTCTCTTGGGACTAGGTGCCATGTTAATCAGCGCGCTTGGTGATGGCACGCGGTCCCTGTTATCTTCAGTGCCGTCTGGTTTCAGTTCTTGCTTTGTCATCGTGACTGTTCTTGTTTTGACAGGGTGGGTCTGTCAATTTTGGGTGGTCCCAATTCTGGTCTCCTCCTTGTGACAGCTATACTTAGCCATCTTTGTACGTACAGTCTGTGTTATCAAAACAACAATCTCAACAGCCCACCGCAGCGTTTTCATTGGACGCAGAAAAAGCGTATGATAGAGTTGAACTGGCTTACCTTTTTTATAATCTGAGGGGGTTTGGATTTGGAGAGGGTTTCATTAAATGGATAAAGATTATTTACTCGTCCCCTAAGGCATCTGTTTTAACTAATGGTTTGAAATCTCCCTTTTTTGGTCTCACGAGGGGCCAGAAACAAGGGGATCCATTGAGCCCTCTGCTCTTCACCATATTTCTAGAACCATTAGCTATAGCTCTAAGAGCAGATACAGATATTAAAGGGGTGTGGGGTGGTGGGACGGAACATAAGCTGTTGTATGCGGACGATATTTTGCTGCTTATTTCAGACCCAGCTAGTTCTATTCCCATAATCCTTAATAAGATCGAAACATTTTCTCAAATATCTGGATATAAAATTAACTGGCAGAAATCAGAGGTGATGCCTGTATCCAGGTTTTGCTCTCAGTCAGAGATCTCAAATTTTCAATTTAGATGGATCCCGGTAGGAATGAACTATTTAGGATTAAAGCTAACTGCCGATTTGTCTGATATAATAGAAATTAATCTAATGCCATTACTTCAAAAGATGAAAAATAATCTGGAAAGATGGAAGATAATTAATCTCACTTTGTGGGGTAAAATTAACACTATTAAGATGGTGATAGCGCCACAATTTAATTACGGTATGTGTCAATGATGCTTCCAGTAATCATTCCTAGTGGCATATACAAACAATATAACCAAATGGTTAAAGACTATCTGTGGAATGGGAAAAAGCCTAGGATTAATGTAAAAAAGTTATGTACTACTAGGGAAAATGGGGGCTTGGCCCTTCCAAATGTAGATATATAATTTGGCTTTTGAATTGGCTAAGTTGGTGAGGCATTGGGCTAATTATGATTCTCAACCGGACTGGGTAAAGATAGAAAGGGCCATGGTGGCTCCCGCCAGACCAATACAGGCTCTTTCTCAGATTAAGGTGGTAGAGGGGGGAAAAAATCCCATTCTGAAGCACTCTCAATGGGTGTGGTCTGAGGTGCATCGGTTGATGGTGAAGTCACAATACAAACAAGGGTATTCTTCCATATGGGATAATCCACGTATAGTGATAGGCAAACGATCATTTTGTTGGGACCCTTGGCAGAGGAACGGTATATGTGTGATTGATGATTTGTATAAGGTAGGGTGACCATATTTCCTGAACCTAAAACCGGGACACTTGTCCCGGGGGGGGACAGGGGACATTTTGGTTGCGCGATTGTTGAGCGGGGGGGGGGGGGGGCCAACACCCCCCCCCCCCCCCCCCCCCCCGCTCAACAATGTTGGGGGGACAAGTGTCCCGGTCTGAAAGCCGGGAAACTCTTTAGTAATTCGTCGGTAAACGAGCACTTGCGCTTCGGCATGTTGCTTGCGTATGACTGACAGTCACGTTGTCTACGTTCTGATTAATAGGGCTGACAGCATAGGGGCGGGGATTAGGCTACGTCGCACGCAGCGCCGTGGGCAGTGCCCTAGTGCATGTAAATGTAATGGTCCAAAGAAGGTAATTTTAAAAACCAGGACATTTCCTCACTTTCTAAAAATAACCCGGGACACCCGGGACAGGACGTGAAATACGGACATGTCCCGGGAAATACGGACGTATGGTCACCCTATATAAGGATGCAGTGTTTAAGTCATATCAGGAGCTAGTGGATCAATTTCTCCTGGGGTGAATTTTGGAAATATTTACAACTAAGGAGTAGTGTGCGGAGTGTGTTCCCATTTAACAGAAATATAGAAGAACCTAACATGTTACAAAATCTTTTTGATTTGCCAAGTACAATGCATAGTGCCTCAATATTTTACAAAAATATATTGGAACTACAAAGTGTGAACACTGAGAATCTTAGATTAATATGGCAAAGAGACTTAGAATGTGAAATAAGTAAGGAGAAATGGCATAATATAGTTTCCCAAGGTTGGGTGGGCCACTAGGGATATTAGAGGTAAATTTACCCAGTACAAAATCATACATAGATATTACTATACTCCTATGAAGCTTTTCAGAATGGGTTTGGTAGGTGTTGGAAATGTAAGGGAGAAGATGGCACATTTTTGCATGCCTTTTGGGAATGTCCGGTGGTACTACCGTTCTGGAAAAAAGTAACTGGGAAACTGGGAGATTGGTTGGGTCAAAGCTTACTGGAATCTCCACTGTTGTGTCTCCTGGGAGATGGCACACTTTTACCACAAGGAGTCAACAAAGGACAACTTGCGCTAAAAACCGCAGGCCTCATCACTGCAGCACGGCTGATACTGTGGAATTGGAAAAGCACGTGTACGCCGGGGCTTGCAGATTGGACTCAACTGATGACAGAGACTGCATCTTTCGAATATCTGATTGCCAGGAAGAACAATGTTAAAGGGAAGTTCCATTTGGTATGGATCTATTTCTTTCGATACATTAAGGACTTGTCACATTAAGCATATGGTGATTCACATCGCAATTGATATATTCACAAACATACAATGGGACAGTGGAGTGTTGTCCTTGTAGTTTTGTTTTGACTGCCTGTTTGCTTTTGTGTGTGTTTTTGTTTGTTCTTCTCTTTTGTAAGTAATTTTATTATTTGTTGAAAAATAAATAAACACTAACGAAAAAAACAAAACAAGTATGTGAGCGCCTGACTGACTTGTCTGCAGTGTTGTAGTACTCGAGTCTACTCGTGTGCTAAATTTAGAGACTCGTGACTTGACTGGACTCGAGCACTGAATGACTCGAACTTGACTCGGACTCGTGCATTAGGGACTCGAGAATTAAGACAAGGACTCGACTTTTTTTATGTCATTAGGCTATAATAGTAATATGCCATTATTCTATAATTTGGTATATGATTAGTGCAAGGGAATGTTACTGCTTCATGTCATACATCACACGTAACTAAGTTAATAACGTAACTAACGTAATGTAATTACGTAACTAACCCACACAGCAAATCCGCCGCGGAGTATCGCGGCTTTCGGAACGGATCCGCGAAACGGACCGTATCGGGTCCACTTGCACACCGCGTTGGATCCACTACGGCGGTGGATCGCGGACCCGCCGTGGCTCATAACCATGTCTTCTATCATGAATAGCATAAGCTATTCATAAGACATGGTTATGTATGTGCAAATAAAGCACATTAGAGTTGCATTTCTGAGTTATTATTAAGAGGACAGGACAGTAGTTATGAGCACTAGAGTGAGTTAAAAACATAAAATACATATGAAAGTTCATAGCTGCCGCCATTAGGACGCGCCTATGAGCTGCGGCACAACAGTTCTGTTGTTTTTAAGTGTAACAGCATCCTTACTTTAGTGCTGACTCGGACTCGACTCGGACTCGATGTGGATCAATAGGGACACGACTCGGACTTGACTCGTATGAGTAGTGGACTCGACTCGGATTTTTTTTTTTATGACTTGGACTTGACTCGGACTCGGACACTGGAGACTCGAGCCTGGACTCGGACTCGAGGCATAGTGACTCGACTACAACACTGCTTGTCTGGACCAGTTGTTTTGTTCCCCGCCACACTGTGTACTTACTATGTATTCAATAAATCAAAGGCGTCAAGTTGAGTTCAATATGATTAAGATTTACTCTACATAATTACTGTTATTACCGGTTATCTAAAATTGAGGAAAATGGAGCAACTGAAATTGTTTTTGTTCCTGTTTTCGATTGACGGTGTTCATTCAGAGAATCATACTTTAGAAGACAAACCTGTAACGGTTGTCCTTGGCATGTCATTTCTTGTTTTTATTTTCATTTAGTTCACCTCTGTTAAAGCTTATCTACTCTCAGACCACAGTGCTGTTATAATGTAATAATTTCCTCGGTGACTGCGGTCAGTTTGGACTTTTCATGCCTTCATTTGAACATCTTGTCCTATGTGACCTCCTGCTCTCCGAAGTTTGTCACGGTCTGCGACACGGTGCAGCTTCACAGGCTGCTGGAAGATGGGATGTTGGACCCCAAGGTTGAGCACTCGTTCTGGACGCTCTTCACAATGCACACTTTTAATAATCGTATTTACCGTATAACTGCACACAACTTTATTTAAAAGCAATCAAATGGAAAACATGTTTGTTTGTATTTTGGTGTCCGGTGCGTGTGGATGTGCGGCTCCTTCGGCGGAGCGGTTCATGTTAATAGCGGAGTCCGGGAGGGTTCACCTTCAAGGCGTAGTTACGAGGGATGTGCGACTATCGTTTTAAAAAATACAAGTGTTTTTTAAAGTTGGAAAGATATTAGATATTCAACCGATATTCACACTCCGAATTACAGCGATCAGACACGGGGAACTAAAGCTGCGATCACCGGTATGAGTCCCGTGTGTCTGCGGTGTCTACCTACCCAGGTGTTTACCTGCCTAGGTGTCTACCTGCCTATGTGTCTACCTGCCCGGGTGTATTGGTCAGTGTTTCTGCAGCGATGAGTTAAATCAGGGCTTGTTGCGACCACGGATGTATTGGGTTTGCGATGCTCATGCCTTCTTATTTTTATGTTTAACTTTTTGCTCGACTAATGAAAACGTATTCGACTAAGCCTCTGTCGACTATTGGGGCAGCCCTAGTTAACTTACAGCACTTTATATGGACCATTAGTTATATTTTCAATTTATTTACAGAGCAATCCCTGCAAAGTTTTTAGGTAATAACTATAGAAGAGACTATAGGATTAGTGTGTCGGACGAGGGGGGCGTGGCATCACGATGGTGGCTCTCCATCGTGATGTCAGTCAGCCATCACGATGGACGAGGACAGACCATGTGAACGCGAACCTGATTTTTAATTTTTTTTCCGCAGACACGTCGGTACGCCGGAATTCTGGCGGTAAAAGATGCTTTGTTTGACATGTGCTAATTTCGACACAGCGCCACCGCCACTACTGGTGGTTGCGTGCAACTGCAGTTACATATGAATGAAATGACAGATCCCGACAGGGAAACGCTTGGTGAAATTACTGATTGAAAACCAGCCGTGAGCTGGTGGCGGTAAGGAATTTGGCGGTGGCGGCCGCCACCAAATTCTCTATGCAGGAAAAACCCTGCAACGACGTTAGTTTGTTTGTTGAGCTGATCAGTCACGTAAGGCTGGTGAGAACCATGTGATAATCATCTGGGTGTGGTTGACGTCGAGTTGACGTCTCTTAGATTTCACTTCCTTCTTGTTATTTCTGAGTTTCTACGAATGGCTGGCGTGACCAACGATGACCGCGAGTCTGGCGGTTCGTCAACCAATGCAATGTGTCTTTATGTAGATAAACTTTCATCTAACGCATCCATCAGCGCGTGAGTGATACAGTCCTCGTACAGGGTTTGTTGTTGTTGTCTGTCCGTCGGAATGGGCAAGTCCCCTGAGGATTCGGAAAACTTTCTCTAAAGAGATTGACCACTCTTTCACCCTTACATTGTTCAGCCAGGCTCTGGTAGAGGCTGGACATCCCTCACTCATCCACAAATAAAATGCATGCCAACATGTTTTAACACTTTTCTTTTCCCTCTGTGACTTCAGCAATCTTTTTTCTAACTCCTTCAATGTTTGCAAACGAAAAACTCGGAAAAACCCATTTTAGTATTATTATTATTAATATTATTAATATTGGGCCTCTTATTTCTAACTAGAGAGGAGACCACTATTCCCACTTATTTATAATCACCCTGAATCCAGCTCAGGGTCTGAAAAGGTCAGGAATAGTCCCTTTCTGACAATTTTAGAAATCAGGAAAGTCGTATCTGATATGTTAGAAGTCAGGAATAGTCCCTTCTGATGAATGTATTTTAAATCGAATGGTCTAATTCCAAATGAACTTATATTCAAGTATTGTGGTCACACCCGTCCAGGTTATTTTTCCTTCAGGATGCCGTACTGAAAAACCCTCAATCTATTGTCCACAGGCGGCCTCGTCTCAGCCCCGTATGCTGTTTACAGTCTTTTCGGCGGCAAGGTAGCGCTCTGGGACCCGGGGTCACCAGCCGTGCACAGTTGACCTGTCTTGGAGCAATATTTTGCGATTATTCAGGTTAGGTATCCTGGACAAGCCCCCAAATTTTCGTGGCAATTTCTAGGACAGATGAGACTCCTAAATGTTAAAATAACACACAATAAGTGTAGAAGTATGAAAGTATTTAATGTATGCATACAAGAGACCCCTCTCTAACAGAGTGGGTCCAGATCATAGTGTCACACTATTTTATACCAATGTCCCAGATTAGATTAACCTATCATTAAGCCACAAAGTCTTTATCTGTGGAGTTCAGTGTGTCAGCTTTTCCTTCTTTAACAGACATAAACCAACCATACCACATGACACCAGAACTGTATGAGTTAGGAACTGGTTGACACAACCTATTGAAAAGGAAATGTCCATGTGAGGGATCAGTCAGGGTGTACAGTAGAGCAGTTGAGATCGTATTGTATTGTTGAGTGGGCTGAGCGGGTCCTTCCAGTCTGAAACATCTGACCCCTGGACCCAGGAATAGCATGATAACTGGATTTTTCCACCACAATCAGCCCCCACCACATCCTCTAACAACGCTAGATCAGCCCCCACCACATCCTCTAACAACACTAGATCAGCCCGCACCACATCCTCTAACAACACTAGATCAGACCCCACCACATCCTCTAACGCTAGATCAGCCCCCACCACATCCTCTAACAACACTAGATCAGCCCCCACCACATCCTCTAACAACGCTAGATCAGCCCCCACCACATCCTCTAACAACACTAGATCAGACCCCACCACATCCTCTAACAACACTAGATCAGCCTCCACCACATCCTCTAACAACGCTAGATCAGCCCCCACCACATCCTCTAACAACACTAGATCAGACCCCACCACATCCTCTAACAACGCTAGATCAGCCCCCACCACATCCTCTAACAACACTAGATCAGACCCCACCACATCCTCTAACAACACTAGATCAGACCCCACCACATCCTCTAACAACACTAGATCAGACCCCACCGCATCCTCTAACAACGCTAGATCAGCCTCCACCACATCCTCTAACAACACTAGATCAGCCGCAGCAGTCAAATTATCTGATTCATGGGCAATGATCAATTTTGATACAATTATTGTATAGGCCTACTTTAGGCGTAGGACTACATCAATTGTATTATTAAAAATCACGTTACTTCCCGGGGGGAAATTGTTTTTGTGTAAGTTGGTCAAAAGCATTAACTGGTCATGTTTGCAATTTCTATCTGGTGATTTTCCTTTTCACTCTACCGCTTGCTATGCGTACGCATAGTCAGACTCTGTGCGTACATTTTCTTCCGATGTACGCACATTTTCAAGCCAAGAACAAATTGTTAAATCCCACGTTTTGTCGAAAAACTGCAGACGCACGTTTCACCACAGATTTGTTTGTATGCAACGTTGATAAATGATGGCCCTGGTCTCTAGCTCGCTCCTAGGTGTCCTTGACCCCGAGGTCACCTGCTAATTGCATCACTTCCTGTAGGGCTACGACAAAAAGGGATGTCAGCCATTTTAGACAGTCAGGTAATGTGGATGCAGGCAAATAGAAAAGAAAAGGCCAAAAAACGTAGACATCTCAACATTTTTGAGCCGTTATTGTGAAACTAATACGTTTTGCGCTGTGGACAAACGTAGCTATTACACATTTTGATGTGAGACTGGGTTGGTGTGATAAGGGGGGTTAATCCATTATATTTTAAGAAGGAAATTATTTTTATTATAATTATTTATGTTTTGATTGACAATCAATGCTATTTGGTTCAATATAATATCCAGCTATCATCAATGGTATTTAGGATCAATTTGCCCAATGAGGGGGCCTCAATGGACCCCCCCCCCCAAGCGGCTGGGCCCCTGAAAGCTTTCCCCTTCCCCCCCTTATCCCTGTAATAAAAAAGGTTTTGTATTATTTGTGTAAAATTTGTAAAAGTTTAAAAAAACAAAAGCCATCCCAATTGTAACCATTTATTCGTATCAATTTTATTAACAAAGTATGGTAAAATACACCAACACATTGATTTTCAAGATACTGATGCCTTATTACAAAACCACTGAATGATTTGACATAGCTGTCATTTACATCTTTGTTTTTCAATTACCAATAAAAAAATGTTGAGGCTACAGCCTCTTTAGGCACCCTAAAAAAGCAGCCATGTATCTTTCAGTTGGATGGAAAGTCCTCAATCGGGTCATCGAGAGTCTTGCCCTGAAGAATGCCGTCAAGAATATTCAAAAAATGAGGTACGTCGCGAACCAAGTACTCGCTCACACCGACTCTGAGGTGAATGTAATCACTTCCTCCCACGTTGACCTTCAGAAAAAGAAAAGAAAGCAACACAAAGGTGTCTCTAAGTCAACATTAAAATACAAGGTCAAAACTGGATCAGGTTCCAGATTCAAATGCAGACACAAAGAAAGTTTAAACTAAAAAAGTATTTACTTAAACTCTTCAAGACGTAACAAAAAAACTTCTCTAAAGTAACAAAAAGGGTGATCAATAACTAAGACACTTACTAGACTGGGTTAACTACAGGACAGGACGATCAGACAAAGGGCAAACAAAAATACACAGGAGGAAACATTAACAATCAACACAGGTGGGACCCAATCAAGGATAATGAGGTAAAAGAAGAGAATAACTGAGGACATCTATGGGAAGAAACAAACGACACAAAGACCAACAGAACAATTCAAACTGTCACCGTTTCAGCCACTGATGACTACCTTGATGAAGTTGGTTGGAGGCAGCAACATGTTTGTCTTGTAGGCTATGGCTTCAAAATTCACATAATTCCTTGCAGTTTTAACCTGTGCGTCTTGCTTCACCTGTGTATTAAAAATAACATTTAAATAGAATACAGTTGTGACAATGACATCTAAACACATTATCATATAATAATGTTGATCCTCTGAAGTTTTCATATTTGGGGGAATGTGATTTAGCTGTCATTATACATTTAAAACTATAAATAACATTATGAAATAAATATAGAACATTATATTATATATTTTATTTGTAATTATGTATGCTGCCCTCCCTCCACCTATGTCCCCCTCTTGAGAATGTGTTTCAGTCTATCAGCTTATAGGCTAAAAATACCATTATTATTATTATTATTATTATTGTATGGTTATGAATATGAGCCTCCGGAAATACTTGACTCACCCCATCGCAGATCTTCCGGGTCTCATCATCTGCCATCTTAGCCTCCGAAAGTGTTTGCACCGGAATCTCCTTATTGGCCATATTTGTGAATATAAGCGATGAATCAACAATAAAAGTGACTTGACTGTGAACTGCAAAATCGCTGCACTGAGTTTTAAAGAGTAGTGCCTCGACCACGTGACTCAGCATTGTGGGTGTGTCTGAGGCGTTGCATGAAATTATTTGTGGTTTGATTTGATGTTGGCAAAATATTATTATAAATATTATATTAATATATTATTGGTTTGCAGTCAGGGCAACATCACAATACATGAATACAGACAGATGGCACCACACACAACACAATAAAACATAATGACAAAACAGTGAATACATGTATGTACAATAAAATACAACAGTGTGCAAAAAGCATGTTTTAGTCCCAGTCCGTCCCTGTCTGACGTGATGAATCTCAACCGCAATGAAATGAACAGAAGATGAGTCTTTATATGTATAATTAATAGATATCAATATATTCATACATAATAAAACCGGTATAATGTTATATGTAAATAAAACAAACATGTCTGTGCTTTGATTAGTTTATTACCAGGTATTAAGTAACATGTTCTGGGGAATTTTAAAATATGTTTTTTGAAGCAACAAGGTAGTGTCCCCTGACTTGGCATTGACATTGTTCCTGCAGAGCAACATACTTTACTTTAGATGCTATTGGTACCAGGTATTGTGCAACACATGCTGGCCTTATCTTTTCATGAATTTGAAACTGTTTTTTCCAAACAACAAGTATGTGAGCGCCTGACTGACTTGTCTGGACCAGTTGTTTGGTTCCCACCACACTGTGTCCTTACTATATATTCAATAATTCAAAGGCGTCAAGTTGAGTTCAATATGATTACGATTTACTCCATAAATAACATTATTAACAGGTTATCTAAAATTGAAGCAAACTGGAGCAAATGAAATTGTTTTTGTTCCTCTTTTGGATTACGTTCATCCTAAAATTTCATTTGTTTCTGGTTTTCGTTTTTGTTCTTTAGACTGTTTATAATCTCTGATTAAGATTTACTGTAGATCAATGAGAATACATGTGAACCGAGCTGGTCCATGGATCACCTCGCACAGAATCAGAAAGCACCCTCGCTTATTCTAACTTTGACCCCCTCCTATGTTGGCTCTTAGCCGATAGTTTAAATTAGTGCTCCACCACATGCTTTTGCAACTGTTAGCTATAAGGAACGCATGTACACTATGTGCATACTGTATGAGCCTTGATCAGAGCACACACTGCTTTTCATTTTTGGTTGGTACACATTATCGAGATATGAACGAAACCTAACAAAACACAAACATGTCTTTGCTTTGATTAATTTCCAGGTATTAAGCAACATGTGGAGAATTTGATGAGGTGTTTTTCCAAGCAACAAGGAAGTGACCACCGGCCTTTGATTGACAGTGTTTATTCAGAGAATCATACTTTAGAAGACACACCTGTTAACGGTTGTCCTTGGCATGTCATTTCTTGTTTTTATTTTCATTTAGTTCACCTCTGTTAAAGCTTATCAACTCTCAGAGCACAGTGCTGTTATAATGTAATAATTTCCTCGGTGACTGCGGTCAGTTTGGTCTTTTCATGCCTTCATTTGAACATCTTGTCCTATGTGACCTCCTACTCTCCGAAGTCCGTCACGGTCTGCGACACGGTGCAGCTTCACAGGCTGCTGGAAGATGGGATGTTGGACCCCAAGGTTGAGCTGTCTAACCCCTACCTGCTCCTTAATGACCTGTCTCTGTACCGTCTAACCCCTACCTGCTCCTTAATGACCTGTCTCTGTACTGTCTAACCCCTACCTGCTCCTTAATGACCTGTCTCTGTACTGTCTAACCCCTACCTGCTCCTTAATGACCTGTCTCTGTACTGTCTAACCCCTACCTGCTCCTTAATGACCTGTCTCTGTACTGTCTAACCCCTATAGTAAACAGTACCTCCTATGGTGGAACGGCACCGAAAGCGATGACATCATTTCCTGTCGGTCCATTAGACTATGAGAGCGGGAAACAAAACGACAAACGGGGGGATTCTCCCCCTCCATCCCCCCTGCTGGGTTCACACAGACCGTCTGACACACACACACACACACACATACACATGTGCACACACACACACACACACAGGGTGTCCGCACATCCTTAAAAAGTCTTAAATTCATGTTTCTAAATTTAAGGCCTTAAAAAGTCTTAAATTCGTTAAAAATGTCATATGCTGGTCTTAAATACTGTAACTCAAGGTCTTAAATTTGTCGGGGCAGGACTATTTATTTATTTATTTTTCTTGCCGGACTTTTCGGGAAGGACATGTAGAGAGGCTTCTTTCTTGCTAGCTGCATATATAAACGGTTATCAGCGCGCTTGCTAGCTAGTCTGCTATGCTTGGGCTGTAACACAGCGGATCCCCCCCACCATCACGTGTTTTAGGTCTTACATTTCATTCAAGGTGGTATTAAAAAGGTCTTAAAAAGTCTTATATTTGACTTGCTGAAACCTGCAGATACACATGTGCACACACACACACATACACACACGGCACACCCATGCACACACACATACACACACACACACATGTGCACGCACATGCATACACACGTACACGCACAAACACAAGTACACACACACACACACACACACACACATCTGCACCACACACGCATGCACACACACAATCACATACACACACACTCATCTGCACACACATGCACACGCACCCATACACACACACGCTTATACCCACACACACACACACACAATCCTCAGCTCTACTCTCGGTTTGAGCAGAAAGTGAAGGAAACCACTGGAGCCGCTTCGCTCTCCATGGACTTCAGCGAGAAGCTGAGGAGTCACACTACCCTGCTGTCTCTCTGTCCATCTGTCTGTCTTTCTCTCTCTGTGTCTGTCACTCTGTCTCTCTCTGTGTCTGTCTATCTCTCTCTCTCTCTCTCTGTCTCTCTCTCTCTGTTATGAATAACGCTTTTTAACCGGTTATCTGAAATTGAAAATGGCTTTTTCACTCTGGAGCAACAGAAATTGTCTTTGTTCCTGTTTTCGATTACGTTCATCCTAAAATTTCATTCGTTTCCGGTTTTCGTTTTCGTTCTTTGGACTGTTTCTAGTCCCTGATTAAGATTTACTGTAGATCAATGAGAATACATGTGAACCGAGCTGGTCCAGGGATCACCTCGCACAGAATCAGAAAGCACCCTCGCTTATTCTAACTTTGACCCCCTCCTATGTTGGCTCTTAGCCGATAGTAGAGCTTCAATTAGTGCTCCACCACATGCTTTTGCAACTGTTAGCTATAAGGAACGCATGTACACTATGTGCATACTGTATGAGCCTTGATCAGAGCACACACTGCTTTTCATTTTTGGTTGGTACACATTATCGAGATATGAACAAAACATAAAAACATGTCTTTGCTTTGATTAATTTCCAGGTATTAAGCAACATGTTCTTAACATGTTGTTAACACCTTATTTGATGAGGTGTTTTTCCAAGCAACAAGGAAGTGACCACCGGCCTTTGATTGACAGTGTTCATTCAGAGAATCATACTTTAGAAGACACACCTGTAACGGTTGTCCTTGGCATGTCATTTCTTGTTTTTATTTTCATTTAGTTCACCTCTGTTAAAGCTTATCAACTCTCAGAGCACAGTGCTGTTATAATGTAATAATTTCCTCGGTGACTGCGGTCAGTTTGGTCTTTTCATGCCTTCATTTGAACATCTTGTCCTATGCGACCTCCTACTCTCCGAAGTCCGTCACGGTCTGCGACACGGTGCAGCTTCACAGGCTGCTGGAAGATGGGATGTTGGACCCCAAGGTTGAGCACTCGTTCTGGACGCTCTTCACAATGCACACTTTGGCCCTCGTCAGCTCCCCCTCTCCCCGAGAGACAAAGCCAACTTTAGTTTGTTCTTCACGGCTCGTCACCGTAATGTAGGCTATGGCTGCGTTTACTTTTACTGACCCGTCTGCGAAGACACAATGCTCTTCTGGTCCACTCAATCTCCATGTCTTTCAGGAGTGGCGAATCCCATTCCTCTGCTTGTATGCTGAGCTCTCTGAGTATCGGCCTGGCATGGTGACAGAAGTGTAATCAAAGTAGAGGACACTTCTTGGTAAACTCTCTGCCGTGCTCGCTTCTAAACTAAACAACGTGGCGTGGGAGCGAGTGCGGTTTGCGGTGAACCGAGTGTCCCTCTACCCGGCAAAGTAGCCTATCAGAGGTTAAAAGTATTTTGACCTCAAATCAAGTGCTATAAAGGAGCGTTTGGTAACACTAGACTAGGCACACCACGTCCTCTAACGCTAGAGCAGCCCCCACCACATCCTCCAATGACACTAGATCAAACCCATCACATCCTCTAACAACACTAGATCAGCCTCCACCACATCCTCTAACAACACTAGATCAGCCTCCACCACATCCTCCAATGACACTAGATCAGCCTCCACCACATCCCCTAACAACACTAGATCAGCCCCCACCACATCCTCTAACAACACTAGATCAGCCCCCACCACATCCTCTAACAACACTAGATCAGACCCCATCACATCCTCTAACAACACTAGATCAGCCCCCACCACATCCTCTAACAACACTAGATCAGACCCCATCACATCCTCTAACAACACTAGATCAGTCCCCACCACATCCTCTAACAACACTAGATCAGCCCCCACCACATCCTCTAACAACACTAGATCAGCCTCCACCACATCCTCTAAAAACACTAGATCAGTCCCCACCAGGGGTGGACTGGCCATCTGGCATACCGGGCATCGTCCCGGTGGGCCGTTGACCCAATGTGGGCCGGTCCGGTCCGCTATGTTTTTTTTTTTTTTCTCTCTCTAAATTCCCTCCAATTGGGCCGGCCAATTGGAGGGAATAATTTCCTCGGTGACTGCGGTCAGTTTGGTCTTTTCATGCCTTCATTTGAACATCTTGTCCTATGCGATTTTTTCAATTCTCTATTTATTTATATATATTTGTCAGGATATTTTGTTATTATTGTCCGAGTCTGGTTTTAACTAATGCTGGGCTTACACCAAAGATTTTCACAGTAGTAGCATGAGGGTTCTTCCCGTTAGTCTCATCCCACCCCTAGTCATGACATAACTTCTGCTGTGATTTGACACTATAATGAATAAAGACTGATTGATTGATTGCTATAGCTGTCAATTTTAGTCCTTGAGTTCATAGTTACGTGCTTTATTTGTTAACTGCTATCAAGGAATATGACTCTCCTTTGTAGTATGCATGAGAGGAGATGCTGCGAGATTTGTGGACTTCTATGTAGTGTCTGCTGATAATGTAGTGGGCTGGTCTGGACAGAAAATGCCAGGGCTGAATTTTTGTCCCAGTCCACCCCTGGTCCCCACCACATCCTCTAACAACGCTAGATCAGCCCCCACCACATCCTCTAGATTTATTTGTATGCAACGTTGATAAATGAGGGCCCTGGTCTCTAGCTCGCTCCCAGGTGTCCGTGATCCCGAGGTCACCTGCTAATTGCATCACTTCCTGTAGGGCTACGACAAAAAGGGATGTCAGCCATTTTAGACAGTCAGGTAATGTGGACGCAGGCAAATAGAAAAGAAAATGCCAACAAAAACGTCTCAACACTTTTGATCCGTTATTGTGAATCTAATACATCTTATGCTGTGGACAAACGTAGCTATTACACATTTTGATGTGAGACTGGATTGATGTGTTTTAAGGGGGGTTTAATCCATTATATTTTAAAAAGGAAATTATTATTTCTATTTGTATTATTTATGTTTTCATTGACAATCAATGTTATTTGGTTCAATATAACATCCAGTTATCATTAACGGTATTTAGGATCAACTTGCCCAATGAGGGGGCCTCAATGGACCCCCACCCAGTGGCTGGGCCCCTGAATGCTTTCCCCTTCCCCCCCTTATCCCTGTTAT
Organism: Merluccius polli; assembly: GCA_030340625.1. Classification (NCBI taxonomy): domain Eukaryota; kingdom Metazoa; phylum Chordata; class Actinopteri; order Gadiformes; family Merlucciidae; genus Merluccius; species Merluccius polli. The sequence goes on along the minus strand of JAOPHQ010002417.1, from coordinate 10,513 downwards.
ACAATATAACATATAGTCAGAAGTTGTGGTGTGTGAATACTTCTGCTCCTTGGTTGGGTCGACTTAACGCCCATGTATGTTGAGGGAGCAGAGAGGGAGGGGGCGTTTTCTGTGGTTCATTTCTAAATCTTGCTCGCTTCTGCTCTCTCTTTGCGACTCTCAAATCTTGCCTACAGCACCTTTTAAGCAGGTTCTCAGCAGGTGTGGGCTGAGGGTGTGTCAAGACAGGAGCCGCCTCCAGGTGCTCTGTAGGTACTGCAGAGGCTGGGTGACACTTGTAGCCCACCAACAAAACACAATGTGTACATGATGTAGGATGATGATTTTGTATTATTTTTTATTTGTAAAATTTGTAAAACAGAAAAAAGCCATCCCAATTGTAACAATTTATTATTATCCCTTTTATTAAAATGGAAAACACACAGACACTGACAGTGATTTGAGTGAGCTGTTATTTAAAACATTTTGTTTTTACCAATGACATTTCTTTTTAAATTTGAGGGTACAGCCTCTTTAGCCACCCTGAAAAAGCAGCCATGTGTCTTTCAGTTGGTCAGAAAGTCCTCAATCGGGTCATCGAGAGTCTTGCCCTGTTGAACACCTTGCAGAATATACTCTCCTCCATGACATGGAAGTTGCTCAAAGACTACAAGGTGAATGTAATCACTTCCTCCCACGTTGACCTTCAGGAAAAGAAAAGAAAGCAACACAAAGTTGTCTCTAAGTCAACATTAAAATACAAGGTCAAAACTGGATCAGGTTCCAGATTCAAATGCAGACACAAAGAAGGTTTAAACTAAAAAAGTCTTTACTTAAACTCTTCAAGACCAAAAGATGAACAGAGGTAACAAGCCAAAAAACTTCTCTAAAGTACAACAAAAAGGGTGATCAATAACCAAGACACTTACTAGACTGGGTTAACTACAGGACAGGACGATCAGACAAAGGGCAAACAAAAATACACAGGAGGAAACATTAACGATCAACACAGGTGGGACCCAATCAAGGATAATGAGGTAAAGAAGAGAATAACTGAGGACATCTATGGGAAGAAACAAACGACACAAAGACCAACAGAACAATTCAAACTGTGACCGTTTCAGCCACTGATGACTACCTTGATGAAGTAGTTGATTCCAGCCACCACCTGACTCCTGTAGGCTATGGCTTCAAAATTCACATAATTCCTTGCAGTTTTAACCTGTGCGTCTTGCACCACCTGTGTATTAAAAATAACATTTAAATAGAATACAGTTGTGACAATGACATCTAAACACGTTATCATATAATAATGTTGATCCTCTGAAGTTTTCATATTTGGGGGAATGTGATTTAGCTCTCATTATACATTTAAAACTATAAATAACATTATGAAATAAATATAGAACATATTATATATTTTATTTGTAATTATGTATGCTGCCCTTCCTCCACCTATGTCCCCCTCTTGAGAATGTGTTTCAGTCTATCAGCTTATAGGCTAAAAATACCATTATTATATTATTATTATTATTATTATTATTATTATTATTAGTAGTAGTAGTAGTAGTAGTATTATTATTAGTATTATTACTATTATTGTATGGTTATAAATATGAGCCTCTGAAAATACTTGACTCACCTTATTGCAGATCTTCTTGGTCTCATCATCTGCCATCCTAGTCTCCGTAAGTCCTCCCGGAATATTGCCCTTATTGGCCATATTTGCGAATATAAGCGATGAATCAACAATAAAAGTGACTTGACTGTGAACTGCAAAACCGCTGCACTGAGTTTTAAAGAGTAGTGCCTCGACCACGTGACTCAGCATTGTGGGTGTGTCTGAGGCATTGCACTTACCTTTTGATACATTTAAAACAGTTTTTTCCAAGCAACAAGTATGTGAGCACCTGACTGACTTGTCTGGACCAGTTGTTTGGTTCCCGCCACACTGTGTCCTTACTATATATTCAATAATTCAAAGGTGTCAAGTTGAGTTCAATATTATTAAGATTTACTCTACATAAATAACGTTATAACCGGTTATCTAAAATTGAAGCAAACTGGATTATTCAAATTTTTCATCCTAAAATTTCATTCCTTTCTGGTTTTCGTTTTTGTTCTTTAGACTGTTTATAATCTCTGATTAAGATTTACTGTAGATCAATGAGAATACATGTGAACCGAGCTGGTCCATGGATCACCTCGCACAGAATCAGAAAGCACCCTCGCTTATTCTAACTTTGACCCCCTCCTATGTTGGCTCTTAGCCGATAGTAGAGCTTCAATTAGTGCTCCACCACATGCTTTTGCAACTGTTAGCTATAAGGAACGCATATGTGCATACTGTATGAGCCTTGATCAGAGCACACACTGCTTTTCATTTTTGGTTGGTACACATTATCGAGATATGAACAAAACACAAACATGTCTTTGCTTTGATTAATTTCCAGGTATTAAGCAACATGTTGTTAACATGTTGTTAACACCTTATTTGATGAGGTGTTTTTCCAAGCAACAAGGGAGTCACCCGGCCTTTGATTGACAGTGTTCATTCAGAGAATCATACTTTAGAAGACACCCTGTTGTCCTTGGCATGTCATTTCTTGTTTTTATTTTCATTTAGTTCACCTCTGTTAAAGCTTATCAACTCTCAGAGCACAGTGCTGTTATAATGTAATAATTTCCTCTGTGACTGCGGTCAGTTTGGTCTTTTCATGCCTTCATTTGAACATCTTGTCCTATGTGACCTCCTACTCTCCGAAGTCCGTCACGGTCTGTGACACGGTGCAGCTTCACAGGCTGCTGGAAGATGGGATGTTGGACCCCAAGGTTGAGAACTCGTTCTGGACCCTCGTCAGCTCCCCCTCTCCCCCTGAGAGACAAAGCCAACTTTAGTTTGTTCTTCATGGCTCGTCACCGTAATGTAGGCTATGGCTGCGTTTACTTTTACTGACCCGTCTGCAAAGACACAGTTCTCTTCTGGTCCACTCAATCTCCATGTCTTTCAGGAGTGGCGAATCCCATTCCTCTGCTTGTATGCTGAGCTCTCTGAGTATCGGCCTGGCATGGTGACAGAAGTGTAATCAAAGTAGAAGACACTTCTTGGTAAACTCTCTGCCGTGCTCGCTTCTAAACTAAACAACGTGGCGTGGGAGCGAGTGCGGTTTGCGGTGAACCGAGTGTCCCTCTACCCGGCAAAGTAGCCTATCGGAGGTTAAAAGTATTTTGACCTCAAATCAAGTGCTATAAAGGAGCGTTTGGTAACGCTAGATCAGCCCCCTGCGCTTCTTTTATCAACGCTAGATTAGCCCCCACCACATCATCTAACAACGCTAGATCAGCCCCCACCACATCCTCTAACAACACTAGATCAGTCCCCACCAGGGGTGGACTGGCCATCTGGCCAGTGCCGTTTCTAGGCATATGCGGACTATGCGGCTGCATAGGGCCCCGCCGCCACCAGGGGGCCCCCCAATCCCGTGGTCGCCCCCCCCCCCCCCCCCCCCCCCCCGTCGGCCCTAGGTCCGGGGGGCTTATGATCGCGCTCGCACCCCCCCCCCCCCCCCCCCCCCCCCCCCGGTCGGCACTAGGTCCGGGTGGGTTATGATCAAGCTCGCCCCCCCCCCCCGGTCAGACATGATAACATAGGGGCCACACAATTTTATCTCGCATAGGGCCCCCAAACAGCTAGAAACGGCCCTGCATCTGGCATACCGGGCATCGTCCCGGTGGGCCGTTGACCCAATGTGGGCCGGTCCGGTCCGCTATGTTTTTTTTTTTTTTCTCTCTCTAAATTCCCTCCAATTGGGCCGGCCAATTGGAGGGAATAATTTCCTCGGTGACTGCGGTCAGTTTGGTCTTTTCATGCCTTCATTTGAGCATCTTGTCCTATGCGATTTTTTCAATTCTCTATTTATGGTTTCATAATGACTGACTCACAGTTAACACAAATGAGTGCTGTAATGCTGCTACTGTCTGTAATATGTTTCTATTTAGATTATTTGTCAGGATATTTTGTTATTATTGTCCGAGTCTGGTTTTAACTAATGCTGGGCTTACACCAAAGATTTTCACAGTAGTAGCATGAGGGTTCTTCCCGTTAGTCTCATCCCACCCCTAGTCATGACATAACTTCTGTTGTGATTTGACACTATAATGAATAAAGACTGATTGATTGATTGCTATAGCTGTCAATTTTAGTCCTTGAGTTGTGGTGTGTTCTTGAGGAAGAAGGCTGCCGACACAGGAAATGCTTTAACTCACTTTATTTGTTTAGCTTTATTTATAGTAATCTATTAACAAATGGAGGGGTATAGTAAAAGTCAAGCGCGTGGAGCTCCCCTTAGCTTAGCATCTGTCCGGATACGCTGCCTAGGGTTTTTGCCCTCCCCCCCGGATGTGTTGTTTTTAGTCTATCGGCAGGCGCGGCCTCTATGGCGCTTAATATGCTCTGATTGGCTAGTGTTGAGCGCCCGCCCCCAGTGTATTATGTGTGCCGCCACCTAGTGATCCGGTTGGGTAAATACAATACTTATATTTATGTTATAGTCCTTACTAGCTATGTGAGGATATTACAGTCTGTTGATACATATGTGCGGTTATCCATTCGTCACAGAGTTCATAGTTAGGTGCTTTATTTGTTAACTGCTATCAAGGAATATGACTCTCCTTTGTAGTATGCATGAGAGGAGATGCTGCGAGATTTGTGGACTTCTATGTAGTGTCTGCTGATAATGTAGTGGGCTGGTCTGGACAGAAAATGCCAGGGCTGAATTTTTGTCCCAGTCCACCCCTGGTCCCCACCACATCATCTAACAACGCTAGACCAGCCCCCACCACATCCTCTAGATTTCTTTGTATGCAACGTTGATAAATGATGGCCCTGGTCTCTAGCTCGCTCCCAGGTGTCCGTGACCCCGAGGTCACCTGCTAATTGCATCACTTCCTGTAGGGCTATGACAAAAAGGGATGTCAGCCATTTTAGACAGTCAGGTAACGTGGACGCAGGCAAATAGAAAAGAAAATGCCAAAAAACGTCTCAACACTTTTGAGCCATTATTGTGAATCTAATACATCTTATGCTGTGGACAAACGTAGCTATTACACATTTTGATGTGAGACTGGGTTGATGTGGGTTAAGGGGGCATTAATCCATTATATTTTAAGAAGGAAATTATTATTTTTATTTTTATTATTTATGTTTTCATTGACAATCAATGCTATTAGGTTCAATATAACATCCAATTATCATCAATGGTATTTAGGATCAACTTGCCCAATGAGGGGGCCTCAATGGACCCCCACCCAGCGGCTGGGCCCCTGAATGCTTTCCCCTTCCCCCCCTTATCCCTGTAATACAATATAACATATAGTCAGAAGTTGTGGTGTGTGAATACTTCTGCTCCTTGGTTGGGCCGGCTTAACGCCCATGTATGTTGAGGGAGCAGAGAGGGAGGGGGCATTTTTTGTGGTTAATTTCTAAATCTTGCTCGCTTCTGCTCTCTCTTTGCGACTCTCAAATCTTGCCTACAGCACCTTTTAAGCAGGTTCTCAGCAGGTGTGAGATGAGGGTGTGTCAAGACAGGAGCCGCCTCCAGGTGCTCTGAAGGTACTGCAGAGGCTGGGTGACACTTGTAGCCCACCAACAAAACACAATGTGTAGATGATTGTAGATGACGTAGGATGATGATTGAGATTTCTAATTATTTAGTATTTGTAAAATTTGTGAAAGTAAAACAAAAAAAGCCATTCCAATTGTACTCATTTATTATTATCCATTTTATTAAAATGGGAAACACACACACTGACAGTGATTTGAGTGAACTGTTATTTAAAACTTTTTGTTTTTACCAATGACATTTTAAATTTTTTTGAGGGTACAGCCTCTTTAGGCACCCTGAAAAAGCAGCCATGTGTCTTTCAGTTGGGTGGAAAGTACTCAATCGGGTCAACGAGAGTCTTGCCCTCCTGAACACCGTCGAGAATATTCTCTCCTCCATTACATGGAAGTTTCTTCCAGACTCTGAGGTGAATGTAATCACTTCCTCCCACGTTGACCTTCAGGAAAAGAAAAGAAAGCAACACAAAGTTGTCTCTAAGTCAACATTAAAATACAAGGTCAAAACTGGATCAGGTTCCAGATTCAAATACAGACACAAAGAAGGTTTAAACTAAAAAAGTCTTTACTTAAACTCTTCAAGACCAAAAGATGAACAGAGGTAACAAGCCAAAAAACTTCTCTAAAGTAACAAAAAGGGTGATGAATAACTAAGACACTTACTAGACTGGGTTAACTACAGGACAGGACGATCAGACAAAGGGCAAACAAAAATACACAGGAGGAAACATTAACAATCAACACAGGTGGGACCCAATCGAGGATAATGAGGTAAAAGAAGAGAATAACTGAGGACATCTATGGGAAGAAACAAACGACACAAAGACCAACAGAACAATTCAAACTGTGACCGTTTCAGCCACTGATGACTACCTTGATGAAGTAGTTGGTTCCAGCCACCAACTGACTCCTGTAGGTTATGGCGTCAAAATTCACATAATTCCTTGCAGTTTTAAGCTGTATGGCTTGCTTCACCTGTGTATTAAAAATAACATTTAAATAGAATACAGTTGTGACAATGACATCTAAACGCATGCTATCATATAATTATGTTGATCCTCTGACGTTTTCATATTTGGGGGAATGTGATTTAACTTGCATTATACATTTAAAACTATAAATAACATTATGAAATAAATATAAAACATTATATTATATATTTTATTTGTAATTATGTATGCTGTGTTGCGAATTAATAACATGTATCATCAGGCTGTAAAATATCTGCACATAGCCAGGAGTAGAAATAAATATACAAGTTGTAGTAACTGCACTTCAACACATGATGGTGCCAAACGATATACTGGAGGCGGCGCTTAACGCCAGCCATTGTGCGTCATGGAGGCCACGCCTCCTGCCCAGGGGCACCCGGCGGAAGCATCCGGTTAGAATCAGAACACCCCAGGCAGAGCATCGAGACAGATGCAAAGCGAGGGGGCTCTCCACGCGGCGTGACTTTTACATTACCTCTCCATTGTTACGTAGGTTAGAAATAACTTAAACCTAAACAAATAAAGTGAGTTATAAGCGTTTCCTGTTGTCGGCAGCCTTCTTCCCCGGGACACAAACCCCACAGCTGCCCTCCCTCCACCTATGTCCCCTATGTCAGCTTATAGGCTAAAAATACCATTATTATTATTATTATTATTTGTATTATTATTATTACTATTATCATTATTATTGTATGTTTATGAATATGAGCCTCCGGAAATACTTGACTCACCGTTTTGCAGATATTCCGGGTCTCATCATCTGCCATCATAGCATCCGAAAGTCCTCCAATAATATTGTCCTTACTGTCCATATTTGCGATTATAAGCGATGAATGAACAATAAAAGTGACTTGACTGTGAACTGCAAAACCGCTGCACTGAGTTTTAAAGAGTAGTGTCTCGACCACGTGACTCAGCAATGTGGGTGTGTCTGAGGTGTTGCATGAAATTATTTGTGGTTGGATTTGACGTTGTCCGTCCCTGTCTGACGTGATGAATCTCAATGGCAATGAAATGAACAGAAGATGAGTCTTTATATATATGTAATTAAAAGATATCAATATATTCATATACATAATAACACCGGTATAATGTTATATGTATTTGTAACCCGAGCATTGGGCCATTTAGACAGGGGTCGATAAAGACATGGGAGATATGAACCCATCTGTGGTTTGGTTGATTAATTTCCAGGTATTAAGCAACATGTTGTGGAGAATTTGATGAGGTGTTTTTCCAAGCAACAAGGGAGTGACCACTGACCTTTGATTGACGGAAGACACACCTGTAACGGTTGTCCTTGGCGTATCATTTCTTGTTTTTATTTTCATTTAGTTCACATCTGTTAAAGCTTATCAACTCTCAGAGCACAGTGCTGTTATAATGTAATAATTTCCTCGGTGACTGCGGTCAGTTTGGTCTTTTCATGCCTTCATGCCTTGTCCTATGCGACCTCCTACTCTCCGAAGTCCGTCACGGTCTGCGACACGGTGCAGCTTCACAGGCTGCTGGAAGATGGGAAGTTGGACCCCAAGGTTGAGCACTCGTTCTGGACGCTCTTCACAATGCACACTTTGGCCCTCGTCAGCTCCCCCTCTCCCCCTGAGAGACAAAGCCAACTTTAGTTCGTTCTTCACGGCTCGTCACCGTAATGTAGGCTACGGCTGCATTTACTTTCACTGACCCGTCTGCGAAGACACAGTTCTCTTCTGGTCCACTCAATCTCCATGTTTTTCGGGAGTGGCGAATCCCATTCCTCTGCTTCCTTGCCGTCGCCTCCCATCGTCCTTTTTAATATAATGTTCTGTCCGGAAGCGTTCGGGAAGGTTCGGTCCGAGGGGTTCAGTTCGGGCACTGAAGAAATCATGGAGACTGTTGCCTGTTGGAAAGGGGCACGTATGAATTGCTGTGGTTCTAATGGACCGTGTTTTTTTTTTTCAAAGTTAAAACAATGTTTACAGTTACTTGAAAGTGTTTTTTTCTTTCTTTGAAATGCCCGTTTTAGGTGATTTTTATTTTGATACATTTTTAGTAATATGTCCACAGCAATAAATAAAACAATTTTGGCCTTCACAGTTGAAACACTTGTTGTATTATGCATTTTTTTCTTCCCACTATATCAACCTTGACCACATTCTAGATGTGGAGGTGGAAAAGCATATTAACCATTAATAAACGCATAATGAAATATTTATTAGACTTAATAAGGCATTGTTCTCGCTTTAGATCCGGTAGCTGCAAAAAGCATAGTTAACTGTTAACAAGTGCATAGTTAACTTATAATAGATGAGCAATAAAGTATATTTTAACATCAATAACCAAACAAAAGAAGATTAATAAAGGCATGGCAAAGACATAATGGGTGGGTTATGGATGTTTGTAATGCTATTATGAACAATGATAAGATACTCATGAGGCTTTTATTAATGTTCTTAAGCATTTGCAAACTGTTAACAAGTTTCTTATAAGTGCTTATAAATGTGTTATAGCCTGCTATTAACTGTATTATAATGCCATTATTAACACTTATATAGGCTTATAAACACACAATGTTAATAAGCATCTTGTAAGGACTTACAAGGGCCTTATTACCTATTAATTAATGGTTATTACAAGGACCTTAATATAAAGCTTACACAGATTTCTTTGTATGCAACATTGATAAATGAGGGCCCTCTCTAGTTCGCTCCCAGGTGTCCGTGACCAGTGGCGTCCCTAGGCTAAAACATTCGGGGCTAAAGCCCCAGATGTTTTTTAATTAGCCCCGAATATTAATTTTAAAAAAAAAGGGTTAGAAAATGTTTTATTTTTATTTTATTTTTTTTGTTAAGGTTAAACTACAGTCATCTTATGTTGATGCTTCGATAAAACAGTGTTTTTGGACAGGTTTGAGTAACAATTTATTATTATTATTTTTTTAATAGCCACTTCTTTGGCTTTGACGCACAAGTGGTTAACAAAGAGAAAAGATATAGCAACACTGTCCTGAAAAAGCTGCATGTTTTGATATATTAATTGTTGAAATAGCACAAAGTATGAAGGAAGAGTTAAACGCAGTAAAAGAGCAGAAGTAATAATAATAATAATAATAATAAGTAAGTAAATGAGAAAGGCAAGTGTAGAGTTAAAGTCAAAAGTTACAATCAAGAAATGAACAAAGACAGTAGGTGTAGAGTCAGAGTTAATGCAGAGACCTAATTGTACATGATGAATGAATGTCTCTATGTCTGAACATTTCGGTCTGCTTAACTCTTCTGGGCTAAGCCCTGGATGTGTCAAAATCCTAGAGACGCCCCTGTCCGTGACCCCGAGGTCACCTGCTAATTGCATCACTTCCTGTAGGGCTACGACAAAAAGGGATGTCAGCAAAACCGCTGCACTGAGTTTTAAAGAGTAGTGCCTCGACCACGTGACTCAGCAATGTGGGTGTGTCTGAGGCGTTGCATGAAATTCTTTGTGGTTGGATTTGACGTTGTCCATCCCTGTCTGACGTGATGAATCTCAGTGGCAATGAAATGAACAGAAGATGAGTCTTTATTAGTGATGGGCCGATAACGGCGTTATCGGTGGTATTAATGCGAGATTCTTCATCGGCGATAATATTTATTGAACCCTCCGTTCAACAAAAAGCTCCGGTAGCACTCCCCCTCCCCCCGCTCAACAATCGCGCAGACCCACTTTTAGTCATTATTTAGGTAATATAAGTCATTATTTAGTAGCAAACACATATTTATGGACACCTTCGACATCATTCAAAATCCACTTTAATCTAGATTAACCTAGATTAATTTCAAGATTACCATTAGATTAATCTAGATTAAATATTTTAATCTATGCCCATCTCTAGTCTTTATATATACATCATTAAAAGATATCAATATATTCATGTACATAATAACACCGGTATAATAATATTATGTAA
>JAOPHQ010002416.1:0-43990 GCA_030340625.1 Merluccius polli | reverse complement strand
ATCAGAAACAATAGGTAATCAATACAAGAGAGAACCGATCAGAAACAATAGTCCATACAATAGAGAACCAATCAGAAACAATAGTCCATACAATAGAGAACCAATCAGAAACAATAGGTAATCAATACAATGGAGAACCGATCAGAAACAATAGTCAATACAATAGAGAACCGATCAGAAACAATAGTCAATCAATAGAGAACCAATCAGAAACAATAGGTAATCAATACAATAGAGAACCAATCAGAAACAATAGTCAATCAATACAATAGAGAACCGATCAGAAACAATAGGTAATCAATACAAGAGAGAACCGATCAGGAACAATAGGTAATCAACACAATAGAGAACCGATCAGAAACAATAGGTAATCAATACAAGAGAGAACCGATCAGAAACAATAGGTAATCAATACAATAGAGAACCGATTAGAAACAATAGGTAATCAATACAAGAGAGAACCGATCAGAAACAATAGGTAATCAATACTAGTGGTGGATTTCCTCGTTCGTTTGCGCGAACTAGTTCGCGTCGTTCAGTTCGCCATGAAGAGTCGTTCGTTCGTTCGTTCGTGTTTCCGGTAGCGCTGAATCATTCACTGACTCGTTCAGTCGTTCACTTAGCTCCTCCCTCGTTCGCGAATCACGAACGACTCGGCTCAGGGCTGTCATTCGCGAACGGCGAATGCCAGCCGAGTCGGTCAGACTCGGCTCCTCCTCGTTCACACAACATTCAAACGAATCACGAATGCAGCTGAGTCGGTCTCGGACTCCCTCGTTCTTCTCATTTACTAACTAATCATGAAATCACGATTCACAATCGTGCAATGGTGCTTGATGGCGTTAATAAATGTGTTAATAGCAAATACAACATTGTGTCTGGTTGAATATGTTAACATATGTATTTCATTTGAGTTCAACAGATTTATTTAATGTATGCATAATGATATGTCAGGATCAAAATGCCCCGTTCCCCCAATTCAAGGTAAAGTTAGACAAACCAAACGCCGCGGGATGTGTGTGTGTGTGTGTGTTTGGGGGGGGGGGGGGGGGGGGGGGCGTAGTAGATTATTGGATGTATGTCAGCAAGATAATAGACTTGATTTAGCAATGATGAGTTTTAAAGTTAATGATGTAGGCTACAGTTGTGTTTATTCTGGGCATATTTTATATTGCGGGTCCCGGCCGGGTTGCGTGCGTGAGAAGGAAGCATGAAAGAACGAGACAGATTGACGAGACATTCAAATATTTTATTAATCTGGCATGACACAGAAAATACAAAGACAGCATGTATTTACCATTTCACTGATGTGTAAATGTAAAAGGCAATATTCAAATGTGAAAGTGGTATTGTTAATGTGTCAACCATTCGAAAGCGTCCTAGACTGTCACAGACAGACAAACAACATACATTGGCTGGCTCTCGTGATGACGAGTCGTGAGTGACGTCTCAGTCCTCGAGTCAATCAGTCAGCGAACGAGTCACGACTCGCGAATCAGCGGCGCCGCGAATCAGCGCGTCAGAGAGACTCAGCGAACGAGACGAACGAGACGAACGACGCGAACGACGGTGGCGAACGAGGTCAGTTCGTTCACTTTAAAGAGTCGTTCGTTCGAACTAGTTCGTTCGCAAACGACCCATCACTAATCAATACAAGAGAGAACCGATCAGAAACAATAGGTAATCAATACAAGAGAGAACCGATCAGAAACAATAGGTAATCAATACAAGAGAGAACCGATCAGAAACAATAGGTAATCAATACAAGAGAGAACCGATCAGAAACAATAGGTAATCAATACAAGAGAGAACCGATCAGAAACAATAGGTAATCAATGCAAGAGAGAACCGATCAGAAACAATAGGTAATCAATACAAGAGAGAACCGATCAGAAACAATAGGTAATCAATACAAGAGAGAACCGATCAGAAACAATAGGTAATCAATACAAGAGAGAACCGATCAGAAACAATAGGTAATCAATACAAGAGAGAACCGATCAGAAACAATAGGTAATCAATACAAGAGAGAACCGATCAGAAACAATAGGTAATCAATGCAAGAGAGAACCGATCAGAAACAATAGGTAATCAATACAAGAGAGAACCGATCAGAAACAATAGGTAATCAATACAAGAGAGAACCGATCAGAAACAATAGGTAATCAATACAAGAGAGAACCGATCAGAAACAATAGGTAATCAATACAAGAGAGAACCGATCAGAAACAATAGGTAATCAATACAAGAGAGAACTGATCAGAAACAATAGGTATTCATGTCACAAATATTACCATCAGATATTTGGTTGAAATATTGATCGCCAAACTATAAATGTCCTGCAGCACTTTAAAAGTGCTGCAGGACATTTGTGTGCAGGATGTGTTAGTTGTGCGCACGCAAAGTAGTTTTTGCTTGCGATGTTTGGAGGTGAGATGATGATCATAAACTACAACCCACACAGAGACAATGAGGAACCAGACCAGAACCCAGACAAGAACCCAAACGCAGGGAGGAGGTCCTCCTGGGTGAATGTGGTCTGGAAGGTGTGGATGTGTGTCAGTGTGTGTGAGGACCCTCCTACACCTGGGGACACTCTGTAGAAGGACAGAGAGCCAGCAGGCCGGTCCAGATACACTCCTACTCTGGTGGAGACAGGGGGGGGGAGATGGATGGCTGTTACACTACCGTTGTACCGGGCAGAGTAACCACCATCATCACCACAATGAAGACTCCAGGACTTGTTGTTCGCTCCAAGCCAGCTGTCAACACCCGCTCCTCTCCTTGTGATTCCTCTGTATGTCACTCCTATAGCAGCATCTCCTCTCCACTCCACCTCCCAGTAACAGCGGCCAGTCAGACCCTCTCTACACAACACCTGGGGCAGGTAGTCAAATCTCTCTGGGTGGTCAGGATGAGACTGATCCTCTCCAACCTCCGTCACCTTCCTGAGGTCCTCAGACAGAGAGAAATGTTTGTAGGCTGTGTTTGGGTCCAGTGTGAGTCCACAGGCGTCTGACAGGAGAACAAGACATGATTAGGGGCTGAAGGTTGGGTCGATTCACGGTTTTCCGGTCCGGTCCGGTGCACCAGCCTAAACCGGTTTGATGCAAACCGACTGAACCGGCATTTGTCATGAAGAGACAAATCAAAAAGTATCCTAGATCCAACTTGTATTGTGTTAGTAATCAGTAGGATGACCACGTGATGAACATGATGTGATGTTTAGTTGATGTTTATATGAAATATAAACCCAATGGTCACTGAGTGGTTGAGTGTTGATCACTATCCTCTCTCCTCCTTCTTTAGTGGACCACAGGGACAGAGTCAAGTCTGATACCTAGTGGTCACATCCGGTACACCGGTCCGGTGTTTGGCTTAATGTCCAACCGGTTTGACTGTTTATACACCGACCCAACCATCATCATCATCATCATCATCATCATCATCATCATCATCATCTACACAAACATTATAATAGAATGATAAACATATATCCTATGATAGGTACTATAGTGGAATAGTGTGCTATGACTTTTAATAAAGTCAATATTATAAAAAGCAATATAGTGCATAGTTGTGAATATAATTCAAGATAAAGTTAATTAAAATCCCATGTGTGTGTGAGTCGCTGTCTTAGTCAAAACATTGAAACCTAGAAAAATGTATAAACTGCATCTACTCCCATAATATTTAAACTCTATACACATATTGGTGATGAGCTGATTGATCATATGAAATGTCTAAGCAATACTTTGCATACTTTTAAAGATATTAAACTTTTAAAGGTTCCAATACACATACATTGTAATCAACTGATACTGATATTACCACATTATTATTACTATTATACGTAGTGGTGGTGATGGTTGTAGTAATATTTCCTTTCCCGGCTTTTTATCTGATTGGTTTATTTTGTTTAGTTGTCTCACGTTTTGTCTATCCATTTGTTGCTATCAGCAACACTATAATTTATTTTTTAGTTTATTTTGCTGATCTATTTGGTCGAAATGTTTCTGGTATAGTATCCAGGTTTTATTTTGTATTTTTAATATTTCTCTTTCTTTCTTCCCTTGATCCTTTTGCTCCATCTCCCCTCCATATCTTTCACACAGACAAACCATCCACCCACACACCTACACACACACCTACACACACACACACCTACACACACACCTACACACACACACACCTACACACACACCTACACACATGCGTACTACATGTTGTGCTGTGCTGATGTTGTTGTTGTTGGTTGGTTGTGTTGTTTGAGTCTAGTTCTTCTGCTTGTCCTGTGCTGTCAGTGCCCCCCCCCCCATGCCAATCTGAACTTAGGTCATTTCAACTTGTGGAAACATGAATAAATACGTTTTCTTTGTGAGTATGGTGGCAAGCGGTAGTTTAGTGTTTAAAATATTTAACAGCTTACGGAATCAAATAATAACAATAATGATAATATAACACAATTAATTATATAATTAATTAAAAGACTATTCATAATAATACATAATAATCAATAACCTGAATAATAACTAATACAAATTCTAATTACCATAATAATATTACTTATAATTAATATAAGTAAGCTACATGATGTCAACATCATCTTCATTCCCAGTAGGATTTGAATGAGCGGACGTCCCCTACTGCTGTGTGGACGGACTGTCCATCTAAATAGTGAGTGTGTGTTGTGATGAGTCAAACTAAACAGACACTCACACTTCTTTAGAGCTGATCTCAGGTCAGGCACCTTCTTCACCTCCATGTTCAGTGTCTCCTGCAGCTGATCCAGGGTCCTCCTCAAGGTCTGATGGTATGATGGAGGACAGCCCTCCACCGTGGTCCAGTCCCTGGTCTGTGGAGGATTCTTCAGGGATCTGAAGGTCTGGAGGAAGAGGAGGTGGTCTTCAGTGTGCATGAGCTCCTTCACCTCTGAGCTTCTATTGGTCAGATATTTTATTTCCTGCTCCAGCTCTTTGATGAGGCCTTCAGCTTGTTTCTCTGTGGATTTCAGTTTCTCTTTAACTGTTTGGTTGAAATCATCCCGCTGCTTTTGAATGCAGCTCATCAGCGCATTGAGGACCTGCTCACCGTGAGCTATCTCTCTGTCTGCATCTGCTTTGCTGAGTTTGACTCTGTCTTTGATCTCCTTAACCTTTCGTTTCCTCTCATGGATCATCTGCTGAACTTCAGACTCTATCTTCCCCAGCTGGGCCGTCTTCACTTCATATTCCTCCTTTAGAGGTACAACAGGATGGGTCTTGTGGTCCGTCGTGCAGATCTGGCACAAACACACCTGGTCAGTCTGGCAGAAGAGCTCAAGGAGTCGGTCGTGTTCCTTACACATCCGGTCTTCCAGACGGTCCATAGGCTCGACCAGCAGATGTTTCCTCAGGCGTGCGACTCTCTGATGTGGCTCCAGGTGGGTGTGGCAGTAAGAGATAAAACACACTAGGCAGGACTTCACAGCCTTCAGCTGGGTCCCAGTACAGACATCACAGGGAACTTCTCCTTGTGCAACACGAAGCTGCTCTTTGACTCGTAAGGAGCTTCTAAACTGATCAATCACCTCTGATAAGAGGTGATTGACTCGTAGATCAGGTTTTGTGCGGAAAATTGCATTGCAAAGAGGACATTTGTACGGGGCTTTGTCATTCCAGAACGTTGTAATACAGGCTCTGCAAAAGTTGTGTCCACAAGGTGTGGAAACTGGTCTGTTGAACACATCCAGACAGATGGAGCAGGAAAAGTTCTCCTCAGGACAGGAAGTGTTAGCAGAGGCCATTCCTAGAAAAAATGTGTTTCATTAAGATAACATTCATTTTTCTGATGTATTAAAAAGGTTTTAACTTGTTTTATATATGTTGTATATATATATATATATATATATATATATACATATATATATATATATGTGTGTGTTGTTTCAAACAGTGTTGTACCTCCAGTACACAATGAAACCCCAGACAGCACAGCTCGAATGAGGACTCTGGGTCAATATGTTGTACTCACCTTATAATTATTGTATCTGTCTCCAGGAAGAGAGAACTGCCTCCACGTCGTTTTACTTTGGTCACTTTGGATTTAAATGAAAGGACTAATTAATGTGCATTGCTATCAATTATGGTTTAAACATGGTAAGTATGTGTCAAAAAGCAACGTTAGGGTGAGCCGCCTCTGAGTCCGCCCACAGCTGAGTGTCAGCGCTACACTTTCAGAGGTCGGAGATAGGAATTAACACAGAAGCACGTTGTGGAGAGTATGTGGAGTGTGTGTTGTTGGTAGCTGGTTTACAGCCTCACCTGGCCGGAGTCAGACTGATCAGACTCTGGGCTGGGTGGGGCTGCACATCTGTGGTGCAGAGCAATCATGGCACCCAGGATAAACCAGCTATCACCACACACACTCCATATACTCTCTACACACTTCTTCTGTCAGTCACTGCAAACTGTCCAGAGCGTCACATACAACATTATCCAAATGACACATCCACACTTCTACAACATGGGAAGTTATTCAAATAGTCCTGACAGGGTAAATTATTCCTTTAATCATAATGATACAATAGAGTAGCCTATAGTAAAGTAATACAAATAAGTTGCCTACCTTTAAGGTCACCCAATCACATTTCGGATTTAGGACAAATCCTGAATCAGAAGAATGAAAAATTATTATTTTAATGTCCACTGGGTGCTTGACTCCCATCTTAGAGGTTCTGGGTTCGATCCTTAATGTCCGCAGTCTAACCTACCTGCTCTTTAATGATCTGTCTCTGTACTGTCTAACCCCTACCTGCTCCTTAATAACCTGTCTCTGTACTGTCTAACCCCTACCTGATCCTTAATAGCCTCTATCTGTACTGTCTAACCCCTACCTGCTCCTTAATGACCTGTTTCTGTACTGTCTAACCCCTACCTGCTCCTTAATAACCTGTCTCTGTACTGTCTAACCCCTACCTGCTCCATAATGACCTGTCTCTGTACTGTCTAACCCCTAGCTGCTCCTTAATGACCTGTCTCTGTACTGTCTAACCCCTACCTGCTCCATAATGACCTGTCTCTGTACTGTCTAACCCCTACCTGCTCCTTAATGACCTGTCTCTGTACTGTCTAACCCCTACCTGCTCCTTAATAACCTGTCTCTGTACTGTCTAACCCCTAGCTGCTCCTTAATGACATGTCTCTGTACTGTCTAACCCCTACCTGCTCCATAATGACCTGTCTCTGTACTGTCTAACCCCTACCTGCTCCTTAATGACCTGTCTCTGTACTGTCTAACCCCTACCTGCTCCTTAATAACCTGTCTCTGTACTGTCTAACCCCTACCTGCTCCTTAATAACCTGTCTCTGTACTGTCTAACCCCTACCTGATCCTTAATGACCTGTCTTTGTACTGTCTAACCCCTACCTGCTCCTTAATGACCTGTCTCTGTAGTGTCTAACCCCTACATGCTCCATAATGACCTGTCTCTGTACTGTCTAACCCCTAGCTGCTCCTTAATGACATGTCTCTGTCTAACCCCTACCTGCTCCATAATTACCTGTATCTGTACTGTCTAACCCCTACCCACTCCTTAATGACCTGTCTCTGTACTGTCTAACCCCTACCCACTCCTTAATGACCTGTCTCTGTACTGTCTAACCCCTACCCACTCCTTAATGACCTGTCTCTGTACTGTCTAACCCCTACCTGCTCCATAATGACATGCCTCTGTACTGTCTAACCCCTACCTGCTCCTTAATGACCTGTCTCTGTACTGTCTAACCCCTACCTGCTCCTTAATAACCTGTCTCTGTACTGTCTACCCCTACCTGCTCCTTAATGAGCTGTATCTGAATTCACTGTCAGTCACTTTGCATAAAGAATCTGCTAAATTATTAAACAGTAAAATGTTAGTTTAATTTCGACAAACAGCAATTAACTTAATATAACAGTGAGAGGTTTCAGGCTACAGATATACATAACATATTTAATAAAGTTTTTAACCATACGTGTTTACAGAAAAATAGCAAACAACCTATTGCTATGATATATAAGAGATACATATTTATGATATATCACGGATCAGAATTGACTACAGTACCTTCGTCTTCTTCCTGCTGTAATAAAGTGTGCAACACCAAACCGTCTGATGCAGTAACAGGAATGATGTTGTGAACCAACCAGTTTGTCCAGTTCCCCTCCCAGTTTAAACTCCTCCCAGATAACCTCTTAAAGGCTGCTGTACCATGAATTAACTCGGTGATGAATAATAATCACTTTATTAAAATATGAACGATAGAGCTCTGATGTCTAGAAGCTCAGACAGAGAAACACAAAGAGACACTTGATAGTTCAAACAGCGTGTGGAGACCCTCAGTCACTGATGCATCTCCTTCTTTACAGGAGAACCAACAGGAACATAAATATCATGCTAACAATAAAGAGACAATAAAACATAATGAATAGAAACACATGAAGTAGAAAATGCCTCCTCTACTCTGTTTCTAGTGGATCAGTGAGACCTCACGAAGAGATCATCTTCACCAGACTTCAATCAGAGTACTGGCCAAGTGACAAAGTGCCTTTTGAATCACATTAGTATCTGTGGTGATGTGATGCCTACAGCGTTCACTCTGTACATAAAACACACACACCTTGAATTGTCCTAGACTGCGGTATTGTTCTGGATCTGGTCAGGTTGGATTCTTATCGTGTCTTTTCCTTCATGTGTTGTTACACCACTTCCAGGCAGGGCATCAGAAAGGGGCAAGGCATTATAAGCAGCAGCACACCAGATAAAAAGGACGAGCACAAAGGGCTTTGTTTGACCTTTTCCCCCTAAACCCACCCCTGACCTCTTCCCCCTGATCCTTCTGGCCCCTTGTGGGGGGGTGTGGTGCATCAGCCACAAGGGGGAGCTGGACGGGGCTCGGGAGAGCCGCGCCAGGTGAGAGTGATTGGCGCACCGGTGGGGCATTAGCTAATCACTCTCTCCCTTTTTAACACAGTAGCGTGCTGGACCCGGGAGGACCGGGACCGGTACACACGGGTTCCCGCGGAGCCGGAGCTGGGCCCGCGGCGTCATTGTACCGTGCGTGTGTGTGTTGATATGAATATTGTGTGTGTTACTCACCGGCAATAAAAGACGTGAGTAAACCCGCCTAAACGAGTCATCCTTCCGTCCGAACCCCGGTGGCATACGAACCCTGCCACATTGGCACCCAACGTGGGGCACGGAAAGGATGGACCCACAACAGCCACTAAATACGCTGGCCCAGATACTGGCGGAGGTGGCGGCGATGAGCCGGGACCAGGCGGTCCTCGGCCGACAGCAGCTGGCGGCACTCCAGGGGCAGGCGGAGAGACAGACCCAGCTGCTGGAGGAGATGGTGAGTCGGGCAGGGGCGGCGTCGCCGGCCCGCCCGTTCACCGGCCTGACTCTCCATAAAATGTCAGGCCAGGACGACCCACAGACGTTCCTGGAGATGTTCGAGGCCACGGCGGCGGCATGCGGGTGGCCGGTGATGGAGTGGGCCGTGCGACTGCTGCCTCTGCTGTCGGGGGACGCGCAGACGGCGGCGCTCGGCCTGCCCGCTTCCTCCAGAGGGCAGTATGAGGACATCAAGCGGGCGGTCCTCGACCGGCTGGGGCTGTCGGAAGAGGACCATCGCCGCCGGTTCCGGGGGAGCAAGTTGGGGCCCGCGGATCGGCCGTTCGTATTCGCCCAGCAGATCAAGGATGCGGCGACCCGGTGGCTGCAACCCGGGGGGTCCGCCGGCGAGGGACGAATGCTGGAGAAGATCGTCTTGGAGCAGTTTGTGGAGGGGCTCCCAGCTGCCACATCCGACTGGGTGATCTGTCACCGGCCGGCGGACCTAGCGGGGGCCATCACCCTGGCTGAGGACCACCTGGCCGTCCTCTCCCGGGGCCGGGCACAGGAGGGCCGGCCGGCGTCTCCAGGGGGTCCCATGCCGGCACCCCGCCGAGGACCCGCGTCGGGTCCCACGCAAAACGCACCCGCTCGACCATTTCCCAGACCCGTACTACATTTGTTAGCAATAGGCCCTTTCCTCCCCCCCGCACTAATCCTCCTTCTCGTTCTTTCCCTCCCCAGGGTCCAGCCGCTACGGGCGCGGCTCTCGACCCACAGAGGGCTCCTCAGGCGGCAGGGCAGGAGTGCTGGAGGTGTGGACAGCTCGGTCACTTCCGAGAGGAGTGCCCCCTCATGGAGGTGGGCCAAGTGATCCGGGTTGTCGGCCCTCCCGCACCCTCCCCCGGTCCAGGGGGGACGTACAGCGTTCCGGTAAGGATTCAGGGGGGTACACATCAGGCGATGGTGGACTCAGGCTGCATGCAGTCTATCGTTCATCAGAACCTGATTCGGCCCGGGGCTTTGATAGAGGCGGGAGGTGTCGATATTAGGTGTGTGCATGGGGATATTCACACATACCCCGTAGTACTGGTGGAAATTCAGTTTAAGGGGGAAAAGCATAATGTAAAGGCAGCGGTTAGCTCCCGCCTGACGCACCTCCTGATTCTGGGTACGGATTGGCCAGGGTTTGATAGGTTAGTGGGACAGTGTGCGGGGGTGCGTTCACGGCCGACAGGGACAGGGGATACGTGCGCTGTGCTCAGCGGTGACGCGAGGTCGTCCGACGCTGCAGACGGGGAGGGGGAGCCGGCGGGGCCTTCACGGGATGGACCTCATCGGGCCATTTTACCGGAGCGCACGCGGATATCGCTTTGTGTTAGTTCTCGTGGATTACGCAACGCGATATCCGGAGGCAGTGCCGCTGCGCACCATCTCTGCAAAGAGTGTGGCGCAGGCACTGTTTCAAGTTATCTCCCGAGTCGGGATCCCGAAAGAGATCCTGACTGACCAAGGCACACAATTTATGTCACGGACACTGGGAGAACTATACGGATTATTGGGCATCAAGTCGATTCGAACCAGTGTATACCACCCCCAAACGGACGGCCTCGTGGAGCGCCTGAATAAGACTTTGAAGTCCATGATCCGTAAGTTTGTGCACAAGGATAGTCGTAATTGGGATAGGTGGCTAGACCCTCTGTTGTTTGCAGTGCGCGAGGTACCCCAGGCCTCCACGGGATTTTCTCCCTTTGAACTACTGTTTGGCAGGACACCACGTGGGGTTTTGGACCTGGTTAAGGAAAGCTGGGAGGAGGGTCCGAGCCCGAGTAAAAACGAGGTGCAATACGTCCTGGACCTGAGAGCAAAACTCCACACACTAGGGCAGTTATCACGGGAGAACTTGCTACAGGCCCAGGAACGGCAGCAGCGGCTGTACAATAGAGGAGCTAGGCTAAGACAATTTTCACCGGGAGATAAAGTGCTTGTATTACTCCCTTCGTCTACCTCCAAATTACTCGCCAAGTGGCAAGGACCCTTTGTGGTCACACGGCGAGTGGGGGACGTTGACTATGAGATTGTGCGTTCGGACAGGGGAGGGGCGGCACAAATTTATCACCTCAACCTCCTTAAAGCGTGGAGAGAGGCGGAGCCTGTTTCTCTGGTGACGGCAATTGCAGAAAGAGATGAGTTGGGGCCGGAGGTACCAAAATCGACCAATCCTGCCTCGCTCCGTTGTGGGGACCAGCTCTCACCGTCCCAGAGGGCAGACATAGACAGGTTGCAGCAACGTTATGCAGATGTCTTCTCCCCCCGGCCGGGACGCACAAACCTTATTCAACACCGGGTTGAGACTCGCCCGGGCGTGACGGTGCGTTCACGGCCCTATCGGTTACCTGAGCACAAGAGAAAAGTGGTTCAGGCAGAATTAGAAGCCATGGTGGAGATGGGGGTAATAGAAGAGTCCAACAGTGCCTGGTGTAGCCCTATCGTTCTTGTGGGCAAGAAGGATGGGTCGGTTCGGTTCTGTGTGGACTATCGCAAGGTGAATGAGGTGTCACGGTTTGATGCCTATCCTATGCCCCGGGTGGACAAACTCCTGGATCGCCTGGGCACAGCTCGTTTTTTTACGACACTGGATTTAACCAAAGGCTACTGGCAGATTCCCTTATCTCCAGAGTCTAAGGAGAAAACGGCCTTCTCCACTCCGTACGGGTTGTACCAATTTGTCACACTTCCGTTCGGATTGTTCGGGGCCCCAGCCACATTTCAACGCCTCATGGACAGAGTGCTGCGGCCACATGCTGCATATGCTGCCGCCTATCTGGATGACGTAATCATCCATAGCGGCACCTGGGCGGAGCATGTGTGGCAGGTGGCTGCGGTGCTCGAGTCTCTGAGGCAGGCGGGGCTCACGGCCAATCCGAAGAAGTGTGCAGTTGGACGGAGGGAGGTACGGTATCTGGGGTACCACTTGGGCGGCGGGCAGGTGCGTCCGCAGGTAGATAAGACGGCAGCAATTGCAGCCTGCCCAAGGCCCAAGACGAAAAAAGAGGTGCGGCGGTTTTTGGGGCTGGCCGGCTATTACCGGCGATTTATTCCAGGCTTCGCGGAGCTGACCAGCCCCTTGACCGACCTCACCCGAAAGGGTGCCTCAGATCCGGTCCAGTGGACGGAGCAGTGCCAGGAGTCGCTTGAGAGGGTAAAGCAGGCCCTCTGTGGGGAGCCCCTCCTCCACACACCTAACTTCTCGCTCCCTTTTGTTGTACAGGCTGATGCGTCGGGCAGGGGGCTGGGGGCCGTCCTGTCCCAGCAGGTACGGGGTGTCGACCGCCCGGTGGTGTACATCAGCCGAAAGCTGTCTGAACGGGAGGCCAGGTACAGCACCGTGGAGAGGGAGTGCCTTGCCATCCGGTGGGCGGTCGATGCCCTGCGGTATTACCTGCTGGGGCGCCCCTTCACCCTCTGCTCAGACCACGCTCCCCTACAGTGGCTCCACCGCATGAAAAATGTTAACAACCGGATCACCCGGTGGTATCTGGCACTGCAGCCGTTTAACTTCCGGGTGATCCATAGGCCGGGGGCGCAGATGGCTGTGGCCGACTTCCTTTCCCGTTCCCATAGGGATGGGGGGGGGGGGGGGGGAGTAGGTTAGGCCGGATGGCTCCCCGGCCTAAATCAGGCGGTGGAGGTATGTGGGGGGGTGTGGTGCATCAGCCGCAAGGGGGAGCTGGACGGGGCTCGGGAGAGCCGCGCCAGGTGAGAGTGATTGGCGCACCGGTGGGGCATTAGCTAATCACTCTCTCCCTTTTTAACACAGTAGCGTGCTGGACCCGGGAGGACCGGGACCGGTACACACGGGTTCCCGCGGAGCCGGAGCTGGGCCCGCGGCGTCATTGTACCGTGCGTGTGTGTGTTGATATGAATATTGTGTGTGTTACTCACCGGCAATAAAAGACATGAGTAAACCCGCCTAAACGAGTCATCCTTCCGTCCGAACCCCGGTGGCATACGAACCCTGCCACACCCCTCATCTCAGCCCTCCCATTGGCTCTCCCCCCAGCCTCACCCTGACCGTGCTTCCTCAGAATTAGATTCACAATCAGAAAACTGTTACAGGCAGGAAAATGGATGCTGCTAGTCATTCGTTTTGGTGTTAAATAGTGGCAACAACAACAACAGAACAAATCATCCACAACAGAGCCTCATTCTCCGCTTATTGTTGTCACTCAACTCAGCTAAAAAGTTAAATATTTAGCACACACACACACACACACAGAAGTGTGTGACAACTTTGTTATTAAAATCAGAAAAGTGTACAAACATTGTAACGTGATGTCATGTCATTACTCAGATAGACAACAGATTATTATGTGATCAAAATCATTTGATTATTTAAACATGTTCTATGACTGCAGATGTTGATGATTTATGGCATTAAGTATTGAGCAGAAAGCAGACAATGAACAGTATAGCAAATGTAATGTAATCATTTAGAATGGGTTATGTTTCTATAATAATAGGCAGGGTTATTTCCTTCATTCATTTCTCTAATCATTCATCTTGTTGACTTGGATTCTTCTTGTGTTTTTTCCTTCTTCATCTGGTCACACCCTTTACAGGCAGGTATTCAGAAAGGTACCAAGGCAAGGTGTGACACACAAGCACACACACACACACCAGGCAGGGTTATTTTCTTCATTAATTTCTTTTTAATCATTCATCTTGTAATAATGCCAAAGGACAGAGGACTCAAGAGCAAGACTCTGAAATGCTGCAGGTGGAATAATCAGTTTTATTACAGGCAGGGGTTCGGTACACGGGTGATCAATCCACAGAAGGCAAAGGT
This sequence comes from Merluccius polli, assembly GCA_030340625.1. NCBI lineage: Eukaryota > Metazoa > Chordata > Actinopteri > Gadiformes > Merlucciidae > Merluccius > Merluccius polli. The sequence goes on along the minus strand of JAOPHQ010002416.1, from coordinate 29,789 downwards.
ATCCAAAACACTAGGCAAGGACAAGGTCCAAAAAACAGCCTGAGGTCGGGGTTCGGTACACAGGAGGTCAATAATCACTAGGAATCACAGGTAGAAGGCTGGACTAAACACACAGACTAAATACACATGGGGAAATCTAGACTAACAGAGGACAGCTGGAGAATTACAGATAAGACACAGCTGGGGCCAGCAGAGACACAGACAGAACCATAGGGGCTAGACAATGACACCGTGGGGGCGGAGCAGACGAAGACAGGTGGAGCAGACACGCGAGGGCAGTAGAGGGGTATCGAGAGGAAACGGGAGGAGAAATAAGTAACAAAAAGACAGGACATAATGAATGACATGAAACATGCAACTTAAGGAACAGGAAGGGACATGACATTGTTGACTTGGATTCTTCTTGTGTTTTTTCCTTCTCCATCTTGTCACACCCTTTACAGGCAAGTATTCAGAAAGGTGCCAAGGCAGGGTGTGACACACACGCACACATACACACACACGCACACACACAAACACACTGCAGTGTTCAGAAACAAGAAATTGTAATGACTGAAAAAACCTGACAAAACATGGTACCATTGAGCTTTTGAAGCGTATCCACGCTGTCAGAAACACCATGGATCAAACCAGGAAACAGAGTAGCAACTGAGTCAGGGCTGTCTGTTGAAGTCATTATAATAATCAATATTTAACTAAAGATGATTATTGGTGTTACGCCACATTCTGCTACACAGTCCAACACCCCCATCTAGTGGCCGCTTGTCGCCACTGGTCCTCATTCTCCCAACACACCTGTAATCTCCGTTCCCTACTTAAGCCGGGGATCTCCAGTCAGCCGGCGTCAGTTCATGCTGTAGTCTACCCTACAAGTTCTCAGTAATTCAGTCTGCCTACTTCTTGCCGAAATCTCGCCTCTCCGACTACCCGCCTGTTGCCGAACCCTGTTGCCGAACCCTCGCCTGCCTGACTACCCGCGTGTTGCCGAACCCTGTTGCCAAAACCTCGCCTGTCTAACTACCCGCCTGTTGCCGAACCTTGTTGCCGACCCATCGCCTGTCCGACTACCCGCCTGTTGCCGACCCCTCGCCTGTCCGACTACCCGCCTGTTGCCGAACCCTCGCCTGTCCGACTACCCGCCTGTTGCCGAACCCTCGCCTGCCCGACTACCCGCCTGTTGCCGAACCCTCGCCTGTCCGACTACCTGCCTGTTGCCGAACCCTCGCCTGTCTGACTACCCGCCTGTTACCGGACACTCGCCTGCCTGACTACCGCTTGCCTAGCCCGGCTTATTGTTATTCCCTTTGTCCCAATAAATCCCACTGTCTTTTCACCCCCTCTCCGCCTCCCTGTGTCCAGCGTTTGGGTCCACTCGTCCTGTCCCTTAACAGTACGAACTGGCCAGCATGGACCCAGCTGACACAGAGGCTGTCCGCCGGGCGATCTCCCACCAACATGCTCAACTGGGTCAACACGACCAGGCTCTGCAGGAGATAACTTCCTCCCTCCGTGAGTTATCCCTTACTATCACCTCCCGGCTCCCTGTCACCCCGGAACCACCAGCCCCAGTTCCTAGCCATTCGGCCTCTCCCCGGGAGCTGTTTATTCCAGCCCCCGAACGCTACAAAGGAGACCTGGGACTATGCCGATCGTTCCTACTCCAGTGCTCCCTGGTGTTCGAGTTACAGCCCCAGACCTACCCCACCGACAAGGCTCGGATAGCTTACCTGATCGGTGCGTTGCGGGGTGAGGCTCTCGCCTGGGCAACGGCGGTTTGGGAGCGCGGTTCCGCGGCCTGTTTTGATTATTCCGTTTTCACCGAGGAGATGCGGAGGGTTTTCGATCACCCGGTCCGGGGTAGAGAGGCATCTCAACGCCTTCTACTTCTCCGTCAAGGTTCCCGCAGCGTCGCCTCATTCGCAGTCGAGTTTCGGACTCTTGCGGTTGGAACGTGGAAGCTCTGCAGGGGGTTTTCTTGAACGCGCTGGGTAGTGACGTCGAGGACGAGTTAACCTCCCGGGAGGAGTCTGCGGATCTCGAGCACCTGATCGCTCTCGCCATTCGGGTGGACAATCGCTTGCGAGAACGCCGCAGGGAGAGGGCTCTATGCTCTTCTTCAACGCCTTCTTCTATGCCGCCAGCATCTCGCCCTCCTCTTTCGGTTTCTTTTCCACCGCATCACGAGCGGAGACCTCTTTCTGAGTCCGAGCCCATGCAGATCGGACGCACGCACCTCTCACCCGAGGAGAGGGAGTGCCGGATTCTCTCCCGAGCTTGCCTCTACTGTGGTCAGACGGGCCACTTCCTATCTGGATGTCCCTCTCGCCCGGGAAAAGGGCAGGCTCGCCAGTAACCCGGGGGATACTGGCGAGTCGCGCTCCGGACCCCTCGGTTTCCCGTCCCCTACTGTGTGCCACCCTCTTGTGGCAGGATCAGACTTTTCCGCTTACCATACTCCTTGACTCCGGTGTAGACAAGAGTTTTATCGACTGGGAGGTGGTTCACCAGCTGGGGATCGACACCGTTCCCCTGGATTCCCCAATTGAGACCCAGGCACTAGACGAAAGGTCACTCGCTCGGGTGGAGCGTCGTACCGTTCCTGTCAACCTGCTTGTTTCGGGTAATCACCACGAGTCCATTAGCCTAGTCCTAACTAGACCTTTGTATTCATTTCATTCATACTAAAGGTCTAGCAGTGCTGTAGAGACAAACAATGTCTCACTTGAAGGCGGGTGCTGTTGAAGTTTAAAACCTATTGGCTCTGCCCAGTGCCACTCTGGATCTGCCTTAACCAATCGCTAACGTTTGGTCGTGACGTATTTCATGCGCCAGAAACCACGTTGTGCGCAGTATACAAACGGCAGATGCAGTGAGCATTAGCATTAGCCTGGTTCTGCCCGCCTCCGTACTTCCGCTCAATAACTGAAATTAGCGCACGACCTCTACGTCACTGTTCTCAGGCCGCGCCTCCTGTTCGCTGATTGGAAGGCACATTTGAGGGAAAAGAAATCGTTCTAACATACAGCACCGCCAGACCTTAGTACTGAAGTGAAATGAAAATTGAGCGGAAGTACGTAGGCGGGCGGAGCCAGGCTACGAGTCCATCTCACTTCTCGTGATTTCTTCCCCTCTTTCACCGGTCATTCTAGGATACCCCTGGCTCAAGACCCACAATACTCAAATTGACTGGGTAACCGGACGAGTCATTTTTTGGAGTACACACTTTCTTTCCCACTGTTTGCGCTCCGCCCAGTCACCTCGGGCGTCGGAGCTCGGTTCCGCTACTGCACCTCCCGACTTGTCCTCCATCCCGGAGGAGTATCACGATCTTGGAGTGGTTTTTAGTAAATCCCATGCCCTGTCCTTGCCCCCTCATCGCCCTTATGACTGTGCAATTGACCTTCTTCCCAGGTCCCCTCTTCCTAGCAGCCGCCTGTTCAATCTCTCCCGTCCTGAATGGGAGTCCATGGAGGACTATATCGGAAAGTCCCTCGCCGCCGGAATCATCCGCCCGTCCTCGTCACCAGTAGGAGCGGGATTCTTCTTTGTTAGCAAGAAGGACAGCTCACTACGACCCTGTATTGACTACCGTGGTCTGAACAATATCACTGTAAAAAATAAATATCCCTTACCCCTCATCAGTTCTGCCTTCGTTCCCCTCCACGGAGCCATGGTTTTCTCGAAACTAGACTTGCGCAACGCGTACCATTTGGTCCGCATCCGGGAGTGTGACGAGTGGAAGACCGCGTTCAACACCCCATTGGGCCACTTTGAATATTTAGTTATGTCCTTCGGGCTCACCAACGCCCCCGCGGTTTTCCAGTCCCTGGTTAATGACGTGCTCCGGGACATGTTGAACCATTCCGTCTTCGTGTTCCTCGATGACATCCTGATCTTTTCTTGTGCTCCGTGGAGGAGCACAGGATCCATGTTCAACAGGTTCTGCAGCGATTGTTGGAGAACCGACTTTATGTTAAGGCGGAGAAGTGTGAATTCCACGTCCCGTCCATCTCCTTTCTGGGCTACATCATCAGTCAGGGCCAGACTGAGATGGATCCTTCCAATGTCTCTGCGGCACCCCTTACGGCCTTGACCTCCACCAAGAGTGCCTTTATATGGACGCCAAAGGCAGAGACCGCCTTTCTGGACCTCAAGAAGCGGTTCGTATCCACACCTATCCTTATTCAACCAGATCCCTCTCTCCAGTTTGTGGTGGAGGCCGACGCTTCTGACACCGGTGTGGGCGCGATTCTCTCCCAACGCTCCCCCTCCGACCACAAGCTCCACCCCTGTGCCTTCTTCTCCCGCCGGCTGTCCCCGCCGGAGCGAAACTATGATGTCGGCAACCGTGAGCTATTAGCCGTCAAGCTTGCCCTGGAGGAGTGGCGGCATTGGCTGGAGGGTGCATCTGTTTATTGTCTGGACCGACCACCGCAACCTGGCCTATATCCAGTCTGCTAAGAGACTGAGCACTCGACAGGCCAGGTGGGCCTTATTCTTTGGTCGGTGTAACTTCTCCCTCACCTATCGTCCCGGCTCCCAGAACGTTAAGCTGGATGCCCTGTCCCACCTGTACTCCCCCGAGAACCCCGGTACAGGTCCCGAAAGCATCCTGCCACCCACTTGTCTGATCGCCACACTCACCTGGGAGGTTGAGTCCGCTGTACGCCTTGCGCAGAGGCAGCAGTCAGACCCCGGTACCGGTCCCCCCAATCGTTTGTTCGTTCCGGACGCTGTATGGTCTGTGGGGTTGTGTTCCGAGGAAGAAGGCCGCCGACACAGGAAACGCTTTAACTCACTTTATTTGTTTAGGTTTAGTTATATTATCTAATAAGCATATGGAGGGGTATTGCATTAATCACGCGTGGAGAGCCCGCTAAGCTTTGCGTCCTTGCGGTGCGCCGCCTGCGGGCTCCTGATCCTAACCGGATGTTTCCGCCCGGATGGTCTCTGGGCAGGAGGCGTGGCCTCCATGACGCACAATGGCTAGCGTTGAGCGCCCGCCCAGTGTTTTATGTTTGCCGCCATCATGTGGTCAGGTGGGGTAAATACATTTATTTCTACTCCTTTGTGGCTATGTGTAGCTGCTGATACATATGCTTATTATTTATCCGCAACAGTCCCTCCTAGATCATCACTGATGACCATACTATAAATTAATAATGCAATGTATCATGTAAGGTCTAAAAATGGTGAGTATAAATTCAAGCGAAAATAAAAAACCCACGGATTGGTTACCGTGGGTCAACATCAACATCACCAACCGACTTAGTTCGGGAAAACCCCCTTCTATACAGGAGGAAAACCTGTCGCATCTCTAAATTGGACGGCATTCACCTTGGTGTGTCTCAAAGAATACATGGGCCGTAGCCAACAAACAGTAGACAAATTATCATCACATCATACAATCAATATGTCATACCATCATCACAGTATCCTGAGGACATAAAGGCATAGTAGTTAATGCATAGTAATTTCCTCATATGAAATCTCTTCAAATACTTATATGCATGTATAACCAAAATCGAATACCTCCAGGTATAAGAACAGTTAACCTATATTGAACTAAAAAACGCCTTGTAGACTTGCATGCAATGGCTCAGGTGGTTTCCATACATGCAGGTTCTCCAACATCATCACAGTGTTTTCCCCCGTATCCGTAGCCAACCTCAGGTCGGACAGTTCATAAATTTAATGCCCATCTTGTGATCCATAGGCAAGGCCCACACGCCAAGGTTACTAACACGTACCCATGTGTGCCTTCCCCACGGATCCACTCATCACCAGTAGTCAGAACATATTCCAGTAGCATCAAAGAAATTCATCCGTCTCATTATTAAAGCAATCATGGGACAACAGCATAACACATCCGAATTTAAACTGCCTTGTAATGACAACCGTAACCCATACTGTGTGTTTAATAATTCAACATTCAAGTAAAACAGGTGCCATGTCCTCCTAGACACAGGTGCCGAACTCCAGGATATCAGGTACCACAGCCTGAACAAGTCGGGGCGCTCCACTGTCCCCTGCACACTTTCGGGTACACCTGGTCACCTTTCTCCACCCTGGTTGGTGGTCCATCCTTTGGCTCTGTACTCTGTTTCTCGGAAATGTCAGTTTCTTGAATGTCCCGTTCACTCTTTCCACCATTCCCAGTGAATGTAACTTAACCGCTGTTTGATGGGTATCTGCTGCACCACCCGGTGTTGGCGCTGTAGTTTTGACACGGCGGTGGAAAAAGCTAACAAGTTAAGGTGTTAAACACAGCATAACAGCATTAGGCGTTGGCGTAGTAATTCCCAATTTTCTATATCAATAAACTATCTAGCTTGTGTATTAGATCCTTTCCCAACAGATTGCTGAAGTATTTCCCAATGATTATGTAGCACTTTAAGTATGACTACTAGGACCAGAGTCTATGTTCTAGGTTCAGGTGAGTGATTGATACTAGTGCTTAGAAATAACAGACCACAGACCAGTAAATAAGTATTAACTGCCGGCTTGTTTATGTAGTAGCTGATTAGAAAACAATAACATAGGACGGTACCAACACTTTTACATGTACAACCACACACACACACACAATAGAATGGTTCAGTGTCCCTTCAACCAAAATGAACCCAAGATCTCGGGAAAATAAAGTTATTGACCCCTATTTATCTCTTTTGGATTTAATACAACCTAGTTGAGTTGAGGTATAGTTTTGCACCTACGTTTCTTTATATTGGTTGTTTAGTCCCTGGTATCTCCTTTGAGTTTACTCAGTTTAAGTTCTCATTTTATCTCAGTTAGGCCTATTTATAAGTTTAGTTCTATTTTTCTACTTTCTCTTTAGTATGCTTAACCAGCTCTACTCAACTTTACTCAACCCATTCATATAATACCAGTTTGGCACATCATAAGGAAAAAGTGAGTACATAAAGAAAACACAATTCAGTAAAATATCAAATACAACTCAGTTATCAGATTTCACAGATTTCTCAAAGTTTGATATATCACCACTCCTTTAGTTAAGTTCTTTCTCAGTCCAAATGAAATTCACTGTGTGTCTCTGCAAAACCTGTTTTCCTCCCACGATCCACGAGTGTCAGAATCAGTGTCTTTTGCCCACAATGTGCAGGTGAGTTTCGCAGGTGATCCTCCGAGTGTCTCTCCTATGGGTGGCTCGCCATCTTCTTTTCACAGCTCCAGGTGTTTTCACACCCCAGCGATCCCAACTAAAAACCTGGCCTGCCATACAACAAGGCAACGCACAAACAGGCATTTTAGCTTCACATACAGTATATCAGAAGAATAAATGAAAATAAAGTCCTAGCCCTGAAATACGGGTTAACTATCAATTTAAATCCAAACCGCGACCTAAAATGGCGGCTCAGCTCTCGCTTTCACTCCGCTGCGAAGGCAACGTGACCATGTACATGCTCTTTCTTAGCTTTTAGCTACACACTGCACAATTGAAAACACAAAATACGCAGCTTAACACTCGTTCAGACTGCCTTAGCTTAGCTGCTAATAATATTGCCTTCGCATTGAGCTTATACAACAAACGAATAACCTGCTAATACACACGCTAAAAGAAAATAGCTTTTTTTAACTCACCAAATCCTCGGTTAAAACTCAAACAAAACAAAATCCAGCGCGGACAGCAGGTGAACACAGTATCTTCCAAAAATGTAAGAAAACAAGATATAAAAACTCAAAACACACTTCTTTTACTCTATTTACGTTCTCTTTCCTCTCGTTTTCAACTTTTCCGTCTACCGTCTCTAACGTCCTGCTTTTTTCTAATTATCCTCCCTCCCTCCAACAAGCGGCGCTGGAGTTACCTGATTGGCCGTTACCGGGGCACTTGTTAAAGGAGCAATACACACAAAACTAATTATTAATAGAACAGTCTCACTATTTTTAAGGCTTATTAGTTTTTATCATATTCACCTGGGTTACAATTACTTTAACCAGGTCCTTGCAAATGTTTAAAGAACATATGTCTGACTTATGTAAATTCAACATTTAAACGAATAAAACAAAACAAAAAACAAAAAATCTAAATGCACAAATATACCCTCCTTGAAAATAAAATGCACTACTTATTCCCCCCTCGTGACTTTAAAAAAGTCACGCAAAATTAACACAAAGTTAAGCATGTTGCATTCATTCTTCCCGCTTGTATTGACCTTTATATATTGATGATATCATAACATATATGTATATGACAGTGATTCTGGGTCCTAGTTTATCAAGCTTTTGGAACAACTATTTTAGTCTTCTAGCGTTACCATTAAATCTTATGCCCACATTATTTTAATTTACTTTTAGACTAGGTAAACTTATTTAATTGTTCTAATAAGGCCAAATTCATGAGCTAGTCTCACCCCACCGGAAGAGCTCTTCCCAGTTACCCTTTCAGCAGCTGAAGAGAGGTCTGTCCAGGTCGGGTTACCATCATCCAGTCGAAAACCACCTCTAGGAGATGAAAAAAGAGTATCATGACGGTTTCCTAATCTAGAGAAGATCTCACCCCATCAGGATGAAGCACTTCTCTGCAATCCAATCACTGTCAATGCACAACAAATCATCATTACAGAGTGTTAACATCTTTCAACACCAATCACTTATGAATAATCAATCATTAAAAGAATCAAAAAGAAAATAGAAAATATAGAGTGTAAAAACACATCACATTCAGATAAGACTGTCAGCCATGTTGCCTCCTAATATGAAACTTATCAACCGCTGGTAACAGGAAGCAATGTTCCTGCTGCTCATTTTGTGTATGCAGTCCATTTCAATGTCCTGATATGAGTCTCTGAGTCCATTTAGGGCAGGAACCCCAGATCAACTGTCCTCTCCCTAATGGACCCCCCTCCATTGTCCTGAGGGGAAGAGAGACCAGAACCAACCAGTATCTTTGCAGAAAAACATCTAACACAATACAACAAACAATATGTAGACAGTGGTTTCTATTATGTAATTATAGATCAGGCATGTCCAAATCCTAAATGATCTTAATGATCTTATATCGTTACTAATCCAAGTAGTTCAAACCATATGTGAAAGTTATATCAAAACAAACGTGCATACAAAGGTTAGTCAAACAATAGGTGAATATGGTGAATGAAGTAAAAATCGAATATATATGTAGTCACACATAGTCATTGAATAGTTTTGCTTACTTAAAATGGATATACCTCAAATAAACCAACCTCAATTTCCTCATTGTCATCGTCCAAGTCACCTCTAATAATCAAATGGCACCTGTGTGTGTCCCAGGTGAAAACACTCCGGCCCATCTAAGAATCATAGCCTTAGCAACGGTCAGCATCATTGAGCAAAAACAAAACATCGTACATAAAAACAAGACAATGGACACCACATTATGGAAGTAAACTGAGCAACCTACAAATGGACTTGTGTAATTGTTACACCCCAACACTGCGTATCAGGTTTTGACATAATAATAACTACCGCACTCCCACAGAATCCGTTTAGGGCGGGCTCCTGTCTCAGTTTGGTGAGAAGGAAATGTCCCTGGACTGCTAACAGTCCCCAGCGCTGGTTGACCCCTGGACTACTGTGGACGAGCGGTAGAGGAGATAACTTCTGATTTAAATGAAACTATCAGATAGGGCCTTATTATGCCCATCAACCATCTTATGCACAAATACTCATGAGTCATGAGGGGGTACCAGGGGTTCGGGGCTTCATGTGACGTAACTGAGCTGTTGGTCTGCTATTTGTCCTATAAAGCACCAAAACACTTAGACAAACAGTTAAAAGTATAAAACAAATACACAAAGAAAACAAATCAACAGGAAACAAAAACAAATAACAGACATATATAGTTGACCTGATCTTTAACCGTCCTAATGTTCGCATCGCTTTCTTCATTATGTTTCATTATGTCTATTATTATTATTATTATTATTATTATTATTATTATTATTATTATTATTATTATCATTAACATCATTATTATTATTACCACTACTATTATAGGGTAAACCCCTGCATAACTCTATAATGCCTCCCTCTATCTCTTGACCACGTTTCTTCCTTTCCCTTCTTTCACTTTCTCTGACTTTTCTTACACTTTCTCTAACTTTTCTTACCCCTCATCTCTTCTTCTATCCTTCTATTTACTTCCCTCTGACTTTCTAAATAAATCCTTTTGTTTTAAGAATCACCACTTACTGTCCCCATCTCATTGTGTCCTGTCCAACTTCCCTTTCCTCCTTTGTTAACCTTATGATTAATAAAAACAAAAAGATGTTCATGATCTGTCTTTGGAAAGGACATGGAGGTCCCCTCCTTCTCTTAAAGAAGCACTATGCAACTCGTTTATCAAAAATAACCTTAACCATGCAGGTTGAGAGTCGTTCTGATCGTTCTACAACACTTTCTGGGTTGTTTGGTGGGTGTTTCATCTCCCCCTGTTGGTTCCCCGCGGAAAAACAGAACATGCAACTTCATGTGGCCGTCCCGGCCACTTACGGATGTGACCTCAGCGGAAGTATCCAATCGCGCCTCAAAAATGTAGTCAGATTGTAGTTTCACTGCTTTACGGTAGACCACCTGGGCGGGGGTGCCAAACATGGGTCCGGCTGAATATAAAGAGTCAGTTGCAAGGCAATTCTGGATCAATCGACAAATCCACTATGGATCCATCAAGACCCAAGAGGGGAAGGTCGGAGTAATCGAAGAATAAGAGAAAGGATTATGATAAACAAAGAAACCAGACACGAGTGAACATAGGGCGAGCTTATGCGGAATGGCGTCAACTGAGAGACTCGGAAGAATGCAAAACGGACGCCGACTTGGCTGTCTTGCTGCTGAAATTGTAAGTAGCCTACCCTTGGGTGAACTTCGTTTTTGTAATGTGGTTTGAGAGTCTGTTGAACAATGTGTTTTGACTCGACCGTTTTATTGTGAGCCCTGTATGTGTTTAGCTTGGTTGCTTCATGGCTAGCTTGCTAGCTAGTGAGGGTTTATCCTAGCAGTGACTTGCTACCACACATGTTTGTTTGCGGTCCGAATCCAGGTTCTCGTTGTGTATTACTATTTATTTATCGAAGTGGGGGGTGGGGGGCGTTGTCAATGAGTTTTTACGACAGTGTTGTAGGCCTATTCCGAAGCTGCAGGGGGAGCTCTATAGTGAGAAATGCGAGCCCAATTCCGGCGAAAACCCAGAAACAGCGGAGGAATAATCGAGTTGCATAGCGCACCTTTAAGGTTAAAGGAAAGAATAAAACAAAGAGTTAATGTCAATTTTAACACCTTCCTATTACTGACAAGTTGATGCTTATGAATAATCAGTTTTTACACAACAACACTTTTTATCGCAGTAATGACATCTGTTAACATAGTTATTTATAAACTTAAAAGTCTAGAAAATAACATTAAACCGAATTATTGTATTGCCTTCATTCTGCCTTCTCCCCTTGCATTCTAGGAGCGCACAACTTCATTCACACTTAGCACACTCGCGCAATGTAATGGCGTCTCGCGAAGTAAATGGACATTCCTTTGTCCCCTTCTTCATGGTCAGTCGTCGGGGGAGGGGGGGGAAAGTCTGGGTGGGGGTAGGGGTGGTCTTGGCCAGGGGTTTACTAAGTAAACTCCCAAAATGGCTTACAGGGATTTGTAATCTTATCTATGCTCCCTGTGGTGTTACTATAGCATAGAACTACTCCTAAGTGTGCACACTTTATATCTTCCTAGGTAATATAGTGTATATGTCCAACTATGTGTATGCCCGTATGTGCAAGTGCTCCAACTCCACTTGCACTGTTAGGTATATGTCTATATGTTAGATAGATGAGTTTACTGTCTCTCCCTAGACCTAGCATAGCCTTTAGCCTCCATGTGGGACCATATGGCAAAGAGCACAGGAATGCTACCATCCCCCCTCTTAAGAACAATGAGCCATACCAGCCCCCCGTGGTGGGCTATCTTCAGTTTTAAGTATCTCTACCTAGCATATCCGCTAGCCCCACATGGTAGCCTGCGGCTAATAGCACAGGAATGCTACCATCCCCCCTGGAGAACAAAAGGCCCATATGGCTTCAGTTACATACACATTCTGCAGATATAACTAAGATGCACTTTAGCAGAGTTAGCAAGCATTAGCACATGCAGGGTTAGGTACACGAATGTGGGTAATTGTGTTTCATGCAAGTTAGCGTAGTTCTTTGTGCATGCAATGTTAGTAGCAATCTGTACTCACTCGATCTCCTCACTCCACCTCCGAGTTCACCACGGTATCATATTAGGTCACAACCTTTGACCAATTTAACAAGAAAAAACAATCCGGGGACTTGAGCCCGCATTCATAGTGCTATTTTAAAAGTTAGAGTTACTTCTTCAGGGTCTCGAACCCGCACCATAATGCTGTTTTAAACGGGGACTTGAACCCATCAATACAATACTGGCCATATGCTTGTTCTGTGGTTTCATTAAATAACGACCCACTATTATTTAACTAATTCCAAAAGAGTTCTAAGCGCCTGCTCATTTTGCTTCGGCTTAACCGTAACGACTATGGACCGGAGAACCAAAGCTTTACAACAACGTCGTACACTAACCAGCTCTGTCACCTAATAATTCTATATCTATCTATGTGCAGTTTTAGCCTGAGCAATAGCCACTGCTTACCTCTTTTTAGGCGCCTTGTGACAGAGCTGATGAGTCGTACGCTGCAGTGCGGCCAAAGTTCCAAAGTCCCAAAACAAAGCCTCTCTTCGCCTCGAATCACGTCGGGTGGTCACCAAATTGTGGGGTTGTGTTCCGAGGAAGAAGGCCGCCGACACAGGAAACGCTTTAACTCACTTTATTTGTTTAGGTTTAGTTATATTATCTAATAAGCATATGGAGGGGTATTGCATTAATCACGCGTGGAGAGCCCGCTAAGCTTTGCGTCCTTGCGATGCGCCGCCTGCGGGCTTCTGATCCTAACCGGATGTTTCCGCCCGGATGGTCTCTGGGCAGGAGGCGTGGCCTCCATGACGCACAATGGCTAGCGTTGAGCGCCCGCCCCCAGTGTATTATGTGTGCCGCCATCATGTGGTCAGGTGGGGTAAATACATTTATTTCTACTCCTTTGTGGCTATGTGTAGCTGCTGATACATATGTTATTATTTATTCGCAACACTGCGACTTCTGTACGGCCCAGAAGGGACCCCTCCCAGCGTTCTCATACCCCCTTGCAGCAGTACTTGGTGGGGGCCCCGATTGAGTGTGTTGGGGTGGACATCCTCGGCCCCTTCCCCATCACTGACTCTGGCAACCGCTACTTCCTCGTCCCCAAGGATTATGGGCCCGCGGCGTATGCAGCGCCGGATCGGAGCGTGGCTACAGCGGCGGAGAGGCTGGCGGAGGAGATGTTTGCCCTGCTGAGCTCCACAGGGGGCGTAACTTTGAGTCCCAGGTGTTCAGTGAGGTGTGCAGGTGGCTGGGGGTGAGCAAGACCAGGACGACGCCGCTGCACCCATAGAGCGACGGGCTGGCCATCCTCACCAGCCGACACCAGCGGGACTGGGACCGCCACTTGCCTCTGGTCCTGTGGTCCTACCGGACTGCCATACAGGAGTCCAGCCGGTGTACGCCTGCTCATGTTCAGGTGGGAACCCCAGAAGCGCGTGGGGGTGCTGCACCGATTCGCCCCCTATCGGCCTCCCCGCCACTCCTGCTGCTGGGGACGAGGGTGAGCACAGCGCCCTACGCCCTGACCGACGGAGACGTCATCTCCTCACTACTCCCTACTCATAACTAACAGTCCCATGCTCCTATGATCCGAAATGGAGGCGGTCATTGCGATGTGACGTCGCGATGTACAAGCAAAGTTAACAGCTTTGGACCACACTGTGTATAGATACAACCAGCTGAAACACATGGGGACAACAGCTAGTGATGTGACAAGTTAAAAGGTTACACATCATTAGCCAAAGGTAAAAAACATTAAGTAAGTTCATGAGCTGCAATATTAAAAATGTTGTAATGAGATTTCATAAATACAGTTCATAAGGCTTGAGTACCATAAAAGTGGGTAAAATAAATACAGACTGTCACATCTTGAAAAGGGTTAAAAATGCTTAAAAGGTCCTTCCTGTTATATTGTTTAATTCCTTATTCGTAATTGTTTTATTTAAGATGTAAAAGTGTTTTATCTGTGATCTATAAGGTGGTCTCAATCTGAGATCCTGAGATCGATTGCTTTTGTCTCCGCCCACATACCAGGGGATTCGCCGTATTTTTTTTTCTGAGGAAACAACTATACTATCACTCTCGTGATAATTTCTCCCCACTTTGCAGGTATGTTGTTGGTGTTAAACAGCGTTAACATGATTGTAATGACTCACAAAAGTTAAGAGGTTCGAGAAAGTTGGTGCCACATTCTGAGTAAATACGAGTTATATTTTTGCAGAGTTTAGCAACGTGCTTGGGTAAGCGAGGTCCCTGCTTGGTAGCATAGGACGGGAGCATGTCTATGTTCCCCGGGTCCTATGTTCCCCTCTTTGTATGAGACTGGGGAACATAGGACCCTTTTTCAAAAAAGGGTCCTATGTTCCCCGCTTTTCCCAAAAAGGGTCCTATGTTCCCCGATATGTATGTGACCGGGGAACATCGGACCCTTTTTCAAAAAAAGGGTCCTATGTTCCCCGGTCTGTTACTTTTTCCACCATTACTGCCAAATTCCATGGCAAATAGGCCTATGTAGGCCTACGGGCTGTTTGACGCACATATGCAAATAGGCCTAGACGAGGAAAGATTAGGTCAGGGGTGGCAAACCTGCAGGTCTCGAGCTGCATGCGGCTCTTTGGCTGCTCTGTTAATTGTGTCACTTTATCTTGGACCAAGGGATACTTTCAATGAATGTTAGTTCAATCAGTAATGATAAAACTTGGACATTACATTGTAAATTGTGATGTTTTTGCAAATGCTCATTCTAGTAAAGTTCTTACTGAGGTAACAACTATACTATCACTCTCGTGATTATTTCTCCCCACTTTGCAGGGGCGTAACAGTGACAACCAATCCCACGACAAAGTTGTGTGCCACAGGTGTCAGTCTTTGATGAACTGTTTACAGTGAATTCAATGACACAGATAAAAGGCACAACCACTTTGACCTAAACCTCTGCCTTTACTCATGTCGCAATACACATGAACGTAATCACACCACAGTAACGTAACATCACCCGTCTTGGACTCCCATCACTGCAAGCTCGCTATCACTACTAACCTCTGCCATGTTGGCCTCCAAGTCGCATCGAAATCTGCAGAGGGAAATGGCATCGCATCAATTACCTTTTATTGTATTCGTTCATTCAAATCGCATCATACCATATAACATACTTTTACACACTAACGTCGCACATTTAAATGACCTTAGTTTGGCTCTTCCGGTCCTTGGTTCTTCTCCGGTCCCATTGCTTGTGTTTCTATTTAGATGCAGCTGCTCAACCAATCAGATGTGGGGACGAACAAGCCCCTCCCACTTGCGGCTGTGCTGCAGCCTATGGCTCAGACACACTCTGAGGTATCCGCCCACTAGTTGGGTCATCTATAGAAGTTCTGTGACCGTGGAGAGCAAAGGTTCGTTTCTCACTGGATTTGTCATCTATAAAGGTTCAATAAAAAAATGAGCCGGGGTGCCCCTCACAAAAATGTGGGGACATTTTGGGAGAGCCCTATATCCAAAATGGCTGCTGTCAGCCAAGCTGGAAATTAACTTTTTAATGGTTTTGCCCACAGTGCTGCACAATACATGGTTTCTGAGACTATTTGGGTCAAGAAATTCACAAATGATGTAGATTTATTGATTTGACCTATTTTTGACCTTCAAATTCAAGATGGCTGCCACTTTTGGCTCTTTAAATGTCAATTTTTCAAAATCGTCATAGAGCCTTAATATTAGGCTCAAATGAAAGGTCTGCTCATACTGAGTTCAGTTATGGACAGTACAATTACAACATACACATAGGTCATCAGATGTCTGGGGTGGAACCAATGAAAGCAGGGAGACAGAGAAGATTCTTTAGCTTGGAGTTGTTTTTATTAACATAATGTGGCAGTCTAGAGATCCGTGGGCTCTCACTAATACCGCAGCCAATCACGGGGGGGCGCCCAGCATTATAAAGGGGATGATCCCCGGCCGCCAGTTCTCTCTCTGCTCTATGACCTGTGACGTCACTTCCGGGCCGGTGCCTCTGCGTCGGACAGGTAAAACAGCGCGGCTGTGCACCTGCTGCTTTGACACTCTTTTACATTGTTGATCGCCACTATTAATTGCTAATTGATAGTGCAATTTTAGATGCTCATCGCTAGCTGTACAGCCCTCCTTTGCTCCCTCCCTCGGGCATGTCATGAGTAGCCAACCCTACTGATCGGTATGTCGTTTTAATATATCTTATTTTAGTTTACGCAGACCGATTTTTGCACTAATTGATGTGTCGGGTCCTCAGATTGCTACGGCGCGGGTGACTACAACGATAGCCCCGCAATACATCGCTACCAGCTGGGGGGACCGCTGCTGTTTTGCTTTTGCTGTTGCTTCGCGCTACTGTTTTGGCTTTGGTTTATTTTGTTTGTTTAATTTTGATTTTGCGGTTACTTGGTTTGCTCTGCCCTAACGTTCATTGGTTTCATTTAGTTTCCTTTTGTTGTTTTGATTAGGGCAGAGGATTTCTTCATTTTTCTTTATTTTCTTCATTCATTTCTAATATTGGCAGATTAGCCACGTGTATTTTGGTTTATTTTGACCAATTGATATATTGTTTATTTTAGATTTTGTGTGTTTCATTTCCCCTCTACTCTCCCGATTCTTCTGTCCCTTTTTAGTTGCTGAGGTCCGGTGGTGGTGCTGGTGGCCTGGTGGTGGGATTCCCCTCCCCTTGTTTTGTGTGCTGTGGTCCCCTGGGTTTTGGGTCTCCCCACGGTGTGTGTGTGTGCGGTAATTAGTTTATTTTGGTTGGGTGTCTCCGCCCCGGCCCCCCCCCCTAGCTCCGACACACCGTGAACCTCAGCTCCTGATCAATTTACTTTTGTTCCCTTTATTTTTGCCCCGAGTGCCTGTTTTTACTGTGTCAATTTAATATCTTTGTAATAAAATTTATACACTGTTTTCATACAAGTGACATCGTGTCTTTGGCCTCTTGAGTGAACGAACCTGTGTCCTTAGTGTTTTGTAATTAACTACTTCCTGGGGCGAAACACCCCAGGTGGCGTTGTTGGCAACACCTTCATTTAAATATAAGGTCATCTTAGTTACAGAGGTTCTTATAACCCCCCTTACAAGTATCATTCCCAAGCTCCGCTCGCCACAATCTGGCGTTGTCGGCAGGATCACTCATTTAACGGCAGACACGTGCTCACTTGTTGTTGTTTTGTTCCCTTTGTGTGTTTTGATGATGTTTTTCTTGTAGGCATTTCTCTTGGAGCAGTGGTGTTTAGAGGCAAAGCAGCAGCGGTTTCCAGTCGTCCCTCATACAGGTTTTGGTGAGACCGTCCCCCACACCCCTCACTTGTCCGTTCTCTAGTTAGGCACTTATTTATTGACGTCTTGGTACGTATCGTTGTAGCCATGGACGCTGAGTTTCAGGAACTCAGGGAGTTGGTTACACAATTAAAGGCTGACAATGATCGTTTGCGTCGTGAACAGGTTGACCTGAGCGCGGTGCCTTCTACTTCATCTGTGCCACCTACTGCCCCCTCCATTGTTAATGCCCCTGCAACAGAGAGACTAGTGTTTGTCCCTCGAGATCGGAAATGTCCCATCTTTAGGGGGAGGGCGGGTATAGGTTTGGCTGAGTGGGTGGAGGAGATACAGGCATGTATGGGGGCTCGACATTTATCCAGGCCTGATCAGGCATTTTTTATTTTTGATCACCTAGAGGGAGAGGCTAGAGAGGAGATTAAGTACCGTTCCAGTGCAGAGAGAGGAGACCCTGACAGAGTATTGGCCATTTTACAGGAGCTATATGGTTGCTCTGAGTCATATGTTGCTCTGCAGGAGGCTTTCTTCTCCAGGAGGCAGCAGGAAGGAGAAACTCTTCAGGAGTTCTCCCTAGCCTTGATGGGCTTCATGGAGAAGGTAAAGCGTAATGCGCCTAGTCCCATGCTAAATTCAGCAGCTCTATTAAGAGACCAATTCGCTGAGCATGTGCTAGATGGCTCCCTGCGTCGTGAGTTAAAGCAGTTGGTGCGCAGACAGCCTGATTCCACCTTGCTTGATGTCCGAGCAGAGGCTATCCGGTGGGAGCGTGAGGGTTTGCCTGGTGGCGTGAGGGGTCGTAGTCAATCCGTCCCCTCGGTGTTTGGTGTACAGTATGGTGTTCGTGTTGGACCACAGGATACGGTTGCTTCACCCCCAGTGTCCGAGATGGCTGAGCTGAGGGAGATGTTTAAGTGTCAGCAGGAGCAACTTAGTCAGCTCACTCGAAGCATTGCTCTCCTCCAGAGCTCTAGCCAGCACAGTCGTCCGCCCCGTAATGGCCCAGTAATATGCAGGCGCTGTCATCAGCCTGGCCATTTTGCAAGGGAGTGTAGAGGACATATTCCCCTTTTAGCACCACATGTGCAATCGGCACTTAATTCTGCAACACGATCTCGTTCTGTGTCGGAAAACTAGTGCCCGCCGAATTGCAGAGTCACAGTTCGGATGGGGCCGCTACTGGCTCACAAGTGGTTTTAAATAGTTTAGAAGCTTCTAAACTTATTTCATCCTGTCCCCATTTGGGTGTGGACATGGGTGGCGTGAAAGTGCCCTGTTTGGTGGATACTGGTTCTATGGTGTCCACTATTTCTGAGAGTTTTTTCCGCCAGAACTTTGAGCCTTGGGGTCAGGAGCGCCTCCAATCGTGCCACTGGTTGCAGCTTAGAGCTGCTAATGGTCTGGAGATCCCCTACATCGGCTATCTGGAGTTAGAGGTACGCCTGTGTGGCAAGTTGATGTCAAGCTGTGGAGTGTTGATTGTGAGGGATACCCCTGGTGGTGTGCCTTCGCAGGTGCCTGGTGTGTTGGGTATGAACATCATCCGTAAATGCTACCAAGAACTTTTTGGGCAGCATGGTCTGGCCTTGTTTTCCCAGCCCTGTGTCTCTGGGTCCCCAGAACCTGTTGTGCAGGCACTGCAGCAGTGCCATTGTGCTAGCACTAAGGCCCCACAGCCCAGTCCAGGGAAGGTGAAGGTCAGGGGAAAGAGAGCTTGGCGCATCCCTGGCGGTATCATGAAAATAGTGGCAGCCACATGTTCTGAGGCATTTTCCGAGTCCACAGTGCTGTTTGAACCACTGGACGTTGGGTTGCCTGCTGGTCTAATTACGTCCCCTGCTCTGGTTCAAGTACATCAGGGAACAGCATACGTACCAGTCATTAACGTTGGTTCCACTGATGTGTTGCTGTACCCCCGCACTGTTGTCGGCACTTTAGACATAGTAAATGTTGTTAGCCTTCCATCTGGCATCCACGAGGTGCCATTAGTGGTGGCCACGGTGTCATCTTGCATGGTTTCCCCCCCCAGTACAGCAGCAGGTGGATGACATAGACCTGTCATCATTGTCACCTGATGAACAGGGTCAGGTCAGACCTTTGCTTAGGCAATACACCTCTGTCTTTTCAGCCCATGATGGAGACCTGGGCTGTACCAACCTAGTCTCTCATGACATCCCTCTGGTTGATGATGCCCCAGTCCGACAACGCTATCGGCGTATTCCACCTTCTGATTATGAGGCAGTGAAGGAGCACATCAATCAGCTATTGTCGTCCCAGGTCATTCGAGAGAGTAGCAGCCCATATGCTTCTCCTATCGTGCTGGTTAGGAAAAAGGATGGTAGTCTCCGCATGTGTGTTGACTATCGACAGTTGAATGGTAAGACCAGAAAAGACGCCTTTCCTCTGCCACGCATCGAGGAGTCGCTAGATGCGTTATCTGGTGCCCGCTGGTTCTCAACCCTGGATCTGGCCAGCGGCTATAACCAGGTACCAGTCACTGAGGCCGACCGGTCAAAGACTGCATTCTGTACACCATTTGGATTGTTCGAATGGAACAGGATGCCTTTTGGGCTTTGTAATGCTCCCAGCACCTTTCAAAGGCTGATGCAGCGCATCTTTGGAGACCAACAGTGTCAGTCGTTATTGTTGTATCTGGATGATATTGTTGTCTTTTCATCAACAGTGGAGCAACATTTGGAGAGGCTGAAGGTTGTCCTAAACCGCCTTGAACATGAAGGCCTTAAGGCTAAACTCAGCAAGTGTTCCTTTTTCCAGAAGGAGGTTCACTATTTAGGCCATGTGATCTCTGGTAATGGTGTTTCGACAGACCCCGGTAAGATTGAGGTGGTTGCAAATTGGCCGATTCCCACCACAGTCTCTGACTTGCGATCTTTCCTTGGTTTTGCCAGTTATTACAGGCGGTTTGTGGAGGGGTTTGCCAAGTTGGCCGCCCCCCTGCACAAAACCGTGGCTGAGTGGGCCCGTGCACCATCTAAGAGGTCTGGGCGTGGCGTTATAGGGTGTTGGACTCAGGAGTGTCAGGAGAGTTTTCAGGCACTGAAAACTAGGCTCACCACTGCACCAGTGCTGGCCTACGCAGATTTTTCACTACCCTTCATTTTGGAGGTTGATGCCAGCTATGGTGGCTTGGGAGCGGTGCTCTCTCAAGAGCAAGCAGGCAGGGTGAGACCAGTAGCCTACGCTAGTCGAGGCCTGAGGCCCACCGAAAGAAATATGGAAAACTACAGCTCTATGAAGCTCGAGTTTCTGGCCCTTAAATGGGCCATGACCAAAAAGTTCAGGGAGTATTTGCTGGGTCATAAGTGTGTTGTTTATACCGACAACAACCCCCTGAGGCACCTTTCCTCTGCCAAATTGGCTGCCACGGAGCAGCGTTGGGTAGCACAACTTGCAGCCTTTGATTTTGAACTAAAGTACCGAACAGGGAGGAGTAACAGAAATGCCGATGCCCTTTCACGTCAA
Source organism: Merluccius polli (assembly GCA_030340625.1). Lineage (NCBI taxonomy): Eukaryota > Metazoa > Chordata > Actinopteri > Gadiformes > Merlucciidae > Merluccius > Merluccius polli. The sequence goes on along the minus strand of JAOPHQ010002416.1, from coordinate 8,816 downwards.
CACCCGCCTGGTCCACAGGAGATGGAAGCTATGCTTCCAGGGACTGTTATGCCAATGGCGTTGCAGCAAGCATTGGCATCAAACAAGGTTGAGGTAACTCAAACTGCAATCTCTGCCTTGCCACAGCACAGCCCGTCTGAGATTGTGGCACTTCAACAGGCTGACCCTGTAATTCAGAGCTTGCTGGCATTTTGGGTGAGGAGGCAACGTCCCAATCTTGAGGAGCGGCAACAATTGTCACCATCTGCCCTTGCTTTGCTCCGGCAGTGGGACCGCCTTGTGGAAAGAGATGGAGTGTTGTATCGGCAAGTGTTCCGCTCAGATGGTGGTGAGGCGGTGCTGCAGTTGTTGTTACCAGCAGCACTGATAGAGGAGGTCCTAACCCAACTTCACCAAGAGCATGGCCATCAGGGAGTGGAGAGAACGCTGGCACTCCTGCGAGCTCGCTGTTATTGGCCTGGCATGTCTTCCGCGGTTGCCCAGTGGTGTCAAACCTGTGAGCGGTGTCAGGTCGCAAAAGCTGTCCATCCAATAGCTCGCAGCTTCTTGGGGCATTTGTTGGCCTCACGCCCCAATGAGATCCTGGCCATTGACTACACCTGTCTAGAACCTGCCCAGAATGGTATGGAGAATGTTTTAGTAATGACAGACGTTTTTAGCAAGTACACAGTGGCTATCCCTACCAGGGATCAACGTGCCTCCACCGTAGCCAAGGTTCTGGTGGCAGAATGGTTTTATAAATTTGGTGTCCCAGCCCGGTTACACTCTGACCAGGGTCGTAATTTTGAGAGCTCCTTGATCCAACAGCTTTGCAGCTTGTATGGAATTGCTAAATCGCGCACTACTCCATACCACCCAGCTGGCAATGGTCAGTGTGAGCGATTTAATCGCACCCTCCATAACTTGCTGCGCACTTTGCCCGTGTCTCGAAAAAGAGACTGGAACTTGTGTCTGCCCCAGGTATTGTACTGTTATAATACCACTCCCCATCAGGCCACTGGAGAGTCGCCCTTTTTCCTGATGTTCGGCCAGGAACCGAGGCTCCCAGTGGATTTTCTTTTGGGTCGAGTTGAGAGCCCTGTGAGTGGCACTGTTCACGAGTGGGTTCAGGAACACCAGGCTCGTTTGCAGGTGGCCTTCGACGGTGCCCGAGATCGCTTGCAACAGGCAGCTGACCGTCGAAAGCGAAATCACGACCAGCATGTGAAAGAGTTACCCTTAGGCGAGGGTCAACTTGTATTTTTACGCGATTTTAGTGCGAGAGGTCCCCATAAGACGCGGGACCGTTGGCACTCTGCCAGGTACCAAGTGCTGAGGGCTCCAAAGGAAGGTGGTTCTGTTTATACCATAGCACCGGTAGATGACCTGACTAAGGTCAGGCAGGTCCACCGGTCGATGCTAAAGGCTGTACTCAGCCTAGACCCACCCGTTTTAGCTGCTGGCCCAGATTCACCACCAGCAGAACAATCACCTTCCGAAGATGGGTGTCTGGACTATGACTTGCTGGTCCTGAGGCAAGAAACCCCTGAGCCTCACTTTGTTGTGCCATTAGCACCACCCCCAGTAGTGATCCCAACTACACCCCGTGTACTGCTGTCACCATCGGGTCGGGACACTGGTGAGTATGGTCCTTCGACCGCGCCACGAACTGAGGCCTCACCATCTCCAGCTGTCCCTCCAGTCAGATGCACTGGGTCCAGTAATGTTGTCCTGCGCAGGACTGCAAGGTCAACTGCTGGCCATCACCCTAATCGTCATCATCTTCCACAGCCCAGTAGACAGGAGGCTGCTCCTCCTGTGTCTGTGTCCAATGCAGTTTCTGCATGGTTCAGGCCTTGGTGTTAACAACTGGTGTTTGCATTGCTTTGTCCATCGTCGGGGTAGAATGTGGCAGTCTAGAGATCCGTGGGCTCTCACTAATACCGCAGCCAATCACGGGGGGGCGCCCAGCATTATAAAGGGGATGATCCCCGGCCGCCAGTTCTCTCTCTGCTCTATGACCTGTGACGTCACTTCCGGGCCGGTGCCTCTGCGTCGGACAGGTAAAACAGCGCGGCTGTGCACCTGCTGCTTTGACACTCTTTTACATTGTTGATCGCCACTATTAATTGCTAATTGATAGTGCAATTTTAGATGCTCATCGCTAGCTGTACAGCCCTCCTTTGCTCCCTCCCTCGGGCATGTCATGAGTAGCCAACCCTACTGATCGGTATGTCGTTTTAATATATCTTATTTTAGTTTACGCAGACCGATTTTTGCACTAATTGATGTGTCGGGTCCTCAGATTGCTACGGCGCGGGTGACTACAACGATAGCCCCGCAATACATCGCTACCAGCTGGGGGGACCGCTGCTGTTTTGCTTTTGCTGTTGCTTCGCGCTACTGTTTTGGCTTTGGTTTATTTTGTTTGTTTAATTTTGATTTTGCGGTTACTTGGTTTGCTCTGCCCTAACGTTCATTGGTTTCATTTAGTTTCCTTTTGTTGTTTTGATTAGGGCAGAGGATTTCTTCATTTTTCTTTATTTTCTTCATTCATTTCTAATATTGGCAGATTAGCCACGTGTATTTTGGTTTATTTTGACCAATTGATATATTGTTTATTTTAGATTTTGTGTGTTTCATTTCCCCTCTACTCTCCCGATTCTTCTGTCCCTTTTTAGTTGCTGAGGTCCGGTGGTGGTGCTGGTGGCCTGGTGGTGGGATTCCCCTCCCCTTGTTTTGTGTGCTGTGGTCCCCTGGGTTTTGGGTCTCCCCACGGTGTGTGTGTGTGCGGTAATTAGTTTATTTTGGTTGGGTGTCTCCGCCCTGGCCCCCCCCCCTAGCTCCGACACACCGTGAACCTCAGCTCCTGATCAATTTACTTTTGTTCCCTTTATTTTTGCCCCGAGTGCCTGTTTTTACTGTGTCAATTTAATATCTTTGTAATAAAATTTATACACTGTTTTCATACAAGTGACATCGTGTCTTTGGCCTCTTGAGTGAACGAACCTGTGTCCTTAGTGTTTTGTAATTAACTACTTCCTGGGGCGAAACTCCCCAGGTGGCGTTGTTGGCAACACCTTCATTTAAATATAAGGTCATCTTAGTTACAGAGGTTCTTATAACCCCCCTTACAAGTATCATTCCCAAGCTCCGCTCGCCACAATAACATGAACATTTTTATTGAATTAACTAAAAAGACTCTCCATCTGAATCTGTTGAATCTCCAAACTGACTCTCATCATCACTGCTACTCTCATCTGAGCAGTCATGAGGTGTGAGCTGCTGGGGCAAGGGGGGCAGGGTGTGACGCACTGGTCGACACTTTCCGTTCACTAGTTCCCAGCCATGACCAATGGGAGAAGGATGCTCTTGTAGGTGCTCTTGCTCTCCGCGGTCACGGAACTTCTATAGATGACCCAACTACACTGACGACTAGCTCCGGTCTGCAGAACCCAGACGCACTCTGACGTCAGCTTCATTTTGTTATTTTAATCATCCGGGGACATGCGGGGTGTGTGTGTGTGTGTGTGTGGGTGGGTGGGTGTCCACATCTAACTATAAAGTTGTCTAGTTTTAGTGTGTTGCTGTGATCATGACTGGACGTCTGTCCACTGCACTGGACGGCTACCAGCTGCTCACCAGTCAGCACCTCACCATGGACACAATTCATTTTCTATTTCTATTTTTTTTTTCTTTTTTTTTTACTTTAAATGCCTGCTTGCCTACTATGTGTCACATATGGCACCCATTGCACTCCCATCCCTGGAAGGAGGGATCCCCACTCTGCGTTCCTTCTCAAAGTTTCTTCCTGATAATCAAGGGAGTTTTTTCTTGTCCTCCGGGGGGGGCTGGGGTTAGGGGGTGTCGTAAATGTGTGGCCTGTGAAGCCCTTTGAGACTGTAACTGTGCTTAAGGGCTGTACAAATAAAATGGACTTGACTTGACTCCTCTTAAATAAATTAATACTAATAAAATGCATGTGATGAAGGAGCAGGTAGGGGTTTGGCTGCGGACATTGGGGATCAAACCCAGTACTTTTCAGCTGGGAGTTGAATTCTCTACACACACACACACACACACACACACACACACACACACACACACACACACACACACACACACACACACACACACACACACACACACACACACACACACACACACACACACACACCTCATCCTGTAGATATTTTAAATGAGTGCATACTGTTAACACCATAACCATTAGATTAGGTACTTTATTGATCATGATGAAACGTATTCCATTGTTAACTATATTTCTACTCAAGGCACCATGAAGTGAATAGTGCTATCCTCCCTAAACACACTGAGGAAGAGGTGAATAGAGATGACAACATTCAGTTGGACACACCGAGTTGTTTATTACCATTATGCTTTATGAACAAATACCACAGAACAATAGTCCCTTACATGTAAACAATAAACAGGAAATAATAGAAGTAGCAGACGTTACAAATCCTAAACAGGTGTGCACATCTTTAATAACTGAACATGTGCTGCCATGTTGTTCCCAACACAACACAAGGAATCAATATTCAGTAAATCCTATGGAAGATCTTAAAAGTCACTTCCATTCATGGTTAAAAATACTGTATATCAATAGATTTGATAAAGGCAAAGGTTGTAGCTTACTCGTGAATGTTCATTTCTCTGATAGGCTGTGACGCGACCTGCCACACGGGGGTAATCAATACAATAGAGAACCGATCAGAACCAATAGGTAATCAATGCAATAGAGAACCGATCAGAAACAATAGGTAATCAATACAAGAGAGAACCGATCAGAAACAATAGGTAATCAACACAATAGAGAACCGATCAGAAACAATAGGTAATCAATACAAGAGAGAACCGATCAGAAACAATAGGTAATCAATACAATAGAGAAACGATTAGAAACAATAGGTAATCAATACAAGTGAGAACCGATCAGAAATAATAGGTAATCAATACAAGTGAGAACCGATCAGAAACAATAGGTAATCAATACAATAGGGAACCGATTAGAAACAATAGGTAATCAATACAAGAGAGAACCAATCAGAAAAAATAGCTAATCAATACAATAGAGAACCGATTAGAAACAAGAGGTAATCAATAAAAGAGAGAACCGATCAGAAACAATAGGTATTCATGTCACAAATATTCCCATCAGATATTTGGTTGAAATATTGATCGCCAAACTATAAATGTCCTGCAGCACTTTAAAAGTGCTGCAGGACATTTGTGTGCAGGATGTGTTAGTTGTGCGCACGCAGAGTAGTTTTTGCTTGCGATGTTTGGAGGTGAGATGATGATCATAAACTACAACCCACACAGAGACACTGAGGAACCAGGACCAAACCCAGACCAGAACCCAAACGCAGGGAGGAGGTCCTCCTGGGTGAATGTGGTGTGGAAGGTGTGGATGAGTGTCAGTGTGTGTGAGGACCCTCCTACACCCTGGGACACACTGTAGAAGGACAGAGAGCCAGCAGGCCGGTCCAGATACACTCCTACTCTGGTGGAGACAGGGGGGGGGAGATGGATGGCTGTTTTACTACCGTTGTAACAGGCATAGTAACAATCATCATCACAACAAAGACTCCAGGACTTGTTGTTCCATCCAAGCCAGCTGTTACCACCCGCTCCTCTCCTTGTGATTCCTCTGTATGTCACTCCTATAACAACACCTCCTCTCCTCTCCACCTCCCAGTAACAGCGGCCAGTCAGACCCTCTCTACACAACACCTGGGACAGGGAGTCAAATCTCTCTGGGTGGTCAGGATAAGACTGATCCTCTCTAACCTCTGTCACCTTCCTGTGGTCCTCAGACAGAGAGAGACGTCTCCAGGCTGTGTTTGGGTCCAGTGTGAGTTCACAGGCATCTGATGGGAGAACAAGACATGATTAGGGGCTGAAAGTCGGGTCAATTCCCGGTTTTCCGGTCCGGTCCGGTGCACCAGCCTAAAAAAACCCGATCACTGAGTGGTTGAGTGTTGATCACTATCCTCTCTCCACCTTCTTTAGTGGACCACAGTGTCGGTGACTTAAGAGTCAAGTCTGATACCTAGTGGTCACATTTGGTACACCGGTCCGGTCCGGTGTTTGGCTTCATGTCCAACCGGTTTGACTGTTTATACACCGACCCAACCATCATCATCATCATCATCATCATCATCATCATCATCATCATTTACACAAACATCAGACATCCCAAGTCTCCCGGAAGTTCCGGGAGTCTCCCGCAAATTAATAGCGTCTCCCTGATGCAAGCAAATCATGTACAATCTCCCGGAAATCCCCCCCCCCCACCGTCGGTCGTCGGTCCGGGGTGTGTTGCGATTGCGTGCACCCCCTCCCCCCCCCCCCCCCCCCCCCCGTCGACAATCGTGAACACCCCCCTCCCCCCCGTCGGCAATCGCGAACACTCCCCCCCCCCCGTCGACAATCGTGACCCCCCTCGGAAACTCCGGAAATGGCTTTTTGCAACTTGGGAACCCTGCAAACATTATAATAGAATGATAAACATATATCCTATGATAGGTACTATAGTGGAATAGTGTGCTATGACTTTTAATAAAGTCAATATTATAAAAATCAATAGTGCATATGGTTGTGAATATAATTCAAGATAAAGTTAGTGCAAATCCCATGTGTGTGTGAGTCGCTGTCTTAGTCAAAACATTGAAACCTAGAAAAATGTATAAACTGCATCTACTCCCATAATATTTAAACCATATACACATATTGATGAGCTGATTGATCATATGAAATATCTAAGCAATACTTTGCATACTTTTAAAGATATTAAACTTTTAAAGGTTCCAATACACATACATTGTAATCAACTGAACAAACTGAGCTCACATACAGGCTGGAAATGAAGTGTTCATACCATGGTTCATACACACACAATTATCTATTATTAGTATTATTATTGTTATTATTGTTGTTGTTATGATTGTTAGTACTGATATTACCACATTATTATTACTATTATACGTAGTGGTGGTGATGGTTGTAGTAATATTTCCTTTCCCGGCTTTTGATCTGATTGGTTTATTTTGTTTAGTTGTCTCACGTTTTGTCTATCCATTTGTTGCTATTAGCATCACTATCATTTATTTTTGAGTTTATTTTGCTGATCTATTTGGTCTAAATGTTGCTGGTATAGTATCCAGGTTTTATTTTGTATTTTTAATATTTCTCTTTCTTTCTTCCCTTGATCCTTTTGCTCCATCTCCCCTCCATATCTTTCACACAGACAAACCATCCACCCACACACCTACACACACAACTACACACACACCTACACACACACACACACACCTACACACATGCGTACTACAATAGAAAACCTTAGTTTGTATTTTGGTGGTGTTGTTTTGTTGTGTTGTGTTGATGTTGTTGTTGTTGTTGTTGGTTGGTTGTGTTGTTTGAGTCTAGTTCTTCTGCTTGTCCTGTGCTGTCAGTGCCCCCCCCCCCTCATGCCAATCTGAACTTAGGTCATTTGAACTTGTATGGTGGCAAGCGGTAGTTTAGTGTTTAAAATATTTAACAGCTTATGGAATCAAATAATAACAATAATGATAATACAACAATTATAATATAATTAATTAAAAGACTATTCATAATAATACATAATAATAAATAAACTGAATAATAACTAATACAAATTCTAATTACCATAATAATATTACTTACTTATAGTTAATATAAGTAAGCTACATGATGTCATCATCATCTTCATTCCCAGTAGGATTTGAATGAGCGGACGTCCCCTACTGCTGTGTGGACGGACTGTCCATCTAAATAGTTAGTGTGTGTTGTGATGAGTCAAACTAAACAGACACTCACACTTCTTTAGAGCTGATCTCAGGTCAGGCACCTTCATCTCCATGTTCAGTGTCTCCTGCAGCTGATCCAGGGTCCTCCTCAAGGTCCCTACGTATGATGGAGGACGGACCTCCACCGTGGTCCAGTCCCTGGTGTGTGGAGGATTCTTCAGGGATCTGAAGGTCTGGAGGAAGAGGAGGTGGTCTTCAGTGTGCATGAGCTCCTTCACCTCTGAGCTTCTATTGGTCAGATCTTTTATTTCCTGCTCCAGCTCTTTGATGAGGCCTTCAGCTTGTTTCTCTGTGGATTTCAGTTTCTCTTTAACCGTTTGGTTGAAATCATCCCGCTGCTTTTGAATGCAGCTCATCAGAGCATTGAGGATCTGCTCACCGTGAGCTATCTCTCTGTCTGCATCTGCTTTGGTGAGTTTGACTCTGTCTTTGATCTCCTTAACCTTTTGTTTCCTCTCATGGATCATCTGCTGAACTTCAAACTCTATCTTCCCCAGCTGGGCCGTCTTCACTTCATATTCCTCCTTTAGAGGTACAACAGGATGGGTCTTGTGGTCCGTCGTGCAGATCTGGCACAAACACACCTGGTCAGTCTGGCAGAAGAGCTCAAGGAGTCGGTCGTGTTCCTTACACATCCTGTCTTCCAGACGGTCCATAGGCTTGACCAGCAGATGTTTCCTCAGGCGTGCGACTCTCTGATGTGGCTCCAGGTGGGTGTGGCAGTAAGAGGTAAAACACACTAGGCAGGACTTCACAGCCTTCAGCTGGGTCCCAGTACAGACATCACAGGGAACTTCTCCTGGTGCAACACGAAGCTGCTCTTTTACTCGTAAGGAGCTTCTAAACTGATCAATCACCTCTGATAAGAGGGTATTGACTCGTAGATCAGGTTTTGTGCAGAAAAGCTCATTGCAAAGAGGACATTTGTACGGGGGTTTGTCATCCCAGAAGGTTGTAATACAGGCTCTGCAGAAGTTGTGTCCA
>JAOPHQ010002415.1:10000-36879 GCA_030340625.1 Merluccius polli | reverse complement strand
AGGAGAGGAGAAAAAAAAGAAGAAAAAAAAGTTTAGCGGAACGGAAATCGCGCGTTTCGTATTCTGATATTTTCTGCGAAACCGCGATTCTTTTTTCATTTCCTTTACCGCGGTATGAAACGGGGGGGTTTTCGGCGCGGCGGTATCGTCCGCGTTGGCGTTGGGGATGGACATGTGGATTTTTTTTAATTTTAATTTTTAACATTTGCGTATTGCGATATGGCGACGTGCCCCAATAAACGCAACTTTGGGCAGAAGTGGATGCGGCTCATCAATTGGTATGTTTGCAAAGAGACGAGACGTGGGCTATTAAACGTGAAGGACCCGCATGACACAGTATGACGTATCGCCTGAAAAACAGTAACATGAATGTAAATTTGAAAAGAAAAGCCACGGAGAGCAACCGCCTCATTCACTACACTTACTGCTCAGGAATTGGCAATTGGTTTTGAACGCGTGACGCTCCGTCCCTGGAAGAGTCGATCTGGGTGTGAACACGTGACTGTGAAGGCTACTCCAATATGTTGCATTGATTGGTCTCACTCACTTACTCACCCACTTACTCACACCACCACACTCACCACTCACTCACTCATCCTGTCAGCAATGTGTTTTGGTATGACATTATGTGTAATGTAATGATCATCTAGGAAGTGGCATTGCTTTCCAAGGAATGGACAAATGGGAGCATTTGTAGCAGGCGTTGTTTCTTCGCTCTCACTGGTGCCATTAAGTCTTGAGATCTGACCATTCCTGTGTCTTGAATCATCATGAGTTCCTCAAGCTCACCCACCCTTTGCAGCAGTATGCTGGTCTGCTGCGAGGACAGACCACTGGGTAGTTTGTGGGGTGTTTCAGAGATGGGGTATACAGGCCATAGGAACCATGTAATCCCATGAGCCAAATAATAAATGATAACCAAATGATTTGATTCTAGGCAAATCTCCTCCTCGAGCCAAACGTCCTTCCAGTTTGATTCCCTCCTAACTTTGTGCCACTGTGTTTGGTTGTAGTCTTCCAGTTTGATCTTGTGCATCTTAAAGCCCGAATCGCACAAAATGACATTGCACATTCTTGAATTATACACCCTGTAAACGTCTAGTAATATAGCACCCCGTAATCCACAGCACAGGTTTACAATCATAAGTTTAAACGTACAGTTACATCGCACAAATGTAACTTCTGGTTTAATAGCATGGGTTTTAATAGCACAGATTTAAAATGCAAAGCACAGGTTCAAATTACAGGTTTAAACAATATAACAGCACATGTTTCATTGACCTATTCCGAGTTTAAACTTCTGGCCATGTAGCACACGTTTAGGCCTGTGCCCTTCCACTTGGATAGCACAACGATGAATTGCGTTGCACGTTGTTTCCACAAAGCGGGCTGTTGCACAGCAGCTTGCCTGGTTACCACACATGGAAACATGGCTACTGTAGAGCAGAGGGTTTTCAACTACTGTCGCTAGTGTCAGGGCCCAAAATGGGTTGCGACCCAGTCCGCTGAGCACACCGAAATTGGTGATCCTTTCACGTTTTTTCACTTAATTTCTCCCTTCATATGGGCTGTAAAAAAAAAATCAGCTACTATCCGTGGACTCTTTCTGAGGTGTTTTTACTTTTGATGGGACTGTGACTTTTATTTGACTGACGGAGGCTGGGTTTGACGTTAATATGATTTCACTGACCTCATTCTCTTCTCTTACATTATCCACCACTCTTTGGTGTGATGAAGGCGAGGGGAACCAGAAAGTCGGTATTTGCAGGCCATCTGTATCCTTGGTCAGCAGTGACTGTGTTTAATGGAGAGCAGGGGATGGCGGATTTGATGTTGAATAATATACAAATGTTTTAGCTTATTTTAACGGTGCGCCAGCAGCAGTGTCATTAACAGTAAAAAGCTTCAAAATGTGTTAAACATTAGCTTTCTGGTTAAATTCCTCCTGTACAATATTTGATCTTGGCTCCTCCGTCCATGAGAAAGACAATGTAAGGAATGTGTTTTTTTCAATGCCATACATTCTTCAGCAGTGCACACATTTAATTTTAACTGTAGCCTCTAAAAGGGCCTCGGTACAAAAACAAATCCCAGCTGATCTTCAGCAGCGCACCATGAACATCGTCATGTGTCGGATGGGGGCTTTCTTAAAAGCCCTCGTTATTATTTGCTCAAAGATTTGCTAACCTAAAAATAGTTTGTAATTCGGGGGGGCGCATTAAAAATATGTCCCCAATTAAAACGGCGAGGAATGAGCTGAACCCTTTTTCTGACGCAATTAAACCTCCGCTTCTCAGACCGAGCTTCCTGATTACGATATTTGGCCACGCCGGTCGGTGGCTCCGATTGGTTGTGTGGGAACAATTGGGTGGATGCCTATGAATAAAAATGGTCACTTTAAATACCAGAAGAAGAATGTCATATTCCCTGGGGCTTTAACTTGTTCTTCCGGGTATAGGGCATTAGCCGTAGCCGGGGAGAGCGGTCATTCTTTTCTTTGTTCGCTCAGTGAAGTAGAAGCCGTAATTCACTGACATAGTTTCCATAAAACCATTCATCCCCCCTTAGTTATTCTCCCCAATCGCTTGTATGCCTCATAAGTCTCATAAAGGGGGACTTTTGCCAATTCTTCGTAAACTGTACCAAATGCCAAACGGATAAGGATAACATAGCCTGGCTATCATCTAGGGGGTGGTGGTCGGAAACCAGACAGTTTTAGTCTCGCTGGAATTAACCCCCATAAAGTAAATTGGTTCAGCGTTGTCTCGAGGGCATTTGATTAGGACACAATGGAGCAGTGACACTCCATGATCCCACTTGATCTAATTCCGCTTTAAAAGCCAACTCCCACACAGTTGACTTGTGTCTCCTCTGCGCGCAACCACCCGCGTGTCTCACGCAGGCTATTTAAGAGTGTGTGTTCAGATAAGCTAGATGGTGGCTTTATTATCACCCAAGATGGGAAGTTATTTTCTGTTTTTAAGTATGCTCGCTTCAGAACATCGTGTTTATTTTTGTCCGGCTGCAGCAGCAGAATCTATAGCCGTCTCCATATGCACTGACACAGAGGAAGTTGTGTGTGTGTGTGTGTGGGGGGGTGTGTGTGTGGTGTGTGTGTGTGGGGGGGTGTGTGTGTGTGTGTGTGTGCCGGCGGTTAGGGGGAAGAAGAGATCAGGGAAGGCTCGCTTGATGTTTTAATAGAAGTTGAGAGCTCGTCTTCCTCTTTTCTTCTAGTTGCGCATGTGGCTGCTGCATGTTATTCAAAGATGAACCGAGGGGCTCGCTCTACGTAATACTAAACACACTGCCGATTCCTTCAACTCACGCCCAAACAAGTAAGTAAACGGACCGCGTTTGCATATTTAAACGCGGTCCGTACGGTATAGTATATATATTGTTCATTTTCATTTTCCATATGTGTTGAACCTGATCCTACCTGGTCACCAAAAACTAGAGTTGGCCTTCTGTGGTTCCAGCCGTGTCAGCGGTATGTGACTCATCGTATTATGTTGTCTGATTCCCTTAAAACCGTATACATGACATGATAATCCGGCGACCAAAATGTCATCCGCCCGAACAGGTTTACGTCTAAACTGCGTCCCTCTCTGCGTTGATTTGCACGACGATGACAGCGCCTTGTGTACTGCAAACGTGCAGCAGCCGTTCGACGGCCGAAAGAATGCAGGGCGGTCTGGTTTGCGTTAGCGTTGCTGTAGCAACAGTAACGATACTTTTAGTTCGGCACCGTGTGGAGCTTCCACATGTGCATTTTTCGAAAAAAAAGAAAGAGAGAAGGAAAGAGTCAAAGGCTGAATTTACTTGGACCCGAAAAGTCAAGTATGCGAATCTATGCCAGACCTCTCTCTCATCTCCCCTTGTAACGATACCATTACTCTTCTCCGCTCTCCTTTCCTCTTCTCCTTTTCCCCTCCAGAAATATCGGTACAACATGGGCCCCTGAATACCAGGGCTTCCTCCTGAGAAAGCACCAGAGTGTGGGTGCCCACGGGAAGGGAAACCGTATCCCCCACCAGAAATGCCACATGGTCGTTTTAAATGCATGTCAGGTTTTACGCTCCTTTCATTTTGTGTCCTTGACTTACAGACCACTGCATGTATGGCTCTAGCTCTTAACGGTCCGCTTGTGACATATATACGTCTTGAGGTTGATATTAAGTCAATGGTGTTGGATTTAAGATAAGTCGTTTCAGGGCTAGGGTTAAGAAATGCTGTAGCCGTCTCGTTTTTTCTTTTTTTTAAATGTATCGTCTCTGTGAACCAGGATAGTAACCTCGCGAGTCGGGCCTGTAAAGGCTGGGCCTGTATTCTGCATTGTTGTGCACGTATAGGGGGGGGGGGGGGGGGGGGTTTAAGACGAAATTGTGGAAGAAGAACTGTCTCAGGGCTAATGACTTAACAGTCTCGGCGTCAATAGGGCTTTGTGTAAAGAATTTGGTCTGGCCAACAAAAAAAAACAACCCGTTTGAGTAAGCACTGTGGAGCAGAAACGGATAGGACTCAGCAGCAAAGGGGGAAATGTGGACCTTGAGGTCTTGTTATTGAAGGACAAAGTCCGTCGGCGTTTGTGAGCAGCATGGGGGGGAGTTGTATCTAGCGGCAGCATCGCTTCGAATGCCCTTTTTTTTTTAATGAGGACCCTCGTTTCAAACGATTTTACCTTTTTAGGCGTCCGCCACGGATTGTGTGACCCTCCCCCATCAATAATCGTGTGTTTATAGATCAGCGATCTATAAACAACCGGGCTGGGCGGCAACGAGGGCATTTTCGAATGGGTCGCAGAGCGTGGGCCGAACCTTCATCTCCAGAAAGAGGCCCGTGAATTAACTCGCGTTAACTCAATGTTAACGCATGTTTCAACAGCTTGCTTACAGTATTTCATTTGAGTTTAGCCCCGATTTGTTGCAGCTTTTTGTTTGCTCAGCGTTTTTTAACAGTACACAAAGGCATGGTTGATGAGTGCACTATTGGTAAATACATTTTAATGACACATGCGGGTCCTGAGGCTGGGCCAGTTGAGGACGAGGTATAGATGACAAGATGGATGGTTGGGTTGGGTGTGCTTGTTGATGATGATGATGATGATGATGCCGCTTCCTGGGGGTTGGATTGTGCTCTATATTTAATGTATTTATGGCCTACGCCATGTTAGAAATGCATGTTAGAAATGTGTTTGAGGGTTACAAGTTTCAGGCGAGCATGATTCATCGTCTCTGGTTTAAAAAGAAAAGGCCGCATGGTGGAATCTATGTCATTTTGGTTGTGTAAGTAAAAAGGTCCTGCTTCAGTGGTTTGAACCAGGAGGAGGCAAGGAGGGCATTTTTTAAGTGCTGTCTATCATCAGATGTATTTTGAGGGTTTTTGCTTTGCTTTAAGCTTTTCGCCCATCTTTGTCAATCACACATTTTTTTTGCTGTCTAACCAGAACTGTGTGGTGGGGGGGCAGGCGGGGGGGGGGGGGGGGGGCATGTGTGTGTGTGTGTGTGTGTGGTGTGTGTGTGTGTGTGTGTGTGTGTGTGTGTGTGTGTGGGTGGGGCAGGGGGGGGGGCGTGTGTGTGTGTGGGGTGGGTGGGTGGGGTGGGGTGGGGGGGGGGACGTGTGTGGTTAAATTGGTGCTGCTGACTATGTTTCTCCCCAGTTTGTATGATTCACACCTAAACATTCAGTGGTATCCGGCTAATCTTTCTTGCCCACGCTTTGAATAACCTATTCAGAATGTTTTCATGAATTATTGGTTCATTAGTGTATACTACTATTCGTGCTGCTTATCTAATTTGTGACTGTTGATTATTAACACATGTAATGCTTAAGTACATGTACAACTTGCTTGTACAATTGTCATTGAGCGATTGTGATTAGATGTAAGCAGCATTACTCGTTTGCCACTTGTTTTTGAACTATGCCCATGATCTTTCTAACTATGCCATGAGGGATTCGGGGTTGGGTTGGGCTTATTCACTCTCTCACTACCTACTATCTATTCAGTTAGTAGCACATCAGTCAGTTTTGATCCGTGCACGGTTCACAAAATGTGAGCTACAGTCAGACACATAAAGGGAATGCAAACATACAACAGTGTGAAAAAGCCTGCGAGATAAAGAGAGGGAGTCTTGCAACCGGATATCTGTGGTATTAGAGTCTTATGTTACTTCCTGTATATAGAGAGAGCAAGAGAGGGAGAGAGAGAGAGACTTTCTGTGTGACTACGTCACATGCACTTGAAAGGATACCACGCTGTAGTTCACGCAGGGAACAAGATAAGGTTTATTCTGCAATCATCCCAGGGGGGAGATTTGGATGCTCCCTTCCTCAACAGGTTTCTGGAGAAAATTACATTTGTTTCAGTTCCTCCTTCAACTTCAATATGAAAGCTTGTGACAAAAACAAAAACAGTTGCTTGACGTCTTGTTATGCTCACACTAACCAAGCTTTGCTGAATTCAAAGTGCAGTGTGCATAATTTAGTGGCGTTTAGCAGAAATAGAATATAATATTCATACGTATGTTTAAATTAGTGGGTAATCCCATGAAAATAATAATTGTGTTTTCCCTTGCCTAAAGGCCTTTTCAGACCAAACGCAAATAATTCGCGTTCAATTAAAAAATTCGAACCCGTCTGTCGCTGAGTCTGTCCACACCGCATCCGAAATGAAATAAAAATAATGACTTTTGCTCCCGCGATCAATAGATTTTCTGGAACGCCGTCATAGCAGCCGTATATAGCCATCGATCGATTGATCCATTTGGTCTCACAGCAAAGTGCCCTCTTTCACAGACAATGCAATTATAAAAATATAAAGATATAAAGATATAAAGACATATAAGGTATAAAGATAACGAACATGAAGATAACATCTGGGGAAGTCCCTGGTGTGTAAACACAACACTACTGGTTTACTGTTCTGAGGACAACGATCAGGGGGTTAGGGAACATTAAATGCATGACCATATTTGTATGTTTAATTTCCATTGTTTATATAATGTGTGTGTGTGTGTGTGTGTGTGTGTGTGTGTGTGTGTGTGTGTGTGTGTGTGTGTGTGTGTGTGTGTGTGTGTGTGTGTGTGTGTGTGTGTGTGTGTGTGTGTGTGTTGATCTGATAAACAGATTGTGCAGCCTCCAACGCGGACATTGAAGAGGAGAGGCGAGGGAAAAGATGCCAGCCCCACCTCCTCCACCCTCCCCCTCCCTGTGCTCCCCCCTCCCCCCACCTTGGCCTTGGTCAGTGAGTCTGTCTGTCTGTCTTTCTGTCTGTCTGTCTGTCTGTCTGTCTGTCTGTTTGTTTGTTGTTGTGGTGGACACGCAGAAGGCTTCATAATGGAGTGATAATGGTAACAGATAACCGGTACTTTTGAGGAAATCAGAGGGCGTTATATGTCTGCCAGTTACTCAGCAGATCTCCTAGTCATGCACAAATACTTGCAATGTGATCCACTACACTTCCCTGTCCTGCTATGACCTGCTCAGCAGAGACACCTTGTGGCCGGTCGCAACCGCCGCCGCTTTCCTTCGAAATTCAGCAACTTATGAGACGAGTTGCTGTTGAAATTCAATGCCTCATAACAATCGCTGTGTTTCTGAAATCATTGTGGTAGCGGTGATTGGAGGAGGAGACTCCCTTGTGCGTCAGACCATCGGCTACAGCCCACAGGGTCAGGATTAAAGCCAGGATAGTGATTGTATTATAGATTACTGATTAGGCCACAGATTACTGGTCAGATGACGGATTACTAGCCATGACCTCACCATCAGATCCTTATTCTGTTTTCTGTACTCTAACAGATTACAGGTGCCTTGGCTTCTCATTGTCACTTGCGAGGCTATTTCATGTGTATAGGGCTCGTACATCGTGACGTCACATCCCAATGATCGCCTCCATTTTGGAAGCATAGGAGCATTGTAATGTTAGTTATTGTGTTGGTAGTAAAGGGTTTTTTGATCGTTGTTGATCATTAGTAATTAATCGTGAAAGCATTTCTCGTTATGGGGAGACGTTTTCAGTTTTCATTAGCCTAGGTTACAGTATATTTACGTTGATTTAGGATTTTACCGTGGCAACCGGGCAGAGTATAAAATTCCCATGATGCCTTCTGATGTACAAGCCTTATACGTAATCATTATAATATGTATGTATGTATGTATGTATGTATGTATGTATGTATGTATGTATGTATATTTGTCATCTCTGTTTATCAGTTTCCCTGGTTTTACAGGTACATGAGTCAATAATATCTTGTGGTATTCTGATTGTGGCCATTGTGTGTTGTGGTGATTGTTGTTGATTGTTGTTGTGGTGCATCTTGCAGGCCAACACACAGAAGCCGTCTCTGAACCGCTCGGAGCAGAGCGGCAGATGCGCCCTCCTGTCGGACATCAATAAAGGCACCCGGCTGAAGAAGGCGGTCACCAACGACCGCAGCGCGCCCTCCGTTGACAGTACGTCACGTTCACGACGTATGGGATGTCTGTGGATCAATGTGTATTAGAAATGACAAAGAGTGAAAAACAACTTGAAAAGGGCCGCACCCGGCACCGACTCACCTGTCTTCTCGTCCGTTGCCGAGAGCCACGCCCCTCCTCTCTCTTCCAGACATGCCCCCCCGCCCCCCCCCCCCCCCCCGCAGCCCCCCTCTCCAAAATTAACCATTGCTATGCCAACCCTGGTCATCCCATCTGTATATATATCCACCATCCACGACCGCACCATTAGTGGCCACAGAGAACAATGCACAGAGACATGACTGGAAATATAATCCCATGATCCATGGAAGGGTAGGTGAACGGCCCTAAAGTAAAAGTACATACAATAATGTTGTATCTTGTTTTCTCAGAGCCTAAAGGAGGAGGAGGAGGAGGAGGTGGAGGAGGAGGAGGAAGAGGAGGAGGAGGAGGCGGAGGGGGTGGTGGTGGAGGAGGAGGAGGAGGAGGATTTGGTGGCGGTGGCGCTGGTGGTCTGGGAGGCTTGTTTCAGGGAGGAATGCCGAAGCTGAGATCCACAGCAGGGAACAGAGACACCGGTGGTAAAATACACACACACACACACACACACACACACACACACACACACACACACACACACACACACACACACACACACACACACACACACACAAGCTTATTAGCTAGCTATAGTATAAGTAGTCTTTTTTTAATTCTTCCTCTCCTCCAGACACTGGGGCCCAGCGAGGACCTATGCTCCCACCAGGGGCCCGCTCCGCAGGCGCCAGGCCCTTCAACGCGCCCCCCGTGAGCAGCGCCAGATTCCCCGCGGCCCCATCGCCCGCCCATAGCGGCGCTCCCGACCTACCGAAGGGCCGCTCAATGCCCCCATCCAGACCGGACACTCCGGGGGGTCCGCCGCCTCCTGTGCCCAACACCCCTCGACCCAACCAGGGCTTCTCATCCCGGGGCGGCCCCCCGCCGCCGCCGGTCCCCGGGGGTCCCAGACCCGGTTCGGCCCCGGGGCCCCCGCCTCCCAGCTTTCCGCCGGGGAGGCACGGCCCTCTCCCTACCCCCGCCCGGAGGCTCCTCGGCCGGGCCGCGGCCGGGCAGCTGCGCCGCCCCTCCTCCCCCCCCCGATCTCCAACAGCTTCCGACCGCCGCTCCCGCCCACGCCCGGAGGGAGACCCTCCCCGACGTCGGAGGATCGGCCCCCCGCCGCCGCCCACCCCCCGTCGGGAGTCACCGCCTGTCCATGCCCCGGGACGGCCTGCCAGCACCTTCTCCCCCGTCCTCGTTGTTCGGCTCGAAACCCTCCTCTCCCTCGGTCTCCTCCCCCTCCTCTCGCTCAGCAGGAGGAGGAGGAGGAGGAGGAGGAGCCCCTCCGCTCCCGCCGGGACGGCCAGGCCCCCCTCCTCTCCCCCCCACCCCAGCCGGAGGGGACGATCACACGACCCCTCGCCTGCCCCAGAGAAACATATCACTTAGCAGGTAGCACTTATTTATTTATTTTTTTTACTCATTTTTAGTCTTGTTATTTAGTGTCTTGGTTTTATTATTTTTGTATTACTAGTAAATGGTCAAAACCACGCCAAGATGCTGGATGCCGTTACAAAGGGTTACGTCACAAAAATGTATTTACATTTCCTGGTAATGGTGTTCTCCAGTATTAATTTTTACAAATCATTTTTTTAGCATTTAATTTTTGAACTCCTGGAAAATATGCCCAACCGGTTTAAAACAGCAACTTGCAGAACGGATCATAAATAGCTTTAGTAGTGAACAGCGCATTTGGAGTTGCATTCCTCCTTGTTATTAGTTTTATATGATGCGTAACGGTTTTGTTTTTCTTTCCAGCCACGCTCCAGCACCCCCACCTGGACGATCGGGACCGCTCCCCCCGCCCCCAAACGAGAGACCGCCCCCTCTGGGAAGAAACCAAGGACCGGGTCGCACAGGTAAACAACCTTGGCCGACGAGTCGAGTGGACCAATGAACAAAGATCAGGTGGTCATGCGTATCGTCTGTCCTCTGTTCATCAATGTAGTCGTAAAACAGAGTAGAAAGGAATTGCTGCAAAAAAACAAAAAAAACGACATTATAAATTGTATATGTCAATAAAATCAAGGCAAGTGCATTTCCCTCCCTCACGCCGATGTCATTTTCCCGTTCATGTGCAGGTCCACTTCCTCCACCACCGCCCTCGTCCCGCGGCGGCGGGGGGCAGCGTGAGGTCATTACCCGTTCCTTCGCCCGTTGGTCGGCCAAGCCCTGGCGGTAGGCCACCTCTCCCCGCCGGACAGACCAGGCATGGGCGGCCCCGCCTCCCCCTCCGCCTCCCATAGGCAATGGCATCCCGAACTCTCACCACCACCACCACTCCCAGCAACAGCAGATAAGCGGTAATGCTAATGCCGTCACACAAGCCCTATAAATGCAGCAGTAACATAAGCGACACAACCAGGGGCACGTTCAGCCCCCGACAAAACGTATATACAAGAGAAGGCGATTCTTTGCGTTTTCTTTTTGAAGAATTTTCTTAGCCTGATGAAATCGGTTTAAATATGTGTTTAATAATGTTACAAAATACAGTCACTGCCCATTTCCGTCCGGAATAGTCGAGAACATCGCAATCGAGTGAAGGGGTATGTGGAAACTGATTCCTAATTATAGTGATCCGGCGTTTGCCACACATTTCAGGATGATATATTTTCTGATGATTATATATCTATTATCCCCCTCTAGTGTACATTTGGTGTCACGACACGTTGCCTAGGTTGCGAAGACGTATACATTGAAAACTGTTCAATGTCGTGTGTGTGGGAAGGCTTCAGACAAGCCGAGCAGAAGCGCGTTGAGGCCTTTACCGTCCTCAGGTTCTTCAGCTCGATGTTTGTTCGAATGAAGGGTGGGTCAAGAGGTGAAAGAAGAAAGTAAGCAATGTAAAGTAGAAGGGTGACTTGGCTCAAGTAGGTTCGGTAGCCTCAAGTCAAAATATTGTAAATATTGTGTATTAAAAAACTGAATCAAAACAGTAAAGGAGGATCTGAAAAAGGGTTACGCCACAATTCTGGTAGTGAAAGTGCAAAGGTAATGCTTGGGGCGCGGTGAAGGTCAATGCGCCTTCTGTTGACCCGAAGTCGGACACGCTTGTCATTAGTGTTCCAGTCCACTGGTTTGCGGTTTATTCATTTCTATGGTCTGTGTTGAGTAACAGGATTAGGCCTGTGTTGACGATTGTGTGGTCTGTGCCCCTTTTGTCCTTCAGATGAGTGGGAGTGCCGTTTCACCTTCCATCCCGTGTCGGACCTTCCTCCTCCAGATCCCTACATACCCAGTCAGAAGTCCTACCCCAGCAAGATTGGCAAGGGAGACAACAGAGGTCATAACACACTCACACTCACACACACACACACATAAACACACATAAACACACATAAACACTCACACACACACACACACACACAGTGAAACTAACCTATTCAATAATCGGGTGAATAATACTTGCTCATGGTAATGTCTGGAGAAATGCTGCCATCTACTGGTAACAAGCATAATATCCACTGACCATTATGTCTGCCCATTCGGCACCTGTTGGACACCGAAAGGCCCCGATACGCTTAAAACAAAATCAAAATTGCCGTGGCCACATAGGCTGTTCAACATGCCGATTTCAACGGTACAATATAGTCCCTGGGATTTGTGGGCTGTTTGTTTAATGGCGGAAGTCGCGGTGGGAGACGAGGCCCGGAAGACAACGGATGCAATTCACTTGGTATTGATAATCAATGGGAACATGTTGGCTAGTTTGATTGAAGGAGCCCAATGTGGCGCTTTGATTCGGGAACAAACCAAGTCATTTTGTCTGTGCCAATTTTGATTTAGTTTTAAGTATATCGGGGCCTTAAAAGGGGATTTCCCTTTTATAACACTTCTGGGGTTCATTTTCACACAACATGGTGAAGTCAGACATGTTCGCATTACGGTGTGTCTCCAGTGCACTTTTGCCTGATTTTCTAATCTTCGTATCCATGTCTTGCTTGAACAGGGTCCGGTAAGGAGAGAGGTGCTCCACCGCTGCCTCCCATACCGAGGTGAAGAGGAGGATGCTCCCGCCGCCCATCCTGAAGCCATGTGCCTTCCTTCACCCGTCTCTCTTTTTTCTGACCTTTTTTTTCCCCTACCATTTGTTCTCCGGTAGCACACACACGTGTCACACGCGTGTGAACTGAAGTATTTTATACATTTAAGGTACTTTAGAAGAATGGCTCATGCACATCTGTGGAGATCCGACGCGTGTGCGTGTGTGTGTGTGTGTGTGCGTGTGCGTGTGTGTGTGTGTGTGTGTGGGTGTGCGCATGTGTGCGCGCGCGTGTGTGTGTGCACGTGTGTGTGTGTGCACATCTGTGTTATAGCCCTCGACCAAAGAACCCAGTTTAAAACTGGTACATACTTTAATGCAATGTCTATAAGAAGCGCAATTCAATTGTGTTCCTACTGAGGAATATTGAGAAGACGCCACTGTGCCTTCCACTGAACGACCTCGGATAACTTCGTCAATCTTCGACCAGAGTCTGCACTCGTTTGTGTGCTCTGCGGTGGGCTAAACGAGTCGGTCACACACCAAAGTACACCAAAGAGTGCACCGTTTCTTTGAGGAAATCCTGCATGTCATTGCACAGCGCCAAATGCAGTTCAATCCCACGTAATTGCCCTTGTGAAGAAAGTCAACTGAAATTGAACTGAAAAAAAAAAAAGAATCCGATTTGTAATTCAATCAATGAGAATCAGTGTTATTGGATCTCTTTTACGAGGAGATGCGGTGTTCACTGTGTTCATCCGTCACCAAGAATACAGTTTCTGCTGTTTCTTATCTTGTCTTCTATGTCTTACCTTCTTACAGCCGACGTGTGCCGACTGGCTGGATCCTGCTCTCAGTATTATATGACCCCGGATCGATAAGAGATGAATATTTGGGACGTACTGTTTATAGGGAATGTATTTTGTGTGTTCGCTCTGTGGTCCTCAAACAGGAAGACGAGGAGAATGGAAGTATAGACGAGGGCGAGGGTGGCCTAGTATTTTTTGATTGTTTGTACTCGCCGGCCAGCGAGCGGTACAACAAAGAAAACACTTAAATCATGATCAGCGGGTACAGTGGTCTGCGGTGAAATATAGTCGTATTGTACGTATGAGTCGGAAATATAATGCAATGTAATGTACGATTTCTGACCGGCTCAAACGGCAAGCTGATAATCTTAAGGTTCACACATGTCGTCATGTTCATATAAGGGCAACAACAACAAACTATGAAACAAGCTGCACCCTCTCCTCCTATAGTCTCCTATATCGTCGCCAAAAGTGCAGGGCAAAAACGCTTTAACACATGCCGTGTGTGTGTGTGTGTGTGTGTGTGTGTGTGTGTGTGTGTGTGTGTGTGTGTGTGTGTGTGTGTGTGTGTGTGTGTGTGTGTGTGTGTGTGCGCGTGTGTGCGCGTGTGTGTGCGTGTGTGTGCGTGTGTGTCACATGTCACACTATGGGACGGTACTAAAGATCATGTTGGGAAGATGCCTTAAATGCAATAGAGAGGAACTTGGGCGCCATCGCACGGTGACAGGTTAGCAGCCATTTAAGATCCCTTTGTTGGCCTTTCTGTGTGTGTGTGTGTGTGTGTATAAAGACTTTGAGTCGAAGTTGAGAAGAAAGCTTTGATTTTTTGTAAATGGTATGATTTTGTTAAAACGGCTTTGAAGGATTGTACATGTTATGTTTAGGAACTATGCAGTATTATTATAACTATTTGCTTTACCCTACGCTGCTTTTGATTATATTTTTGTATGTTTCGTTTTTATGTTTTGGTCTTGGAAACGAAATTACGTGTCGATGAAAGAACCAATGCTGTGAGGTGTGTGTGATCGAACGCACACCGAATAGGATCCTGTCAAAATAAAACATTTCATAATGTTTGTGCTAATATTATGTATGCCTCTATTTATCATTCCTGCTCACCGGATTCCTTCAAGGTTCAAGGTCTACCAAGCGGCTTAGTTTTGCATTAGTATTTCCCTATTGTGGCTCAGTGTCTACTACTGCAGAGGGACCACAGGGTCCCCTCTGGGACCTTAGGGTTCCCTCTGCAGAAGGACCACAGGGTCCCCTCTGCAGACAAAGGTCTGGTGGACTTGATTGTCAATCCCTTTCAGGCCTCACTTTGCAAACATCATCACCATGATCTGCAAGAATAGTGTGATGATACTATAGGTATAAAACATCTATATAACTATCATGTCTCCACAAGTGATCCAGGTGTGTGTGTGTGTGTGTGTGCGCGTGACCTTTTTAACTATGTTACATGTGCGTGTGTGTGTGACCTTTTCAATTGTGTTACGTGTGTGTGTGTGACCTTTTCATCTACATGTGTGTGTGTGACCCCTTTTCAACTATGTTCTACGTGTGTGTGTGTGTGTGTGTGTGTGTGTGTGTGTGTGCGCGCGCGCGCGCGTATGCGTGTTGATACCAAAGATTATAGAGCAAAGATTATACTTTGGTTGATAAACGTAAACGTAACGGTAACGGTCTCTCTCTCCGGGGTTTGGGCGCGTTCCAATTCAAAGCGTCGGCGAATGGCGCCACTTCACGACACAGTCACGTGACCTCGAGTGTCCATGCTTTACGGCAGCTGTCAGATTCGGGCCGCTGGCCGCAGCGGCGACGAACAACAACAACACCACCAGCAGCAGCCGCCGCCGCCCGTTGAAGCAGTGCAAAGGATGAACCCTTTAACGTCCACACCGAGTAAGCAGTTGCTGTTGACGACTATATCGAAATAATAATAATAATAGTAATAATAATGTAGTGGCTGATAATGGAGGAGCTGCTACACACATGAGGACATAGCTGTTTTGTCGTTGCTCTTGCTATACGGCTAGCACAGGTGGGTTTTTTTTCGCCTCTGTTTTAGGTAATTTAATCAGTAAGTAAGTCAGTAAGCTGCGTTATTTTTTTTTAATGATAGTCTTTGCGATGTATTTTAAATAATGCAACAAAAAAAGAAAATGAATAGGAGAATAGGAAAGGGGAGGGTCTTGTACGTTGCACCTGTAACGTGGTGCACGGCGTCTGAACTACTCTGTGTCTCTTTGGGCTTGTCTGTCTGTCTGTCTGTCCCTCCGTCTGTCTGTCTGTCCGTCTGTCTGTCTGTCCGTCTGTCTGTCTGTCCCTCCGTCTGTCTGTCCGTCTGTCTGTCCCTCCGTCTGTCTGTCTGTCTGTCTGTCCGCCTGTCCGTCTGTCGGTCTGTCCCTCCGTCTGTCTGTCTGTCCGTCTGTCCCTCCGTCTGTCTGTCTGTCTGTCTGTCCGCCTGTCCGTCTGTCTGTCCCTCCGTCTGTCTGTCTGTCTGTCCCTCCGTCTGTCTGTCTGTCTGTCCGCCTGTCCGTCTGTCTGTCTGTCCCTCCGTCTGTCTGTCTGTCTGTCTGTCTGTCCGCCTGTCCGTCTGTCTGTCTGTCCCTCCGTCTGTCTGTCTGTCTGGCCGCCTGTCCCTCCGTCTGTCTGTCTGTCCCTCCGTCTGTCTGTCCCTCCGTCTGTCTGTCTGTCCGCCCTGTCCCTTCAGCGTCCATCGCTGGACATCGCCGTCGCCGCTAGACCCGACGTCTCCTGCCGTCGCGTAGCCATGGAGACCGCGAGCGGCTACGTGATGCTCCACGGGAGGAACATATCCCATAATACTCTGCCTTCGTCCGCCGTGCCGCACATGTCCATTGACAAGCTGTTCCCCGCTCTAGTCGAGTGCTTTGGCATCATCTTGTGTGGATATATAGCTGGCAGGTAAGGCGGCTGGGATTCCTTTTCTGTTAAAATGTTATTTCACACAATTGCAAGAGTCATTTATATGCAACAGAGGCCTACATGTAGCTGTCAAACTAATACGGCATTAAAAACTACAAGGAAATACAAATGCCATGGACAATTAAAGCTGTTGTTTTGAAGAGTTACAGTGGACTTTAAAGAGACTTTAAAGAGACATCAAAGAGACTTTAAAAGCAGAATCCACACTTCGCCATGGGGGAAATATAGAGAGTAGGTGTCTATGGTGTGTGAGTCATTTACATGCAACAGAGGCCTACCTGTAGCTATCAAACTAATACGGCATTAAAAAACTACGAGGAAATACAAATGCCATGGACAATTAAAGCTGTTGTTTAAAGGAGTTAACAGTGAGTCAAGATCTTGAGATCCTGTCCTCATCTGTCCCCCGCAGGGCCGGTATCATCACCGGCGGCCAGGCCAAAGGACTGGGGAACTTTGTGTCCAAGTTCGCCTTACCGGCCCTTCTCTTTAAGAACATGGTCCTGCTGGACTTTGGAGATGTTATCTGGGCGTTTCTGTGGAGCATATTGATCGCTAAGGTAAGGTGTGTGTGTGTGTGTGTGTGCTATAACTATTGTCTGTGCACATGCATGCACAACGTGTTTATAGAAGTGCTGGTGTTGCTCATGTTTGCAGACATTTTGTTAATGTATTTTTGTTTTCACTTTTTCTCTTTTCTTTCTCTTTTGTTTTCTCTCTGTCTCTGTCTCTGTCTCTCTCTCTGTCTCTGTCTCTCTCTCTCTCTCTTTCTCTCCCTCTCGTTCTCTCTCTTTGCTCTTTCTCTCTCTGCTCTCCTTGCCTCCCCTGTAAAGGTGGCAGTGTTTGCTTTGGTATGTGCCCTGACGCTGATGGTAGCCAGCCCAGACACCAGATATAGCAAAGCTGGTCTGTATGCCATCTTTGCTACACAGAGCAATGACTTTGCATTAGGATACCCAATAGGTAAGTTTCGGGACATAATGGCAATGTGTTGTGTAAGAACATGATCCTGCATCCATAAAACACTCTCACTCACTCACATTCAAGGCAATCAGGGCCTTATGCACACTGCTCTACACTACTGAATCGTTTCTAAATTGGAATGACAACTTTCAAAATTACCACCAATAAAGATACAAATCTTACTAGCTCCTGCAGTCAACACGCATGCAGGCACACACTCACATGCACGCACGCAGGTGTGTGTTTATTGACTGCAGGAGCGAGTGAGAAACAAAGTAAATACACTTGTATTTGTACTTTTGAATCTTAATTTCAGAGGCACACACACACATACACACATAGTCTCTCTGTATCTCATTTCTTTCCAGTTGATGCTCTGTACAGAACTACATATCCAGAGTATCTCCAGTATATCTACCTGGTAGCGCCGGTCTCCCTCATGTTTCTCAACCCCATCGGCTTCGCCTTGTGTGAGGTGCAGCGGTGGAGACAAGCCAGCGGACCGCAACGCAGCACCCTGTCTATCCTGGGAGTTGTAGTTCTACAGGTGTGGCTTGGTATGGTCGTTATCCTTATCGATCTCTGTAGGACCCGGGAAAGGACAATCTTTTGTGCTTTTACCTGTTTCTTTCTTTTTCTCTTCATATTTTACAGCGTACTATTCTTTCTTTCCTCTTTCTTCTTTTCTGCCTCATTATCTGTATTTAATTTCATCAATCACTCTCTCACTTTCTTTGACTTTCTTTGACTCTCCCTTTCCTCCCCCACCTTCTCCTTCTCCCGCTCCTCCAGGTGTTGAAGAACCCGATAGTGTTTATGGTGGTGGTGGGCTTGGCGTCCCACTTCGCTCTGGGCCAGAAGATCCCCCTGGTTCTGGTCCAGTTCATCGATGGCCTGGCCGACTCCTTTGGGGGAGCCGCTCTCTTCTACCTGGGCCTGACTATGGTAGGCGAGGTCTCGCCTGATAGTCATCCTGTGTTTGCATTTCGGTTCACTTCATAGTTCAGTCTGAAGTTTCTTTCTCTATGGTATGTGACCAGGGATCTGTGAATATAACAACAGTTGCTCATGATTCATTAATACATACAAGATTACTGCTGATCGCCCTCTTCCTGATTCCATTTGACGTGTGTGTGTGTGTGTGTGCGGCAGGTGGAGCAACTAAGAAAGCTCACTAGAGACTCCGGTGTGGCCCTGATAGTGTTGATCACAGCCAAACTGTAAGTCACCACTGCAAGGTCTGTGTGTTAGCTACACGCATGTTGTATGTGTGTCGCTTTGCGCGATGCAATGTTTGTGTGGGAGTGTTTATTTCCAGCGTCGTACTACGACTTTTTTTCCGCATCCCAGTGATGGAAAAAACAAACAAACACAATTTTAATGCTTTCCAATCTCAATGGTCTCTCAATTGATGTTTAGTTTTTTTTCCCAGGCTAGAGTAATCTCGAGGCATTTAGTAATCTCTCCTTGTCACTTTGCTCCAGCCTGGTCATGCCGCTGATCTGTAAGGAAATGGTGGAGGTCTTGGACGTCGGCGGGGCGAACAGCAGCAGCAGCGCCAACCACAGCAGCTTGTCGAACTTCGCCTTTCTGTACGGTGTGTTCCCCACCGCCCCCAGCGTGGCTCTCTATGCGGCACATTTCAACATGGAGCTGGAGGTGGTAAGTAGTCATTCATCACTGACCTAACATAGGGGGGGGGGGCCATGTTAAACCCCATTTGAAAAATCTTTCTAATCGGTAATTACGGCCAAACCCATATCTTGGAGGTTCATAATCGTTGACAAGGGAAGATGGTATGTCATTATCTTACTGTTACAACCAATTAATTGAAATTCTTCACCTTAATTGCTGAGAATATGTACTTTATATCGTAACGTTCACTCGTTTCCATGATGACTAGCCTACAACCTACACCAAACAAGAAAAAACACAAAAAAACAGAACCTCCGTAATGGAAATAATGAATAGGCAGCAGGTAGAAAGTAGGTTGATATGGTTGTGCAGTTTGACAAGTTTGCCTGTCCTGTTTTCCGAAACCCTCTTTCTCTCTCTCTCTCCGTTTCTCTCCCTCCTTCTATAGGTGACATCTGGGATGGTCATCAGTACGTTTCTGTCGGCACCAATTATGTATGTGTCGGCATGGTTACTAACAATCCCCCTGATGGACCCCACCCCGCTGGTGACGGAGCTGCAGAACGTCAGCTTCAACATTAGCATAGTCTGCCTCATAGCACTGGTAGGCTTGTTGGCTTGTTGGCTTGTTAACAAGTTAGCACATTTGGCACATGCTGCTGCTTGCCTCCCTGTGTTTCCACGACTACGTCTATGGCTTCAGGCCAGCTGACACTGTGTGAACAGGGGTATCCATATTAGAGGCGCTTAGACTTTGAATGAAAATGTAATGTGTGTAATGTGTCACTATCTCTAGTTAGAACAATAGACCCTTTTCACAGAGGCGTCTGTGTACGTAACTCGTGAAGATAAGTCTACTACCCGTGCCCCAGTACATGAAAGTAGCAGAGCCCTAATTAGTGTCATGAGCGATGACAACACCTCTATGAAAAGGGTCTAACCCAGTTGTATTATGCTGAAGTGGCCATATTTTTGTTTATAAGTGCGATATGTTGGTATTACTGCTATAGTTATATTTTACTATTTACTAACTGTGTTTTGACAGAATTGGTTAATACATTTGTGTGTGTGTGTATTCCAGGTGTGGACCATCGCAGTAACGCTGCTTAGTAAGAAGTTCAACAGGCTCCCTCATCTCTTCACTTTAAACCTTTTCCTGGCCCAGGTCTGTCTACATAGAAAACACCATAAACAAGACATTTCCCCACATTTCCACCTTGTTTCTAGCACGTTGACATGACCTCTTGTCTCCTCAGTTCCTGGTGTGTGTGAGCATGATCCTGTGGAACTTTGTGGTGCAACAGGAAGACATTCTGCTGAGCAAAGTTCTCACCTTCGTCCTCCTCTACGGGTCTCTGTACAGCACGTACATCTGGGCTGGTCAGTCAGCGCTGTTTACATGCACAATAAACACTGTGGGACGGTTATGCAAAATGAATACTATTCCCAGAGTTAAGACTGCTACCGCTACCACGTACTTGAATTACTTTGTTTGATAAGAGCCTTGATTTGAACTCGACCAAGGTGATCTTGGATGCAAAAGGAACGTCAACTTTATTATGTAAAGGCGAGGTATCTCTTTTGTGTTTTGTCGGTGTAGGTTTGATTTCTCTCTGCCTGACACTTACTAGCAGAGACGACCTGCTTAGGCTTCGACCAGCAGTCTTCATGGCTGTGGGCTGGGGGTAAGCCACCACGCACACACACACACACACACACACACACACACACACACACACACACACACACTCCCTGTTAACACACACACTCCCCGTTAACACACACTCCCCTTTAACACACACATTCCCCTTTAACACACATTCCCCTTCAATACACAGACTGCTTTGTAAGCTAGATTAGCAATTGTATCTGAGCCATTTGACATTAAGAAAGTGTGTGTGTGTGTGTATGTGTGTATGTGTGTGTGTGTGTGTCAGGGTTCCCTTCCTGGTAGTAGGAGCTCTTCTGTTGATGGGGGAGAGGATGGATGACACCATTGACTCTGCCTTCTACTACGGCGAAGCTCAGGTTAGAAACCGTCCCAGCGCTATCCCTGTTCTATTCTGTCCTCTATATTATGCTATTGAAACGGTACTATGGAGGTACAGCAGATCGTCTTTGCAGCTAATGCTGATCTTCTTCTTCTTGTTCTCTGGTTTGTGCTTGTCCATTGTATTCAAGATAATTGGCACCGCTGTAGTGCTGGCTGTGAGCCTGACGTTAGGGACCTTATCCCTAATGGGCCTGAGCCAGGGTGCCAGGGAGCAGAGGAGCTACCAGGCGCTGGACAGAGCCTCTGTCACGGGCCTCCCTGAAGACGTGAGGGCCCCTGCTGGTCTGGAGGATCATGAACAACAACAACAACAGCAGCAGCATACAGAAAATCTGTTAGATGACAGCATCAATTCAGGTAAAACGTTTTGCAATAGTTTGTTTATGCATGTGTATTTGTCTGGTTCCATTGTATTTGTTTGTTTCCATTTATAAGGATTATTGGTCAATTTCTAAATCTAAATCTGCGTGCAGGTGTTTTTATTCAAGGTTTTTTTTTCTTTTCGGTTTGTAGACGGCCATATTTGTTCTCCTATCCAGTCTCTACCTGATATGATTGCCAGCACGCAAATGGAGCACACTCATCATTCTGGTAACACAAACACTCACACACTCACACACTCACACACACACATAAATTGCAGCACATGTGACACTTATACAATACTAGCTTTAATTCTTTAAACCACGTTTAATATTACCTTTTAAACTCTTCATATAGTTGTTGCAGCTTGATGAAAACCATATGGTTGTGTGTTGTTGTCCTCTTCCAGGCCACACGGGGGCACTGTTTGGTAGCCACCAGCACAACACCAGCTCCTCAGAGCAGCCCCTAAACCTGCCTCCTCCTGGGCTTCAAAACACTGGTGACCGGCAGACTGTCAGACACGTACTGCTGTGTCTGCTGCTCATCGTCAGCCTGCTAGCGGTGAGGAGAGAACTCTCTCTGTACTGCCTGGTTCTCTCAATGGTGCTTTTAGTCTCCTCCTGTAGGCCTATGTCTCTGTCTCTCTCTCTCTGTCTCTCTCTACCTGTCTGTCTATTCTTTAAGATTTAGGATGTTGTTTTCTGTATTTAACTCTGCCACTCTTTCTGTCTGTCTTTCTGTCTTTCTTTAGAATCTCTCCAGTTGTCTTTGGTGGTTATTCAACAAAGATCCAGGAAGACTCTACCTTGAACTCCAGTTTTTTTGCGCCGTTGCAAATTACGGACAGGTATGTACAAGTATGCCCAGTTTTATTAGGATTGTGCGTATGGCCATAGACCAGAAAAAAAAACCCAGACTGTAAGAATACTATGAATACCTTCCATTATACTTTTATTTTCTATTAAACTGACACACAGATGCAATAGTTTTCGTAAAATACGGAAGGAGGGGCCTGTGTGTGTGTGTTTCACACACTGTGTGTGTGTGTGTGTGTGTGTGTGTGTGTGTGTGTCTTAGGGTTTCATCTCGTTTGGGATCTTCGGCCTGGATAAACAACTCATCATCCTGCCCTTTAAGAAGAGGTGAGCAGGGACCCCCACATACCCCAGGTTCCCCCACCCTAAGACCCTTCCACCCACCTAGCCCATCCTCCCACCCTAACACCCTCCCAGCCCATCCTCCCACCCTAACACCCTCCCAACCTAGGCCATCCTCCCTTAATGTTCAATTTCCAGGCAACAAATGCAGGTCAAAACAAAAACCTCTTTGGTGTTATACCCATCGCTGTTTCTGTGTGTGTGTGTGTGTGTGTTAGGTTGCGAGGCCTGTGGCAGGGCAGTGAGGATGAGGAGCTGAGTCCCTCGCTGGTACCAGAGGAAGTCCGCCTCACCTGCACCCAGTTTGTCCGCTACCACAAAGACCAGTGTGTCCTGGATATAGTACACGCACGCAGGTAAACACACTTCTGGGTGTGTGTGGGTGTGTGTTTGTGTGTGTGTTGAGAGTTGATGTTAAAGTTGTTTTGTCAACCTGCAGCAGTGTGTTTATTGGATGGGCATCAGAATAATACAGATTTTATATTATTTTTTCTTCTCCGGTCTTCTTGAGTGTTGTTGGCTTCTCAAGACTCTGTGATGGCACATTACCCTTTGACCCTCACTTTTCTCACACATGTTCAGCTTTGTGCACTTTCTTAAATAGTCCTCTCTCCCTGTTTTTTCTCTTCTTCCCGTTTTCCCCTCTCTTTTTCCTTTTATTCGCCCTTCCCGTCCCCCCCAAATATCGTTGTCGCCGTCTAGTGGCTCAGAGGGGAATGTGAGCACGCCAACAGGTGAATCCTTCCTCTGACCATGACAGGTGTGAAGGAGGAAAGGACGAAGAAAGAAGAAGGCAGAGGAGCTGAGCAAGGTGAAGAAAACACAGTTGGGAGTCGGGGCTAAAAAGCCAACATTCTCGTCCGTCCGTCCCCCCAGCGGCCCCCCCCTCAACCAACACTACCCATAGTGCCACAGTCTGTCTCCATGGGGACATGGAGGAAATCAACCAAGACCACAACGTCCCCGGAGCCTGATCATACAGACCAGCCCAGGCGTCAAGTCAAAGCGTGATCTGAAACGTTCCCATCGTTTACGAACTTCCCATCCGTTACTTCCAGCCACTTGAGTAGATGGGCTTGGTGCGGCAGGCTGTGCAGTGTGTGGACCAAGTGAAGCCCTAGTAGAGATCTATGTGATGGGGAGTGTGACGTTATATGAGGCTGGTTACTCCCGGTAGTGTAAGAAGTAATAGTAATAGTGAAAGTCAATTGACTCCTAACAACCCAAAACTAAGCTAAACTCAAAATGCAGTGCAATCCCCTCCTGGGGATTGTAGTTTGTTCATGGGAACCATCTTGAATTGTAGTCTCGTAGCCAGCAGCGGGGAACGTAGCGATCCTCGATGACAATGCCTCGCATGACGTCACAGCCGCTTCGGCAGAGTTGCGGTGATAACAGCACCTCATCACATATTTGGAGGGCTTGGAGGACGACGCACAGCCCCCCCCCCCCCCCCACACACACACACACTACCGCTTTGCTTTCCCCAAGGAACAGGGCCTAGAACCGGGGGAGGCGGTGACTCTCGGGCCTAGTAATTGTCCTGGGACTGACTGAAGGTAAGAAGCACAGTGGAGAGATTCGAGATGGAAAAGGTCATTGAAGAGAAAGAGCAGGATTTGAGGAGGGAGGGGGAGGGGGAGGGGGGTGAGGAAGAGGAGACCATGGGAGGCTTAACAGAAAAGTCTAGGACTTTAGGTGAGAGAAAGTGGGAGCAAGGTGTAAATCACAAGTCACAAGTTCCCTTAGTTCAGTGATTTATGTTTACTGCGTTTAAGTTTCTACCGAACTGGCCATTGTGATGACACTATTGTTATATTGTGTTTTCTATTCAAATAGCTCTTTATTTGTATTTGTTGAGTTACAAACTTTCCCCTAATATATATATATATATATATATATATATAAATATATATATATATAAATTAATATATATGTATATAAATATATATATGCATATGCCATTTGGTGGACGCTTTTACCCGAAGCGTCTTACAACACCGTGAGTGCATACAGTTTTTAGCATGGGTGGTCCCAGTGGGAATCAAACCCCTCACCCTGGCAACGTTAATGCCATGCCCTACCAGTTCAGCGAGTCAGGACCTTTACACCCAATCTGTTCATGAACCCTGCGAGTGCCATAGTTGTGGGGGAGACGGCAGCATGAAACCAAACGACCCCTCTTGGCCATCGACTGTGTGCGGCTCTCTCACCGCCGGTCCATTAAGCGAGTGACACTGTCCTTTAGTCGAAGCCCTTCCTAGTGTTACCTCACGCTGTATGCATTCTGTCTCCCGAAACCAAGACGGCCGTTTACACCAGAGGATCCTAATCTTTTATCGACCACGCAGGTGATTGACAGAAGATTTGTATTTCTTCCAATGCACTAAACCTTTTGCACTGAATATAAACCCACACAGCGGACATTAAATATGCAACCCAGTTAGTGGAGGTTTGTGTCATCGTTTGTGCTACTGTGAATTTGAAGCTGCGTTCTGACGCTGAATTCGAATCTGTATTCACGTTAGAATAACGGTCCCCTTTATCAGTGATACATACAAGTATGCTATTGTTTTAATAGGTTTATATACATAGTCGTTATCGTTTTAACATTGTGAAACTGGAATTCAGCCTTTTAATTCAGCCCCTGTCTAAAGGCATTGAAGTTTGGCTAGCACTGACAGACTGGTGGTTACTACTGATTGGTGGGATTGTGTTGATGTTAAGTCAGTCCCAAATAACTTCCAATCCAAATGAGGCCAGAACAATAAGTTAGGAGAAAATATTACAGGGAAAATTACCACTTTTTATAGGCATCCTTTCCATCCCCAGCAGGATGGTGGGGTTTGTATAATGCCGGAAACATTGAGGATATATGGGGTCTACATGAGGATAAATACATTGAGTTGAACCGTCAAACTTCATGCAGGTCTCCTAAAGCAGACGTTCTTCCATTAACAATTGGACTTATGACAGTGCTCAGCTCAGATATGCGCCTAGCCTTACATATTCCTATGTATTCCTAAGAAACATTATGCAGTTTTTTCATTTTGTTTTTATTACTTTTGATCAAGTTTAGAACAACGTTTGTGTAGCTAGCCCATGAATATACCACGGCTATTATTATGGATAGAAATGAAGTGAACAATGTGGGCATTCATGTGCGTTTAACTATAGTACTGTATCCAAATGAAACCCAGGGTAATTTGCCTTTCTGAAATATTGACCACTGTTGAAGGATTTCTGATTCATTTCTTGTTCCTGCCTCCCATTCTAGTTGTCATGAATGTAATTTGCATGTAGATATGTTGTAATCTTGTTTATTTTCCCGTTTCAAACAACAGTATTTGGGTATGCATGTGACAGAGATGACATGGTTATTTGGGATGGTATGTATGTGTTGACGTGTTTACTGTGGTGAGTGTGAATGAACATTATTGGCAAACACAAAGCCACAACTTGTGTCTGAAACCATACATATATCTGGTGTGTTTTTTGTTTGTTATACGTTTAATAAAACCCTTCACTTAAAAATAACTGCCTCGGAAGGTTTGGATTGAATATTTCAACGCTCATTTGATTTTTTTTTTAAATTAAAAAACTGTCTTTGATATAATCGGATATAATCCCAAGTAAAGGTAAATTGTATAGAAAAACTAAAAAACAAACCTAGTGGAAAAAACGATGACGCACACACATGTTTATGCAGAGAGAAGAGTAAAAGGGTTAAATTGCTTGTTTTTATTTATTGACAAACATTATTATAAGCTACCTAATAGCCCTTCGATAAAGTGAATATAAGGCACCTCATTTACATGTAATTAACGTAAACTATACTGTAAACGTTTAGTTCCTGATGATTTCTGTCTATTAGTTATGTCACTTTCTAGTACTTAAGTAACCATATTGGCTACTACTTGATGAATGATACTGATAATAATGATCAGCTTTGAACACATCTGTACAAAAATCACAATACCATAAATGCAATATTAGCAAAATAATTAATCTCATAAGAAAGGAGATGCTGAAAATGCAGCTGTAATAATTAAGACGAATACAATCGCAAGTCAACGCCACCAACATGGCAGCCCTTGTTCAAGTTGTTCTGCATTGCAGTTTCCAGTGATTTTGGCTGTTTTGAGTCTGTGCGCATTTTTTGATTAACCATTAACTTAAATCAGCCAAGATGTACAAATCTGACCCAAAAAGGGAAAAATAGTCCAAATGTCTTGAGAATCGTTGCTGTATGAGCATTGCGCCAGGCAAATTGATTTTAATCAATTTGTATGAAACATTATCGGTGAGCACATAAAGCATGAAGTGAGACAGGACGAGATCCAAGAGAAACAGTAATGAGCTTGTTCTATTGATGACCCCCAAGGACCAGCATAAATTAAACCCAGACA
>JAOPHQ010002415.1:0-5000 GCA_030340625.1 Merluccius polli | reverse complement strand
TGCTCAGCCAGGTCTAGGACACTTACCACACACCCCACCGAGACACAGAGAGGGAGACAGGTAAACAATAACATTATGGTTTCACAAGACATCCCACGAGACAACACTGAGAGAGAGAGAGAGAGAGAGAGAGAGAGGGAGAGGGAGAGGGAGAGAGAGAGAGGGAGAGGGAGAGGGAGAGAGAGAGAGGGAGAGACAGGGAGAGACACAGAGAGACACAGAGAGAGAAACAGGTAAACATTATGGTTTAACAAGACATCCGACTGAGACACGCAGACAGACAGGGCAGACAGACAGAGGACACAGTCCTGAGGTCCACCTCCATGCAGTGAGTGATGAATCAGAATGAGATGAATGCTTCAACAATGTTCCTCTTGGCTCAGCACCACTTCTCACCTTGTGGTCATG
The DNA here is from genome assembly GCA_030340625.1 of Merluccius polli. Classification (NCBI taxonomy): domain Eukaryota; kingdom Metazoa; phylum Chordata; class Actinopteri; order Gadiformes; family Merlucciidae; genus Merluccius; species Merluccius polli. The sequence goes on along the minus strand of JAOPHQ010002415.1, from coordinate 4,592 downwards.
AGGCCAACGAGGATCTTACTACACACTGCTGCTTTTAACAAGCAAACGTTATTAACAACGTTAATAACATAAATAACGTAAATAACATAAATAACGTAAATAATGTTAATAACGTTAACAACGTTAACAACGTAAATAATGTAAATAACGTAAATAACGTTAACGTAAATAACGTAAATAACGTTAATAACGTTAATAACGTAAATAACGTAAATAACGTTAACGCAAATAACGCTAACAATGTTAACGTTAACAACGTAAATAACGTAAATAACATTAACGTTAATAACGGAAATAACGGAAATAACGGAAATAACGGAAATAATGTTAAAAACGTTAATAACGTAAATAACGTTAACGTTAACAATGTTAATAACGCAAATAACGTTAACGTTAATAATGTTAACGTTAATAACGTTAATAACGTAAATAACGTAAATAACATTAACAACGTTAACGTAAATAATGTAAATAACGTTAACAACGTTAACAACGTAAATAACGTAAATAACGTAAATAACGTTAATAACGGAAATAACGTTAATAACGTTAATAACGTTAACGTATGAGTTGCATATGGGCAAAAAAAACCAAACACTTTTGTGTCACCCCCCAATCCTGACATCGGATCTGCACCCCTGGTGAACACACACACACACACACAGTCAAATCTCCCTGAACATTCCTTGGAGATATAATAACATAAGTTCCCCTGAAGAAAATCCCCCTGAAACACAAGATGTCCGCTTCCCGACCTAATATTCAGCATCCATGGTTTTCATTGGCCAGCTAGTCAACGTGTCGCATCTCATTGGCCAGCTGGTGAACTCACTGGACGGGAACGTGTTAATGGCATGAGTGTGTGTGTGTGTGTGTGTGTGTGTGTGTGAGGGGGAGGAATGACTCATGTGTTTGGTTTTTATTTCTCTTACACGTTATCCCTCAATATGCATGTATACACACACACACACATACACACACACACACACACACACACACACACGCATAGAACGTGCACGCACACACACACACACACACACACACACACACGTGCCCTAAAGGTCACATCCCCTACACGTCATGGTAGGGAAGGAGGCGGGCGGGGGGGGGGGGGGGGGGGGTGGGGGGGGGTTGGGGGCACCATTAGTGAGCTCATTGAGCAGCAGATCTGCGGCCAGAATTGCTGCAATATGACTCAGAGATGGACTCCTGAACGTCTTAATGGCACAGGACATTTTGATGAAAGGGCAGACACATTATACATATAGCTCTCACAGTGCCGCTTTTGTTGTACACACACACACACACACACACACACACACACACACACACTTACATGCACACACACACACACACACACACACACACACACACACTACGTAAGAGAAGGCTCCTTCTGGGTGCATGCCTGTGGGCAGTAGAATATCTTGGTAAGCGTTATTCTAACTGTCCTTAGAGTACACACGCATGCACGCAAACACGCAAACACGCGCACACACACACACACACACACACACACACACACACACACACACACACACACACACACACACACACACACACACACACACACACACACTCCCCCCCCTCACATGATACCCACAAACACCCACTCTAAAGACATTCTACAGAGTAATGTGATCTATACAAACTGTACTGAATGACTGGAGGGTCATTTTGCTCTGCCCCAGTTGGGGAGTGTGTGTCCGTGTGTGTGTCCGTGTGTGTGTGTCTGTGTGTGGTGTTTTCACGCACCGGCTCTGTTGCTCTCTTAATAGGCCGAATGAATGACTTTCTGCAATACACTTATGCTACACTTGACAAGTGGTGTGCTATACCCCCCATTATATTGTAAGAAATGCAATTTTAAAAACAAACAAATGTATCAATGAAAAGGGACCAATGACCAGCCAATATGTTTCAATTGAACTGATAATAATTTTACTTCATTTTTTAAAATTGCCTTCACCTACCTATACTCCTTGACTTCCGAATCCTTGTCTGCATCCTGCACTTCTGAGTCCTTGTCTGCGTCCTGCACTTCTGAGTCCTTGTCTGCGTCTTGCACTTCTGAGTCCTTGTCTGCGTCCTGCACTTCCGAGTCCTTGCCTGCGTCTTGCACTTCTGAGTCCTTGTCTGCGTCGTCCAGCGGAGGCCGGGAAACGGCGGGCAGGTGTGTGGACAGGAGGTAGAGGTAGAGAGTGGCCGCGGCCACCACTGCCACCAGTCCCGTTATGGAGCGCATTGCTCCGATTCCCAGTCCCGGTGTTAAGTTAAACCAGTGCGTTATGTCGCTCGGTGTCTCAGCTCCACGCCCGGTGACGACAACCACATGTGTTGTTCTTGTTGGAAAACAAAACACCACAGGGAATAAAAGTGCAGATATTATGGGACGGTTAAGTTAAAGGCTGAGTTCTCGCCCCCATCGAATGGCAGCCACAAGTGACCGTCGGCATGCTGACGTTATAGGTTGGAGCGGGACGGGACAGGACAGGGGGGACGGGACAGGACAGGGGGGACGGGGGGGGGGATCACATGGCGTTTGCTGACCAACTGGCCAAGATCAAAATAACTGTCACTGTGACCGAAATATGCCTGCTGTCCATTGGACTTGTCGTAAAGTCGCCTCTAGGTGGCAGCGCCGCAAAGGCCACAGCAGCACAAGGGCACAGGGCCCAGGGGGGAGAGCAGAAGGAGAGCCATGAGGGGGAGAAATAGGGTGAGAAACTGATCATCATGAGGTGAGAATGAGTATCTTGGGCCTTTTTTTTTAAAACATTTTTTAAAGGAGCTATATGTGACAGTGTCACCGAGCGGTTAAAATGGGTACTGCAGTTGTCTCTGCCGAAGCTCATGGGTTGCCAGGTTGAGGACACTAAACGAACGTGAGCGCAAGACGAGACGAGCACAAAGTTATATTCTATTTTTCTATTTTGACAGCGACGAGCGGCGACGAGTCCTACACAGCAACTCGATCGGCTAATGTATACGGCTTTTTAGGTCGGGTACAATCATCTCGTACGACCGGTTGATCCCAGTTGGTTTGCTTGTTTCCATGGTATTTGTCTGCCAATTTGTTTCATATCTGGCAACCCGGGGTGTCGAAATGGGCAGTGGGCGGCGTCAACTCTGAGAATAATGAACCACAGGCCAAAACCAAAATGGACATTTCAAAGCAGAACAATGCTGGCTGTAGCGTTGTTGTCGGGGGAAGCCTGTAGGCCTATCACGGTCATTTTATGATTTAGTACAGTAAACGGGTTACATATAGCCCCTTTAATGTTTTGTTTTTTTATTTGCTTTTTGACAAAAGTATTTTTGAAAAGTATTATTTCACTATTTCACTGTTAAAATCAATAACTGTAAATAACCTTAATTGCTGAGAATATGTTCTTCATAAGCTGGTTTCCAGTCTCACCTGGCCTGAGTCAGACTGATCAGACTCTGGGGCCGGGGGGGGGGGGCTGCACACCTGTGGTGCAGAGCAATCATAGCACCCAGGATAAACCAGCCATCACCACACACACACACACACTCAACAGGGACCGACTGTCATGGTAGCACATAACATCTGCTCGGCAAATACTATCTCCAATAAACACATTCAGCCAACATCTACCCATGTCCTGTGTCGGAGGGCCAAGCAGCATCAGGTCTGGTTTTTACGTGGATGGGAGACCGCCATGGGAATACCAGGTGCTGCAAGCAGTGTAGCAGTGGTGTGTGCACTTAAACCGAGACACTATAGGTAGAAGGAGGACACAAATCACAGAAAAAATCACCCATTGAAATGCATGGGGAGACTTCGTAACGCCAAGATGGCAGTTGTTTGCACATGTCCCGCCTCTTCCGGTGCCGTTGCTCCAATCATTTTGCCGGTCCTACGCGGTCACACTTTTTTTTTTTTTTAGACGAAAACTGTGTCGTGAAGCATTGCGCATGCGCAGTCCAAGATTACCTGTAAGAAAAAGGGCTTTAAAAACGTTAATTTGATACAAAACCACCAAACCCTTTCAGCGATTTTAGTCTGTTTTTCATCGTGATTTCAAACATGTGTTTTTTATGCCCCTTAGACCTCGGAAAATGGAGATACAGCTCTCCCCCTATACATTTACATAGGGCCCTGGTCTTGCTAACACCAAATAGCTGCCCGAAAGGTGTGGCCCCTCCGACACAAGACACAGGTTGTTGTTGTTGTTGGGAAAATATATCAATTTATTGGAAATGGCAAGTCCAGCAGATGTAACACTCTGCCATGACAGTGGCTCTCTCCTGAGTGTGTGTGGTGATGGGTGCCATGATTGCTCTGCACCACCCAACCCCAGAGTCCAATCAGTCTGACTCGGGCCAGGTGAGGCTGTACACCAGCTATCAACCACACACACACACACACGCGCGCCACAGTCACTTACCATGGCAACAGCAACCTTGCGATTTGGGAAAGTGACAAAATCAAACATGTGGACACTCGAAAGGGGTTTGGTTACAGACACTGCACCATCGCTATTTTACTTCATACAAAGTTCTAGACTCAACTGTCTAAATGAACTGCACCATGGGAATAGTAGTTCTTGTACGTTTGGCACGATAAG
>JAOPHQ010002414.1:0-53520 GCA_030340625.1 Merluccius polli | reverse complement strand
GGTACTCCTCCCCCTCCCCCCCCAGAGTGCGGTTGCCAGATTCCCGTTCCCGGGATTACTCAACACAACACTGCGTTACTAGAAGGTAGCAACCATGACAAGTGTTTTACATACTGTTCTTTGCTTTTATTTAGGTAAAGAACATAGAATTGCCTCTGTGTATGAAGTGTGCTATACAAATACACTTGCCTTGCATAGATCCCTGATAATATTGACCAACTGCATCACCGTCCGGGGTTCATAGTAATGTGTCCGAATAGAGCAGCCTCGGACACACCACATGCTGTTACTGCTGTTTTATTAGCATCCACACTTCCACACACGTCACGGGGCTTCATAGTAATGTGTCCGAATAGAGCAGCCCCCAACGGACACACACACATGCTGTTACCGCTGTTTTATATCATCCACACTGCAGTCGGTGTGCAGTAAATGGCCCTCAATGGTGTGAAATCCTTACATACAGTCATTGAGCAAACGATACTGTTTTTCTAGCAAAAACTGAATAATGGCGATAAGCCAAATATTCTAAAGATATACTGCAATAGTTCACTCCAGTGGAAACATGGACCATTTTCATTACCCCAACTAAAATATATTGGTAGGCTAATAGTGCAATGTAAACATGTTCACGAATGCATTTAGTAACGTCAGACATTTCTGACGACCGAAACATTTGTAGCTGCAGCCTTCCTTATACAGTAAAATGGCTGCAGCTCAGCCATCTGGCAACCCGGATGGCGACACAGTACTGACTTCGCGATTGGACGCTAGGCAGAAGGTGGAGCAACAGACCAAAACAAAATGAAAACAAAACAGTTTTCCTGGTACAGAAATATTGCGTTTAAAATTAAATATTCTGGCTGGACTACTATTATGTCTGACATAAATACTTGAAATGAACATGATTCCTCAATGCTATTGACATATTAGGGTCATTTTATGATTACTTTGAGTACATTCTTACATATAGCTCCTTTAATGTCATATATAACATCGTCAACCTCAAAGAATTAATTTAATGGATGGCGCTGTGTTTAATACAGGGCTATGGCACTGTGTTTAATATAATGGATGGCGCTGTGTTTAATATTATGTATGGCACGTGTTTAATATAATGGATGGCACTGTGTTTAATATAATGGATGGCACTGTGTTTAATATAATGGATGGCACTGTGTCAGTCCGATAGGGGGCAGAAATGCACTTTAAGTTGGATACTAGCTCTATGGCTGCACCGCCCGTGCCCGCCAATTAAGAAGAAGAAGAGAGAAGAAGAGAAGAAGAAGAAGAAGAAGAAGAAGAAGAAGAAGAAAAATAGCAGCATCAGCAACGACGTTCAAGACCATAGAAACATATGGATTAACGCCGGTAAAAAACGGAAATGTCGCTAAATGTCGCAAACTAACTGAAATGTTCAGCAGCAGCACAGCCAGCAGCAGCAGCACTGGAGCACAAGTTCAGTTTAATATTAATATTAGCAGCATCCCATAGGGGCGCATGCGCAGGAGTGAGTCCTAAAACCCAGAAGTCCGTTAGCATGTTGGCACTTCCGGTTCCCTCGTCTCGAAGTCAAGGGTTTTTTGAATGGGTTTTTGGTTAGATGGCTGAAATAAGGTCTGTGGTTTTACACAATCTTAAGAGATGGCCACGTTTTGGTCTACGACATAAAATACGTCAGTAAATACCCCACTCGTGAATTTTGAAGCTTTACGTGTCTTAAAAAAACTTCTGGTGATTGCATTTACGCTTCAAAAGTCATAAAAGTAGTGTTCATTGGTGAAGATTATCTTGCTTAACAAAACGTGTGAGTATCATAAACCTTTGTTTGCCACAGAGTATTTCCCTGCAATAATGCAAAATCCAATGGAAAAAACCATTGACTTGTTGTCAAGGGAACCCAGGCGATGTTGGCCTGCAAAAATCATCCCTGCACCACTCTGTTGAGTAAAATGCCATTGCTGGTTTGTTTTATTAGGTTATTATTCAACTTCATTTCTATGTGAGTATTCAAGTTAAACGGTATATGTACAGCCTCTTACATTGTGATTTATCATAACTCATACAGTACTGTGTTGTGTTTCAGATACATGTTTTTTATTGGTTCAGCCGAGGGACTGCAGTGTGATGATACCTTCATTTATATGTGAGTATTCAAGTTAAACTAGAATACTATGCTCTTAACACAGCATCTAGTCAACATCAGTGCTATTGTATAATTTGGATGGTATAGTATCATGAGCCACAATTAAAGTGTTGTGACACTCATGCCAGGCGTTATTGTTGTTATAGTACAATGAGCATGTGTTGGTGTGAGTAACGTTGAAGAGTAACGAAGAACACGTTGTCAATTTCATCCCGCAAATTCTGAGCAATAAATACTGACAAGCATCATTTTTGCATTAGTTTCATTATTATTATGAAAACTATAGCCGATAAATAGAGCCAATAATTCAAAGCCTATATTGCTTCAGTTGCCTTAACAAGCGCAGCACGCTGTTGTCACTCAATCATGACGTCAAACTGCTGCACCTGAGTAGAGCCACATTGCACGATATTCGTCCGTTGGTAGGTTTATTTTTTAAAAAGACACCTGCTGTCCAGGGTGAGAATCGGTAAGACTGACCGACAGACTTTAAATAACTGGTGTTACTGTAATAATATATTTATTAAATGTTCTGGGTTCTCCCAGGATATGTTTTCCATGGTGGCGCTCCCCATGTCAGCTGCGGCCCTAGAAATAAGAGGTTGCGGCAAGCGGGGGGTAAACGGTTTTAATAAAGAAGGGTTTTGAATCATGAACGCAGGTTATTAGCAACTATTACATTTTTTAACAAGGCCAAATGATACCAAAAGCCCTGCCTTCTAATAATAAATGGTTGGTTATTTAATGTTCTGCCGTGCAATTCCATCAAAACTTTGCACAATGTTCAAACCACTATTTGTGTTGTGATAATTGGAAGTAGGCCTACCCTACTCGGACCACGCAGCAATCCTATGTGATATTGTAGTATTGCTTTTTTTTGTGTCATTTAAATAACACTAGAAATAAAAAGGAAAAACGATCAGTTAATACCAGTGGCTGCTTGTTCCACAGGGCAAATGGGCGATGCCACCAAAGGGGGAAAGGGAGGGAATTTCTATCCCATTCTACACAGTGTTACGCTGTCAAGACAGTTTGTCCCCTACTCTGAATATCTGTCCAATCAGCTCCAAGTCGTGTTCTGTGGAGTACGCCCCTTACGGCGATTTCAGTCGGTTGAAATCACCTGATGGCTTGATTGACTTTGATTTTAATCCCCTATTTTACACAGGTGATGTTGATTAGCCATTACAAGCCATTTCAAATTCTACCCTCTAATGACATCACAAGTGGGTGTCCACCAGTTGTATGATAAATAGATCAGCCTACAGTTGGTATAGTCCACTGGGTAGGCTGGTGGTGATCTTATCTATCATAACATCTGGGTTGAATGACTTGTAATGGGTAATACGTCACACAGGGGACCTTTTTAAGGCAATTTTTAAAACTGTAGGCACGCAATGCAGTCTTATGGTTCTGGGGGGGGGGGCTTGCGTCATACGTATTGTACGTATTGTACGTATGACGTTGACGTGACTTGACCGTGGGGCAGCGATCTAGTCAGTCAATGTCAACGTGGCTAACGGTACCTTAAATCAGAGCAACTCCAACTCCATCGTGTCATTACCAGAAATACCTTTCAGTCGAAGACCCAATTTAAACATCATTCAATTATCTACAAAGGGGGGTTGAAATCGGATAACAGGTTTTCCGTGGAGCTGGTATGAGCGAAAAACGGGCTAGCAGGATGCGAAGTAGATAATGTGAATAATATGTCAATATTAAAATTCTAAAGCCTCTACTATTTGTCGCTTGCCATGTCATAAGAATGTCACTGTTGAGAATGACCCCTGTTATACTGAGCATTTGACAAATACTGAAAATGTTTGCTTTGACTTTGATGTAAATAGTTTTATTCATTGCACATTATCAGCCCCAGTGCCATGCTCTTTATTCTGGATTTGCTGCACCTAAAATAAAATGTTATCTGATGAAGACTGAATCCGATTATGTGAGAGTGAAGCCTTACTAATAATTAATTTGACTTGACTAATGGTAAAGCAGGTATCTCTCTGTACATTCAAAGGTATTTGTGAGGGCAAAACTGATAGATTATCTGTGATAACACAGTGGATGGTTCAGTTGCACGCCTAATGAACAACCATGTCTTGTGGTGGTATTGCTACGTGAGATGACCTGTAAAAAACTAAAACAACGCAATGTGACAATGTCAAGTTAGCTAGCTGACTTAGGGGCGTGTTCAACCTGGCGTTTTTTGTGATAGGGAAAAGTTGAGCCGAGCTTTTTCAAAAAAAAAGCTGGCAGCGATTTTGTCCTAAAAGCGCAGAGAGCGTTTTTTCTATCGCCTAGCAACGAACCCACTCTAGACCCCCGACGTACTCGCTACGTGTCTACAAAATGGCAGATCGAGAGGATTAACCCCGATCTGCTTATATGGACTCTTTGTGGTGTTGTGGTAGAGCCTATTAGACATGTCGTACATCTCGACATGTTCCGTAATTAAAACTATCGCTCCACCGGCGCTTTCCCGAGTGATTTGTCCACCATTGTTTCTTGTTTTGGAGTTTCCTTCGTGACGAAGTGTCTTGTTGTGTGATTGGTCAGGTGTCAAAAAGCGCCTGACATCAGGCGCTTTTTTTTCTGACAGTTGAACTTTTTGAACGTTTTTTTACGCTCGGTGCGGGAGAAAAAGCGCAGAGAAGGCGTTTAAAAAAACCGGGGGAGTTTTCCAAAAGCGCTCTGCTACATAGGAATACAAAATGTAAAAAGAGCACTGGCAGAAAAAAAAAAGCCAGGTGTGAACACGCGCTTAGTTTATTTACATAGTAATTTTACTACTTTTATTTTCTGCTTCCTTCTTCCTTGGTCTTCTTTCATTCTTCTTCTCATTCTTCTTTTTCCTCATGTTAAATATTACATAACATAAACATACGCACATTTATAAGCCTGTATGTTATATACATTACTGTCACATATACCTTACATTTGCATATAACCAATTGTACATATGTTGCTATACTCTGCACTTACCAAATGTACACAAGCTGTATACTGTACATAGTGCATTCAACCTCACATTTACATTTCTTTTATACTGTACTCTCCACTGTCCATCACTGTACATATTGTCAGATGTAGGCCTAGCACTGTGGTGCACTGACATTTCCTTACAATTATTAATATTAATTATTATAATAGACAAACCCCACAATAACAATAGGTATCCAGATACTCTGTGAATACCTAATTAAAACTGCAAGCAGTCTCTAAAGGTATTCACAGCCCCAACCCGCACCACCCCCCCCCCCCCCCCCCCCCTTTTTCATGTGTAATTGAACTTGAACACGACATTCGTTATAATAAGTACATCCATACCAGCAAATGCTGTGTATAGTAAAGAAACAGTATTCAAGCTTCACACGTAAGCCAGTCTACGTAAGCCAGCACATTGTAATGCCACTACTCCATCAAATACACTGATGTTAACTATTGCATATTTGAATGAGTTTGCCTACAGTCTGTAAACAGCTTTTCATATTAAGACCACACCTATTCCTGACTGATGAGGTCTGTGATTAGCTATAGAGGGGGGGGGGGTGACCGATGGAGGTATGTATAAAAGTTGAGGCTGACGACTGTCTCTAAAAGACGAATCTCTCCTGTGAGTATAATTTCCAATGCATGTAGCAAGACATTATTAATTACATTACGAATAGGCTTGTTGTGATTAGTAGACTATTAGCCTATCATTACTAGTATGTAGTAGGTCTCATGTGTGATTATTAATAGCTTATCTTTACTAGTAGTAGCAGTAGTAGTAGTAGTAGTAGTAGTAGTAGTAGTAGTCTCACTGTGTTGCTGACCAGGAATCAAGTTGTGTGCCCGGAAATTAGTTATGAACAATGTCAATAACTCTAGCCATTATGCGTTTATGAAAATGAGTCGAAGATGCTATGGCTATTTTCTATTATGTGTGCCGTTATCTGTAATTAAGTTGTATAGAAATGTGTATTCACACAGACAGACAGACACCAGAGACCCCTTCATGACAAAGGGTTTGGCTGTGACTTCCTGACTGACACCTATAACATTTACTTGTGTTGTAACTAAGGTGATGCGACATTGTCACATGCAGTATTTTTAACTCCCTAACAAACAGAATGAGGCTCTCTACAGACTGCAGATATACATAATATTCTTACGGCTGAAAACCTTGTCATTATAGTGCTGAAGTTAACTTCAGGGACTTTTGCAACAAACATTTCAGTGTTTGTTCAGTGTTTGGGTACTTCAGAATATTTCCATTGTTCATTTTAAGGTTGGGTCGATTTCTGGTTTTGCGGTCCGGTTTGATTTTATGAAAACTGAAGCGGCATTTGTCATTATGAGAATAAAAAAGTAGCCTAGATCCAACTTTTATTGTGTTAGTAATAAGCAATATGACAAAGTGATTAACATAATGTTGTTTATAAACGGACTAACAGAGCCATAGTGCCACAGCGGGGGAGAGATGCGCAGGTGCATGTTGTGTATGTTAACGAGATGAAACGTGGCAGTAAGTCTCAAAGAAAACTAGACCTTGCCTCCTACGAGGCCTAGTTTTGCCTTTCTGGACACTCGGGCCTCAGCTGCTCAACCGGCCCCAACCACACCGCCAGAGAACCCACCCAGACAACCCCAGACAGCCCACCAGTCAGCCCACCACCAGTCAGCCATGGACAAGGACACCAACCCCCAACCTATCGATGACACCAACAAAGCCGAAGTCGCGAAGAAAGTCCTCGACAAGCGCACCGACGAGAATGCTCAGCTTTATGACCTCAACCACGCTTAGCCAACTACATCGAGAAGGTGCGCTCCCTGGTGCAGGTGAACACCACACTCGGTGAGGAGGTGGATGGGCTGAAGGGCCGGGAGGGGTCCGACTCCGAGGTCCAGAGGCTCAAGGACCGGAATGACAACCTCTCGAGTGAAGTGGAGACTGCCAACCACAAGTGTGACACGTGACGCAAGAGAGGGACAACCTCAACGAGTACCTCCAAAATGTCAAGAAGAGGTATGGACCGGGGAGAGGGGGGTTATCTTTTTAATTAAATGGGTGCTGAGCAGTGAATGAGTGAATGTCTATAAGTTATCAGTGTGTTATTTCCTGTGATCGTGGCTTCCTCAAAGAAAGAAAGAAAGAAAGAAAGAAAGAAAGAACAACAATGTAAACGCAGAGAAGTAAATAAATGAGCAGATGCGAGGGAAGTAAGATGTGATTCAAAGAAACTGGTGGTAGACAATCAGACATGCAGACCTGTATCCAGAATGCAATGCGCTAATCAACATGTGGTTTCTATAGATAATACACCATCTATTATAATAATATAACTGTGTGTGTGTGTGTGTGTGTGTGTGTGTGTGTGTGTGTGTGTGTGTGTGTGTGTGTGTGTGTGTGTGTAGCTGCTAGTCTGCTATAGTCATGTCACACTGTCAGACTGTAGTTGTGTGTGAAGCAGAGGCCCAGCTTTATCTCAGGTATATTGTCCTGGCAGCAGCAGAGTACACACCACTGGGGCACAGACAACCAAAGCGTCAAGAAACACTATGCAGCTCTCATCTCTAAATGCTCCCTTGGGAATTCTCCCATTTGAAGTATTTGTTGTGTTTCTGTATTGATATCAACATCTTAATTCCTACCTGCATACTATTGCTGCTAATAAATGTCCTCCTTCTCTCTTTCTTTCTTTCTTTCTTTCTTTCTTTCTTTCTTTCTTTCTTTCTTTCTTTTGTCTTTCTTTCTTTCTTTCTTTCTTTCACTCTTTCACTCTTTCACTCTTTCACTCTTTCACTCTTTCTTTCACACAACACAAAACACACACTACCCAGGGTCCAGGCTCCAGGAGGAGAAGAACAAGAACAAGGATTGAGAGCGGTATGTGTTGTGTTGTTCTCCTCTTATCTCTCAATCTCTGGCTGCGTTCCTCACTTTATTCTCTGATCTTTTTCGTCTCCCATCCGTGTAGGAAGCTGACAAAGCCAAACTGGCCAATAAGAAACTGGAGGGAGGCAAAAAAGGCCTGCAGGAGGAGCTGGACTTCCTTAAGAGGACTCACAAAGAGGTCTGTCTGCCTGTCTACTCGATCTGCCTGTCTGCTCTTTATGTCAGTATGTCCTTCTATCTGTGTATCTGTCTGTCTGTTGCTCTTTCTGTCTGCCCTGTTGGTCTTCCAGTCCAGCAGCTATCACAATATAACATCTAAAAATGAATGACAAATAACTAACTTCACTATATATAGTAGGACAGCGGGTCTTTCAACTCATTTACATTTATATTTAGGGCATTTAGCAGACATTTGTCCAAAGCGACTTACAATAAGTACATTTGTTAGGAGAAAGTGCAACAGTAAATCGCTATCAGTAGAGTAAGGATTTCACAAGAACGAGTTTCAAGCACACCCAATTGCTAAGTTAACCCATTGCGAGTATACAACAGAGATAAGTGCCAAATACTAAGCGCAGAATATCAAAGAAAGAGCCAGGACATACAAACACAGAATGATTGCATGTGTTTTTTTTTTTATTGTTTTATTAGAGGGGGGAGGGGTAGTAGAGGAAGGATGCTAAGTGGGGTCCAGGTGAATGCAGACAACATTGCTGTCTGCATTTTATTTCCATACATTCCCTTCTTTTGCAAATGCTGTGAAGAAAAAACAATGTCTCTATGTACAGCCATGAAATATAAAAACAAGTAGTACAACAGCAATATAAAATCCAGCACAGGCTAGCATACAGGCTTTAGCATACAGCTTCGAGACACTCAGAATCAAGGACCTGAACTATCCGTTTGATAATGGAATGGACTGGAATGTAACCTAATGTAATGTAACCTAAAGCGAGATCAACTCACTCAAGGGACCAAACCATCTCTCCTTTTCAGATTATCCTTTCTTTCTTCTTTCTTTTTTCTTTCATTCTTCCTTTCTCTCTCTTTTTTCTTTCTTACTTCCTCCTTTCCTTCCTTATATCCTTATTTAATATTATCCTTATTAAATAAGGATAATATTAAATAAGTATATCATTGTATTATCCCTACAATGATATACTGTATATCGTCACTCTGTCTCTGTCTCTGTCTCTGTCTCTCTCTCTCTCTCTAGAATGAGTCCTTGATAGTCCTGGGCGCAATGCCTCAGGGTTACAGAACACCATCAGACGGCTGGAGTACGACAGCGACAAGATGAAGGTAATTTTTTTTCATTCCCTCATTCAACTAAGTCTGATGGATTTGATCGTTCTATTTACATTTATTTAAATAGAACAGTAATTTTAGTGGACACTTGTTTAATCCAGTGACTTACAAGTCGCAAGTGCAATGGAGTGGCAATAGAAACCAACTCAGCTTCAAGGCACATGTTGTTTATTGGTTCATTGAACTCTCTGCTATTGGTGTCTTTCTACAACGTGAATGAACCAATCACAAATGTTTCGTGACCATAGGATAAGATGGCCATCAGCTGAAGGAGTACCAGGACCTGCTCGACATCAAGATGACGCTGGAAAAAGAGATCACCAAATACCGCGAGCTGCTGGATGGAATGGAGAGCAGGTAGACATGTCTTATGGTTCTTGCTTATGCTGAACATGTATATATGTGCTCTGGCTCATGTTTCAAGCTCTTCTCTAGCTGGTGGAAGTGTACTCCTCTCATGCAAACAGTACATACACATTTATGAATGTTGTCTGTGTTCCTTCATCCTTGTAGTATCACCATCAACAAGCCCAATGAAGGTAAGATACACACACACACACACACAACCACACACACAACACACACGACAGAGGCATTGAACCATAACGCATTGAACCATAACTCAAATATCTATAAACATATACATGATTAATATATTTTTGTTCATACCGATAATCTACTGTTAGTTGGGAAATGTTTTCGATAGATAGCAGATAATATCTAGTAGGTAATGTGTGTGTGTGTGTGTGTGTGTGTGTGTGTGTGTGTGTGTATCTTATTCATTGGGCTTGTTGATGGTGATACTACAAGGATGAAGGAACACAGACAACATTCATAAATGTGTATGTACTGTTTGCATGAGAGGAGTACACTTCCACCAGCTAGGAGAAGAGCTTGAAACATGAGCCAGAGCACATATATACATGTTCAGCATAAGCAGAGAACCATAAGACATGTCTACCTGCTCTCCATTCCATCCAGCAGCTCGCGGTATTTGGTGATCTCTTTTTCCAGCGTCATCTTGATGTCGAGCAGGTCCTGGTACTCCTTCAGCTGATGGGCCATCTTTCCTATGGTCACGAAACATTTGTGATTGGTTCATTCACGTTGTAGAAAGACACCAATAGCAGAGAGTTCAATGAACCAATAAACAACATGTGCCTTGAAGCTGAGTTGGTTTTCTATTGCCACTCCATTGCACTTGCGACTTGTAAGTCACTGGGATTAAACAAGTGTCCACTAAAATTACTGTTCTATTTAAATAAATGTAAATAGAACGATCAAATCCATCAGACCTTAGTTGAATGAGGGAATGAAAAAAAATTACCTTCGATCTTGTCGCTGTCGTACTCCAGCCGTCTGATGGTGTTCTGTAACCCTGAGGCATTGCGGCCCAGGGACTATCAAGGACTCATTCTAGAGAGAGAGAGAGAGACAGAGACAGAGACAGAGACAGAGTGACGACTTATACAGTATATCATTGTAGGGGATAATACAATGATATACTATATTTAATATTATCCCTTATTTAATTAAGGAATAATATTAAATAAGGATATAAGGAAGGAAAGGAGGATGGTAAGAAAGAAAAAAGGAGAGAAGAAAGGAAGAATGAAAGAAAGAAAGAAGAAAGAAAGAAAGGATAATCTTGAAAAGGAGAGATGGTTGTGGTTCCCTTGAGTGAGTTGTTCCTCGCTTTAGGTTAAATTACATTAGGTTACATTCCAGTCCATTCCCATTATCAAACGGATAGTTTCAGGGTCCCTTGATTCTGAGTGTCTCGAAGCTGTATGCTAAAGCCTGTATGCCTAGCCTGTGCTGGATTTTATATTGCTGTTTGTACTACTTGTTTTTATATTTCATGGCTAGTACATAGAGACCATTGGTTTTTTCTTCACAGCATTTGCAAAAGAAGGGAATGTAGTTGGAAATAAAATGCAGACAGCAATGTTGTCTGCATTCACCTGGACACCCACTTAGCATCCTTCCTCTACTACCCCTCCCCCCTCTAATAAAACAATAAAAAAAAAAAACCATGCAATCATTCTGTGTTTGTAATGTCCTGGCTCTTTCTTTGATATTCTGCGCTTAGTATTTGGCACTTATCTCTGTTGTATACTCGCAATGGGTTAATCTTAGCAATGGGTGTGCTTGAAACCTGTTCTTGTGAAATCCTTACTCTACTGATAGCGATTTACTGTTAGCACTTTCTCCTAACAAATGTACTTATTGGTAAGTCGCTTTGGACAAAAGTGTCTGCTAAATGCCCTAAATATAAATGTAATGAGTGAAAGACCCGCTGTCCTACTATATATGTGATAGTTAGTTATTTGTCATTCATTTTTTAGATGTTATATTGTGATAGCTGCTGGACCTGGAAGACCAACAGGGCAGACAGAAAGAGCAGACAGACAGAAAGATACACAGATAGAAGGGACATTACTGACAGAAAGAGCAGACAGGCAGATCGAGTAGACAGGCAGACAGACCTCTTTGTGAGTCCTCTTAAGGAAGTCCAGCTCCTCCCTGCAGGCCTTTTTTGCCTCCCTCCAGTTTCTTATTGGCCAGGTTTGGCTTTGTCCAGCTTCCTACACGGATGGGAGACGAAAAAGATCAGAGAATAAAGGTGAGGAGGAACGCAGCCAGGCAGATTGAGAGATAAGAGGAGAACACACAACACATACCGCTCTCAAGTCCTTGTCTTGTCTTCTCCTCCTGGAGCTGGACCCGTGGGTAGTGTGTGTTTTTGGGTGTGTGTGTGAAAGAAGAGTGAAAGAGTGAAAGAGTGAAAGAGTGAAAGAGTGAAAGAAAGAAAGAAAGAAAGAAAGACAGAAGAAGAAAGAAAGAAGAAAGAAAAAAGAAAGAAAGAAAAGAAGAAGACAAGAAGAATGTAAGAAAGGAGAGAGAGAGGGACATTTATTAGCAGCAATAGTATGCAGGTAGGAATTAAGATGTTGATATCAATACAGAAACACAACAAATACTTCAAATGGGGAGAATTCCCCAAGGGAGCATTTAGAAGATGGAGAGGAGTGCATAGTGTTTCTTGGACGCTTTGGTTGTCCTGTGCCCCAGTGGTGTGTACTCTGCTGCTGCCAGGACGAATATACCTGAGATAAAGCTGGGGCCTCTGCTTCACACACAACTACAGTCTGACAGTTGTGACATGACTATAGCAGGACTAGCAGCTACAACACACACACACACACACACACACACACACACACAACACACACAACACACACACACACACACACACAGTTATATATTATAATAGAGGTGTATTATCTATAGAAACCACTTGTTGATTAGCCGCATTGCATTCTGGGATACAGGTCTGCATGTCTGATTGTCTACCACCAGTTAGTTCTTGAATCACATCTTACTTCCCTCGCATCCTGCACATTTATTTACTTCTCTGCGTTTACATTGTTGTTCTTTCTTTCTTTCTTTCCTTTCTTTCTTTCTTTGAGGGGAAGCCACGATCACAGGAAATAACACACTGAGTAACTTATAGACATACACTCATTCACTGCTCAGCACCCATTTAATTAAAAAGATAACCCCCCCTCTCCCCGGTCCAGACCTCTTCTTGACATTATGGACGGTACTCGTTGAGGTTGTCCCTCTCCTTGCGTCACGGTGTCACACTTGTGGTTGGCAGTCTCCACTTCACTCGAGAGGTTGTCATTCCGGTCCTTGAGCCTCTGGACTCTCGGAGTCGGACCCCTCCCGGCCCCTTCAGCCCATTCCACCCTCTCACCGAGGTGTGGTGTTCACAGCACCAGGGGAGCGCACCTTCTCGATGTAGGTTGGGCTTAAGCGGGTGGTTGAGGTCCATAAAGCTGAGCATTCTCGTCGGTGCGCTTGTCGAGGACTTTCTTCGCGACTTCGGCTTTGTTGGTGTCATCGAGTAGGTTGGGGGTTGGTGTCCTTGTCCATGGCTGACTGTGGGTGGGCTGACTGGTGGGCTGTCTGGGGGTTTGTCTGGGTGGGTTCTTCTGCGGTGTGGTTGGGGGCGGTTGAGCAGCTGAGGGCCCGAGTGTCCAGAAAGGCAAAACTAGGCCTCGTAGGAGGACAAGGTCTAGTTTTCTTTGAGACTTACTGCCACGTTTCCTCCTCGTTAAACATACACAACATGCACCGTGCGCATCTCTCCCCCGGTCTGTGCACTAGTGGCTCTGTTAGTCCGTTTATAAACAGACATTATGTTAATACCTTTGTCATATTGCTTATTACTAACATCAATAAAAGTTGGATCTAGGCTACTTTTTTATTTGTCTCATAATGACAAATGCGCTTCAGTTTTCATAAATCAAACCGGACGGCAAAACCAGAAATCGACCCAACCTTAAAATGACAATGGAAATATTTTGAAGTACCCAAACACTGAACAAACACTGAAATGTTTGTTGCAAAAGTCCCTGAGAGTTAACTTCAGCATATTAATGACAAGGTTTTCAGCCGTAAGAATATTATGTATATCTGCAGTCTGTAGAGAGCCTCATTCTGTTTGTTAGGGAGTTAAAAATACTGCATGTGACAATGTCGCATCACCTTAGTTACAACACAAGTAATGTTATAGGGTGTCAGTCAGGAAGGTCACAGCCAAACCCTTTGTCATGAAGGGGTCTCTGGTGTCTGTCTGTCTGTGTGAATACACATTTCTATACAACTTAATTACAGATAACGGCACACATAATAGAAAATAGCCATAGCATCTTCGACTCATTTTCATAAACGCATAATGGCTAGAGTTATTGACATTGTTCATAACTAATTTCCGGGCACACAACTTGATTCCTGGGTCAGCAACACAGTGAAGACTACTACTACTACTACTACTACTATACTACTAAGCTACTACTAGTAAAGATAAGCTATTTAATAATCACACATGAGATACTACACATACTAGTAATGATAGGCTAATAGGTCTACTAATCACAACAAGCCTATTCGTAATGTAATTAATAATGTCTTTGCTACATGCATTGGAAATTATACTCACAGGAGAGATGTCGTCTTTTAGAGACAGTCGTCAGCCTCAACTTTTATACATACCCTCACAGTCGGTCCACCCCCCCCCTCTATAGCTAATCACAGACCTCATCAGTCAGGAAATAGGTGTGGTCTTAATATGAAAGCCTGTTTACAGACTGTAGGCAAACTCATTCAAATATGCAATAGTTAACATCAGTGTATTTGATGGAGTAGTTGCATTACAATGTGCTGGCTTACGTAGAAGGCTTACGTTGTGAAGCTTGAATACTGTTTCTTTACTATACACAGCATTTGCTGGTATGGATGTAGCTTATTATAACGAATGTCGCTGTTCAAGTTCAATTACACATGGGAAAAAGGGGGGTGGGGGGGGGGGGGGGTGGGGGGGGGTGGTGCGGGTGTGGGCTGTGAATACCTTTAGAGACTGCTTGCAGTTTTAATTAGGTATTCACAGAGTATCTGGATACCTATTGTTATTGTGGGGTTTGTCTAGTTATAATAATTAATATTAATAATTGTAAGGAAATGTCAGTGCTACACAGTGCTAGGCCTACATCTGACAATATGTACAGTGATGGACAGTGGAGAGGTACAGTATACAAAGAGAATGTAAATGTGAGGTTGAATTGCACTATGTACAGTATACAGCTTGTGTACATTTGGTAAGTGCAGAGTATAGCAACATATTTACAATTGGTTATATGCCAAATGTAAGGTTATATGTACAGTACTGTAATAACATACAGGCTTATAATGTGCGTATGTTGTATGGTTTGTAATATTTAACATGAGGAGAAGAAGAAGAATGAGGAAGAAGAATGAAAGAAGACCAAGGAAGAAGGAAGCAGAAAATAACAGTAGTAAAATTACTATGTAAATAAACTAAGGCCGTGTTCACACCTGGCTTTTTTTTTTCTGCCAGTGCTCTTTTTACATTGTATTCCTATGTAGCAGAGCGCTTTTGGAAAACCCCGCGTTTTTTTAAAGCCTCTCTTGCGCTTTTTTCTCCGCACGAGCGTAAAAAAACGTTCAAAAAAGTTCAACTGTCAGAAAAAAAGCGCCTGATGTCAGGCGCTTTTTTGACACTGACCAATACAAGCGGAACATTGACACTTCGTCACGAAGGAAACTCTCAAAAAAGAAACAATGGTGGACAAATCACTGGGAAAGCGCCGGTGGAGCGATTGATAGTTTTAATTACGGAACATGTCGAGATGTACGACATGTCTAATAGGCTCTACCACAACACCACAAAGAGTATGGAAGCAGATCGGGTTAATCCTCTCGATCTGCCATTTTGTAGACACGTAGCGAGTAAGTCGGGGTCTAGAGTGGTTCGTTGCTAGGCGATAGAAAAAACGCTTCTGCGCTTTTAGGACAAAAAGCGCTGCCTTTTTTTTTTGAAAAAAGCGGTCGGCTCAACTTTTCCTATCACAAAAAACGCCAGGTGTGAACACGCCTAAGTCAGCTAGCTAACTTGACATTGTCACATTGCGTTGTTTAGTTTTTTACGGTCATCTCACGTAGCAATACCACACCACAAGACATGGATTGTTATAGGCGTGCAGACTGAACCATCCACTGTGGTTATCAACAGATAATCTATCAGTTTGCCCTCACAAATACCTTTGAATGTACAGAGAGATACCTGCTTTACCATTAGTCAAGTCAAATTAATTATTAGTAAGGTCTTCACTTCACAATAATCGGATTCAGTTTCATCAGATAACATTTTATTTTAGGTGCAGCAAATCCAGAATAAAGAGCAGTGGCACTGGGGCTGATAATGTGCAATGAATAAACTATTTACATCAAAGTCAAAGTCAAACATTTTTCAGTATTTGTCAAATGCACAGTATACAGGGTCATTCTCAACAGTGACATTCCTTATGACATGGCAAGCGACAAATATGTAGAAGCTTTAGAATTTATAATATTGACATATATTCACATTATCTACTTCGCATCCTGCTAGACCGTTTTTCGCTCATACAAGCTCCACGGGAAAACCTGTTATCCGATTTCAACCCCCCCTTTGTAGATAAGTTGAATGATGTTTAAATTGGGTCCCTTCGACGATGAAAGGTATTTCTCGGTAATGACACGATGGAGTTGGAGTTGCTCTGATTTAAGGTACCGTTAGCCACGTTGACATTGACGTGACTCAGATCGCTGCCCCAGCGGTCAAGTCACAGTCAACGTCATACGTACAATACGTACATACGTATGACGCAAGCCCCCCCCCCCAGAAACCATAGGAGACTGCATTGCTGTGCCTACAGTTTGTAAAAATTGCCTTAAAAGGTCCCCTGTGTGACGTTGATTACCCATTACAAGTCATGTCAACCCAGATGTATGATAGATAGATCAGCCTACCAGCCTACCCAGTGGGACTATACCAACCTGGTAGGCTGATCGTATTTAATCATACAACTGGTGTGGACCTCCCACTTGTGATGTCATTAGAGGTAGAAATTAGAAATGGCTTGTAATGGCTAATCAACATCACCTGGTGGGTAAAATAGGGGATTAAAATCAAAGTCAATCAGAGCCATCAGGGTGATTTTCAACAGACTGAAATCGCCCGTAAGGGGCGGTACTCCACAGAACACGACTTGGAGCTGATTGGACAGATATTCAGAGGTAGGGGACAAACTGTCTTGACAGCGTAACACTGTGGTAGAATGGGGATAGAAATATTCCCTCCCTTTCCCCCCTTTGGTGGGGCATCGCCCATTTGCCCTGTGGAACAAGCAGCCACTGGTTATTAACTGATCGTTTTTTCCTTTTTATTTCTAGTGTTATTTAAATGACACAAAAAAAAAGCAATACTACAATATCACATAGGTTGCTGCGTGGTCCGAGTAGGGTAGGCCTACTTCCAATTATCACAACACAAATAGGTGGTTTGAACATTGTGCAAAGTTTTGATGGAATTGCACGGCAGAACAATTAAATAACCAACCATTTATTATTAGAAGGCAGGGCTTTTTGGTATCATTTGGCCTTGTTTAAAAAATGTAGATAGTTGCTAAATAACCTGCGTTCATGATTCAAAACCCTTCTTTATTAAAACCGTTTACCCCCCGCTTGCCGCAACCTCTTATTTCTAGGGCCGCAGCTGACTAGTGGGAGCGCCACCATGGAAAACATATCATGGGGAGAACCCGAGAACATTTAATAAATATTATTATTACAGTAACACCAGTTATTTAAAAGTCCTGTCTCGGTCAGTCTTACCGATTCTCACCCCTGGACAGCAGGTGTCTTTTTTAAAAAATAAACCTACCAACGGACGAATATGCGTGCAATGTGGCTCTACTCAGGTGCAGCAGTTTGACGTCATGATTGAGTGACAACAGCGTGCTGCGCTTGTTAAGGCAACTGAAGCAATATAGGCTTTGAATTATTGGCTCTATTTATCGGCTATAGTTTCATAATAATAATGAAACTAATGCAAAAAATGATGCTTGTCAGTATTTATTGCTCAGAATTTGCGGGATGAAATTGACAACGTGTTCTTCGTTACTCTTCAACGTTACTCACTCCCACACAATGCTCATTGTACTATAACAACAATAACGCCTGGCATGAGTGTCACAACACTTTAATTGTGGCTCATGATACTATACCATCCAAATTATAGCCATAGCACTGATGTTGACTAGATGCTGTGTTAAGAGCATAGTATTCTAGTTTAACTTGAATACTCACATATAAATGAAGGTATCATCACACTGCAGTCCCTCTGGCTGAACCAATAAAAAACATGTATCTGAAACACAACACAGTACTGTATGAGTTATGATAAATCACACAATGTAAAGAGGCTGTACATATACCGTTTAACTTGAATACTCACATAGAAATGAAGGTGAATACTAACCTAATAAAACAAACCAGCAATGGCATTTTACTCAACAGAGTGGTGCAGGGATGATTTTTGCAGGCCAACATCGCCCTGGGTTCCCTTGACAACAAGCCAATGGGTTTTTCCCATTGGATTTTGCATTATTGCAGAAAATAAGCTCTGTGGCAAACAAAAGTTTATGATACTCACACGTTTTGTTAAGCAAGATAATCTTCACCAATGAACACTACTTTTATGACTTTTGAAGCGTAAATGCAATCACCAGAAGTTTTTTAAGACACGTAAAAGCTTCAAAATTCACGAGTGGGGTATTTACTGACGTATTTTATGTCGTAGACCAAAACGTGGCCATCTCAAGATTAAGATTAAGATTGTGTAAAACCACAGACCTTATTTCAGGCATCTAACCAAAAACCCATTCAAAAAACCCGTTGACTTCGAGACGAGGGAACCGGAAGTGCCAACATGCTAACGGACTTCCGGGTTTTAGGACTCATTCCTGCGCATGCGCCCCTCTATGGGATGCTGCTAATATTAATATTAAACTGAACTTGTGCTCCAGTGCTGCTGCTGCTGGCTGTGCTGCTGCTGAACATTTCAGTTAGTTTGCGACATTTAGCGACATTTCCCGTTTTTTACCGGCGTTAATCCATATTGTTTCTATGGTCTTGAACGTCGTTGCTGATGCTGCTATTTCTTCTTCTTCTTCTTCTTCTTCTTCTTCTTCTTCTTCTTCTTCTTCTTCTTCTTCTTCTTAATTGGCGGGCACGGGCGGTGCAGCATAGAGCTAGTATCCAACTTAAAGGTGCATTTCTGCCCCCTATCGGACTGACACGTGCCATCCATTATATTAAACACAGTGCCATCCATTATATTAAACACAGTGCCCATCCATTATATTAAACACAGTGCCATACATAATATTAAACACAGCGCCATCCATTATATTAAACACAGTGCCATAGCCCTGTATTAAACACAGCGCCATCCATTAAATTAATTCTTTGAGGTTTGACGATGTTATATATGACATTAAAGGAGCTATATGTAGAAATGTACTCAAAGTAATCATAAAATGACCCTAATATGTCAATAGACATTGAGGAATCATGTTCATTTCAAGTATTTATGTCAGACATAATAGTAGTCCAGCCAGAATATTTAATTTTAAACGCAATATTTCTGTACCAGGAAAACTGTTTTGTTTTCATTTTGTGTTTTGGTCTGTTGCTCCACCTTCTGCCTAGCGTCCAATCGCGAAGTCAGTACTGTGTCGCCATCCGGGTTGCCAGATGGCTGAGCTGCAGCCATTTACTGTATAAGGAAGGCTGCAGCTACAAATGTTTCGGGTCAGAAATGTCTGACGTTACTAAATGCATTCGTGAACATGTTTACATTGCACTATTAGCCTACCAAATATATTTTAGTTGGGTAATGAAAATGGTCCATGTTTCCACTGGAGTGAACTATTGCAGTATATCTTTAGAATTATATTTGGCTTATCGCCATTATTCAGTTTTTGCTAGAAAAACAGTCTCGTTTGCTCAATGACTGTATGTAAGGATTTCACACCATTGAGGGCCATTTACTGCACACCGACTGCAGTGTGGATGATAATAAAACAGCGGTAACAGCATGTGTGTGTGTCCGTTGGGGGCTGCTCTATTCGGACACATTACTATGAAGCCCCGGGTGACGGTGTGGAAGTGTGGATGCTAATAAAAACAGCAGTAACAGCATGTGTGTGTGTCCGAGAGGGCTGCTCTATTCGGACACATTACTATGAAGCCCCGGTGACGGTGATGCAGTTGGTCAATATTATCAGGGATCTATGCAAGGCAAGTGTATTTGTATAGCACACTTCATACACAGAGGCAATTCTATGTTCTTTACCTAAATAAAAGCAAAGAACAGTATGTAAAACACTTGTCATGGTTGCTCCTTCTAGTAGACGCAGTGTTGTGGTTGAGTAATCCGGGAACGGGGAATCTGGCAACCGCTACTCTGGGGGGGGAGGGGGAGGGAGTACCACGCTGTACAGTATTTACAACGTGGTTGCAATAACAGTTTTGGCCAGAGAGGACGCAATCCCTACATATAGCTCCTTTAAATTATGGCCTATACAAAATACTACATATCTCTGCAATGCTTTATGCATCACACTTAGCCGAGAAGCTAAGCTTAGCTTCGGCGCATAAGCCTGCGTTGCATAGTCCAACATAAACACACAGTTAAGACTATTTAAACCTTTCTATTTAAACTGTTTCATACAATTGATAGCACTGTGTTTAAACAACAACAAAACAGTCTTTGAAACACCTTTACATTTACTTTTCTTAATCCATATTTCAATACATTTCTATAAACCAATAAATCATTCACTTTTCAGTTGAAACATCAATGATGGTGTTAACCACTCACTTCAATAAGTGAAAATAAGTGAAACTATCCGGTCCTTAGTTACACTGTAACATTGTAGCAAACGAATTGTTTTCACAATGTCAGTGTCTGATGTGTCTGTGTGTTGCTGTGTCTGTGTGTTTGCTTGGCAACCATTCTACTCAATGTCGCAGAAGAACTACATTGCTTGGCGGAAGAATGATTATTTGTTACCAATAAATTATTGATTTTTGTGTTGCTGTGTGTTTATTTTATGAAACCTTGCCTATTTTATGAAACCTTTTAAACCTTTTATAAAAGCGAGGCTGTGGTTTATTTTCAGTGATTTTAGAACAGCTAAGGGGCGTTGTTGACCGCTTCGACCACAGCCTCTTGGGACTTATTGCTTCATTTTGCAATGGCTTCGAACGCGGCACAGCCAAGTATGGATATATGACATCCGACTTGCTTTCTAACTCATAAGGAGCGTACTTCCTGGGTTACCAGCCCTGCTAGACCGCCCGGTGACTCACTGGGTTGAGACCACCCACCACAACACAGCGCCAGAACTGGAACCAGCCCACCGTGAGCAGCTGAAGCCAGTCTGATTCAAAAAGTGTGCCATAATTTCTGCTGGAGTTGGAGTAATGCTATTCAGTGTTAAAATGTGTGTTTCTTGTGGCTGAACTTCATGCGTACGATAGATTTACAACTTTTTCTACGATCTGTTGATAAATGAGGGCCCAGTCTATGACCCGAACATATGTTCAAATATAATGGCGACCCCAAACATCAGAAGCCATGGGGGCGCCTCTTGCCTCTTGAGCATGATGCCCGAGGATCTGACCAAGCGTCAATATATGACGAGTATGGGGCGAGAACAGACTGCTTGTGGGAGTTTGAGTCCTCTAGCCACTAATCAAGTCAACATTTGAATCTTGACTCTGTATGCATTCATAATATTTTTTGTGTGTGTGTTTCAGTTTGTGTGTATGAGTATGTGTGTGTAACCCGATTGGTAGCTTCGGTGGAATCACAGCCACACCAATCAGATGTCAGCAAACAGCAACCAGGAAGTAGAAGGACCAATCCTCGACAGGGAATCACACAGCTGGATTTGCATAACAGGCAGAATCACTCAATGCATTGTTAGGCGGCAGCCGTAACAATTCATATAAAACCAAGACTCTTCCCATTTTTAAGTTTTTTTTATGATTTAGTTTAGAATTTAGTTTACATTATCTGTGCCATTTAAAATGGCACAGATAATGTACAAAGCACAAAATAATTTACTTTGCCGCAGTAGTCAGAGTCTGTTTGAAATTAGATTATGATTTGAGGGGAACAGGTGTTTTTAAAAAGGCTAAGATAAGAACAAAGATGTGTTTCTTTTAGAGGTGTTGATTTGTGGAATAGTTGTGATAATGAAAAAAAAGGTGTAGTTCACTTTCCTCATTTAAAAACATGTTTAAAACTAAAATACTAGAAAAATATATAAATCAGGTATAAAGAAGAAGAATGAAATTACTGAAACTTTTGGTTGTGTTTGCTTGAATTGTTGTTATGGAACTTTATTTATTTATGTATTTACTTCTCTAATATGTTTTGTTTGTACTTCAGTTTTATGATGTAACCGAGTTGCCTTGCTAAAGTTGTCTTGTTTTAAGGGTAGGCATAATTAGCACCAGCTTCAGCCTACACCTTTTTTGATTAGCTCATACCTTGTATTAGGATTTGGTTGAGGTAAACCTTTTTGGTATTTTGTTGGGGGGGGGGGGGGGTTAAAAAATGCTAATCAAATCAAATGATCTGTGGGATCCCATAGCCAACTTAGAAGCAGTCGTAAGAGAAACAGCATCTGTGTCCTGTGCTTCCTCTGTTAAAATGCTTAAAATGCTTGTAAAGGGAACAGAAATGACCGCTACAGGAGGACAATTAAATATCTTTTGAAACAAAGAAAAAGAAAAAAAAATGTATATAATGGTAAGGCCAGAGAATATCCAATGGTAAAATGATTATTATTATACATTTTTCTCTCTTTGTTTTCTTCTTCAATATAGTACATTTGATAGCATTTTGTTGTTGTTGTTGTTGTTGTTGTTGTTGGTGTTGTTGTTGTTGTTGGTGTTGTTGTTGTTTACATGTCGTGCGGGGTACCGGTTATGCTGAGGAGGAGAGGAAAGGAGTACAATAAATGCACATGTACCACAGTACTACAATACTACTGAACCACAGTACCACAGTCAGAGGCGGGTCCTGGCTACATTTGCGCCCTGGGCGAACCATCCCTTGGGGGGAGGGGGGGTGCTAGCGGAACATTTTGTTGAGGGGGGGGGGGGGGGGGGTGCTAGCGAACATTTTGTTGAGCGGGGGGGGGGGGAGTCACACAGGTTGTGTGTGACTCTCTTGCTGCTGAGAGTCACACACAACCTGTATGACTCTCAGCAGCAAGTTGACGTGACAACGAGGGCGCCCCAGCGCCCACTCCACTAGCCTGACATGGAAATGAGTCTAGAAAACTGGCGAGTTTTGTTTTGAGTTTAGTTTTTCTTTTATTTCTTTTTTTTGAGGGCGCGCTGGGTTTTTTTTTAGGGCGCACTCGTTTTTCTTTTTTTTTTAAGGGCGCGCTCGTGCGCCCCCACATAGATTGCGCCCTGGGCGGTCGCCCACATTGCCCATCGGTAAAACCGGCCCTGACCACAGCAATACTACTGAACCACAGTACCACAGTACTACAGTACCACAGTACTGCAATACTACTGAACCACAGTACTACAGTACCACAGTACTGCAATGAACCACAGTACCACAGTACTACAGTACCACAGTACTGCAATACTACTGAACCACAGTACTACAGTACCACAGTACTGCCATACTACTGAACCACAGTACTACAGTACTACAGTACCACAGTACCACAGTACTACAGTACCACAGTACTGCAATACTAATGAACCACAATACTACGGTACAACCATACAGTACCACAGAACTAGACTACTACTGAACTACAGTACAACACTACTACATTACCACAGTACTGCCATACTACTGAACCACAGTACTACAGTAGTACTACAGTACCACAGTACCACAGTACTACAGTACCCCACAGTACTGCAATACTAATGAACCACAGTACTACGGTACAACCATACAGTACCACAGAACTAGACTACTACTGAACTACAGTACAACACTACTACATTACCACAGTACTACAGGACAAGAGTACTGCAGTACTACAATACTACTGAACCACAGTACCACAGTACTTAAGTACCACAGTACTACAAAACTACTGAAGTTGTTCAGGTTACATTGATAAAAGGACAGGTCAGTGAACTGTGTCATCATTGTAGTCGTGTGTAGTTTTATCCACTAGGATCTTATTTCAGCATTAGAGCATTGTGTGGAGTTATCGACCCGGCGTTTAGTGTGAGAAGTACAACTGCTTTAGTGGTGCAGACCAGCTTCAGGGTGAAGGCGCGACTCCAGGGGCCGCTGACGTGGTTTTTAGTTGTGTTTCAGGTGCAGTGCTTCCCAAACTTTTTATGGCCCGTGATCCCAACTTTTAGGTCGGAACATTCTTGCGACCCCCGTACTTCTTATATTCACAGTCTACAGTCATCTGCTTCCTCGTTTTAACCCAATCAGCTTCAGCCAGAAATAGTCATTTGTACATTGTTTGTATATTTAAAAAATATACAAAAGTATATGCACAATGAACAATCTCCCACCACGACCCCATAATGGACAGCAGATAGATACCCACAGATATCATGACCTCCAGGTTGGGAAACACTGTCCTTAAAACAGGGGGGTTTTAGGTGTTCGGCAATCTTCTAGTGGGTCTCCTCCTTATCTGTGTTCACTATGAGTGGGGTCTGTGTGCACACTACCAGAATACCTGATACCTGACCACATCGCTTTCATGTTTCTGGAATGCAGAGTCAGAGAAAGTGGGCATGAGGTGTCCACATCAGTATGTTTAGCCTCTCTCTGATCAATGCCTGCACTATTCTTGACCTCTGCATTTAGGGCTTGAGATCTGACTGATTATTATTTCATAGACCAATACCATGCAGCTCACTGCACGTGGCCGGTGAGCCAGATTCTCTCACTATCCCCCGAGGTCTGCACCGCAACCAGCGGCGGTTGTTTGACAGGCAATTTAAAAAAGAGGTCTCATCTGGTAGTGTGCATCAGCCTATAGGCTACACAGTGATTCACATTTACAGACACAGTGAGCAGGATTCTGGGAACAGACTTACACACTGCGCACTAGCACCCCTCGCCATTGAATACTATATTTTAAAAATATAGTTAACATTTCAGACAGAAAACATTGGCCTTCCCCAAGCGATGCATCATGATTACAAGAAAATATATCTATTATCTTTGTATGATTTAATGTGTGTGTGTGTGTGTGTGTGTGTTAGAGCATTTTGTGTCTGTGCATTTGCTTGCATTCTGTGTGTGTGTTTGTGCATGTGTGTACATGCGCGCGTGTTTGTGTGTGTGTGTGTGTGTGTGTGTGTGTGCATGTGTGTGTATAAATATGTGTGTGTGTGTGTTACCTCAAGCAGTCGCCTAGTCATTCTTGCCTCCATTAAATAGGAATCTGTGGAGAGACACACATTTTAATTAGCAACTTAGATACCTTCTGCTTAGAAAGAAACCTTACCTATCTGTTTAGCTATCAGCATACTTGAGGATTGAATACTACAAGTTAAAAGCTGCTTAGCTTGTCCCTCAAAACAAAAATACATAATTAGTGTTATGAACGACTGCTGCTGTGTTTGCGCTACAATGACACCTCTGTGAAAAGGGTCTATTGAGCTAAATTAGTTAAAGTCTCTTAGCTATTTACATAACCTACTAGATATTATAGTGTAGTATAGTATATTATATAATTCACCCACATGGCCCCCATGCAACTGCTGCCACAACCAGGGTCCGCCGATCCTTTCATACAGTACACACCATGGGGCCATACTGACCTTCAGGGATTACCAAGTGGCCCACCAAGAATAGAAGATGGCGGCTCACCATGGATATCCAAATTTGAACTGCTAACCACTAAAAACTAGAAACTAGAGGACGTGGTAGGATTGGATTTGAGAATAACAAAAGGCACACATGATACACTATACAAACAGGACCTCAGAAAAGGCGAAAACATAAGAAGACAGGACACAAAATAACCTGGTAAAGAAACAACTGGCCGCCCTGGAAGAAAAGGCCACAGCAATTCACCAAATCCACCAAGCCACAGCAATTCATGAAGATGGTGACAAGGCCCAGGAGAAGCCAGTTATTGCATATGGGATTATGTAAACTATAGCAATGTACAGTGTTGTATCATGTGACCTAATGATTTCCCCCCCCTTCCACCCACCCAAAAACAACAAACAAAACTGGGGGGAAAGTGCCATTAACACCATCCTGGTGTCAGCTTGGAATCCCAACCTCCATTGGTTGACGACCAGGACGAAGCAGCAGGGAGTAGGAGAAAACATTTCCCAACAGTGGATTATCGGATTATCGGTAGCTATTCGATCACAAATTGTATTTAGAGCAGACAGACCTCCATCTGAGTCATCTGGAGAAGACCCCCCTTCTTCTGCACCTACAAACACACACACACACACACACACACACACAAATTACATACTAGATATTATCTGCTATCTAAAAAGGGTTGGGAAAACATTTCCCAACTAACAGTCGATTATCGGTATCACAAAAAAGATATTAATCATGTATGATGTTTATAGATATTTGAGTTATGGTTCAATGCATTATGGTTCAATGCCTCTGTTGTGTCGTGTCGTGTGTGTGTGTGTGTGTGTGTGTGTGTGTGTGTATCTTACTTCCATTGAGCTTCTGTGGCATGTTGGTGGTGATTCTACAAGGATGAAGGAACACAGACAACATTCATAAATGTGTATGTACTGTTTGCATGAGAGGAGTACACTTCCACCAGCTAGCAGAGCTTGAAACATGAGCCAGAGCACATATATACATGATCAGCATAAGCAGAGAACCATAAGACATGTCTACCTGCTCTCCTCTCCCTCCAGCAGCACGCGGTAGGCGGTGATCTCGATGTCCAGCGCCATATTGGTGTTGAGCAGGTCCTTGTACTCCCTCAGCTGATGGGCCATCTCATCCTGAAGTCACAAAACAATCGGGATTGTTTCATTCACGTTGTAGCCAACGTCACATAGCCAATAGCAGAGATTTCAATGAACCAATAAACAACATGTGCCTTGAAGCTGAGTTGGTTTCTATTGCCACTCCATTGCACTTGCGACTTGTAAGTCACTGATATTAAAAAAGTGTCCACTAAAATTACTGTTCTATATAAATAGAAATAAATATATATATAATAGAACGATCAAATCCATCAGACTTAGTTGAATGAGGGAAAAAAAGAAAGAAAAAGCGGACCTTCATCTTGTCGCTGTCGTCCTCCAGCCGGCTGATGGTGTTCTGGTACCCTAAAGCTTTGCGGCCCAGGACTATCAAGGTCTCATTCTGGGGAGAGAGAGACAGAGAGACAGAGAGACAGAGAGAGAGAGAGAGAGAGAGAGATTGTAGGATATGGATACAATAAGTGATATGGTTGTCCTTAGAAAGAAAGAAAAATCAAAAGAAAAAAAAGGAAATAAGGATAATATTAAATAAGGATATAAGGAAAGAAAGGAGGAAGGTAAGAAAGAAAAAAGAAGAAGAAGAAGAAGGTTACATTCCAGTCCATTGCATTATCAAACGGATAGTTCAGGTCCTTGATTCTGAGTGTCTCGAAGCTGTATGCTAAAGCCTGTATGCTAGCCTGTGTTGGATTTTATATTGCTGTTGTAGTACTTGTTTTTATATTTCATGGCTGTACATAGAGACATTGTTTTTTCTTCACAGCATTGGCAAAAGAAGGGAATGTAGTGGAAATAAAATGCAGTCTGCATTCACCTGGACCCCACTTAGCATCCTTCCTCTACTACCCCTCCCCCCCCTCTAATAAGACAATAAAAAAACACATGCAACCATCTGTGTTTGTATGTCCTGGCTCTTTCTTTGATATTCTGCGCTTAGTATTTTGGCACTTATCTCTGTTGTATACTCGCAATCGGTTAACTTAGCAATTAGGTGTGCTTGAAACTCGTTCTTGGGAAATCCTTACTCTACTGACAGCGATTTACTGTTTCTCCTAACAAATGTACTTATTGTAAGTCGCTTTGGACAAAAGTGTCTGCTAAATGCCCTAAATGTGAATGTAAATGAGTTGAAAGACCCGCTGTCCTACTATATAGTGATAGTTAGTTATTTGTCGTCCATTTTTAGATGTTATATTGTGATAGCTGCTGGACTAGAAGACCAACAGGGCAGACAGAAAGAGCAGACACACAGACAGCTACACAGATAGAAGGACATACTGACATAAAGAGCAGACAGGCAGATCGAGTAGACAGGCAGACAGACCTCTTTGTGAGTCTTCTTAAGGAAGTCCAGCTCCTCCTGCAGGTTCGTTTTGCGTCCCTCCAGTTTCGCATAGGCCAGGGTGGCTTTGTCAGCTTCCTACACGGATGGGAGACGAAAAAGATCAGAGAATAAAGTGAGGAGCAGAGGAGCCTGGCGCAGCCAGGCAGACTGAGAGATAAGAGGAAAACAACACAACACGTACCGCTCTGAAGGCCTTTTTCTGGTTCTTCTCCTCCTGGAGCCTGGACCCGTGGGTGTGTGTGTGTGTGTGTGTGTGTGTGTGTGTGTGTGTGTGTGTGTGTGTGTGTGTGAGTGTGTGAGTGTGTGTGTGTGTGTATGTGTGTGTGTGTGTGTGTGTGTGTGTGTGTGTGTGTGAAAGAGTCAAATAGTAAAAGAGTAAGAGTAAAAGAGTAAAAGAGTAAAAGAAAGAAAGAAAGAAGAAAGAAAGAAAGAAAGAAAGAAAGAAAGAAAGAAAGAAAGAAAGAAAGAAAGAAAGAACGAAAGAACCAACGAAAGAACCAACGAAAGAACGAAAGAACGAGAGAGGGACATTTATTAGCAGCAATAGTATGCAGGTAGGAATGAAGATGTTGATATCAATACAGAAACACAACAAATGCTTCAAATGGGAAGAATTCCCAAGGGAGCATTTAGAGATGGAGAGGAGCTGCATTGTGTTTCTTGACGCTTTGGTTGTCTGTGCCCCAGTGGTGTGTACTCTGCTGCTGCCAGGACAATATACCTGAGATAAAGCTGGGCCTCTGCTTCACACACAACTACAGTCTGACAGTGTGACATGACTATAGCAGACTAGCATATACACACACACAGGGGTTAAATTGGGATTTCTTATGTGGGGGGGCTCTATCTAGGGGGGTCCAAATCAAAAATGGGAGAACTTCTATTGCGCGATTGTTGAGCTGGGGGGGGGGGGGGCTACCGGAGGATTTCTGTTGCGCGATTATTGCGCGGGGGGGGGGGGGGCGGCTACCGGAGGATTTCTGTTGCGCGATTGCAGGCAGGCTTGGGCTATGTGCCGGGGCTGAGCCCCGGCTAGCCCCGGCCCAATTTAACCACTGCACACACACACACACACACACACACACAGTTATATTATTATAATAGATGGTGTATTATCTAAAGAAACCACATGTTTAGCGCATTGCATTCTGGGATATAGGTCTGCATGTCTGATTGTCTACTCTTTGAATCACGTCTTACTTCCCTTGCATCTACTCATTTATTTACTTCACTGCTTTTACATTGTTGTTGTTCTTTCTTTCTTTCTTTCTTTCCTTCTTTGAGGGGAAGCCACGATCACAGATGCCTTTTGAAAAAAGCCCTTGTCAATACGTATTGGAAAACAACTTTCAGGAAATGACACACTGAGTAACTTATAGACATTCACTCATTAACTGCTCAGCACCCATTTAATTAAAAAGATAACCCCCCCTCTCCCCGGTCCGTACCTCTGCTTGACATTTTTGAGGTCGTCGGTGAGGTTGTCCCTCTCTAGCGCCATGCCGGCGCACTGGAAGTTGGCAGTCTCCACTTCCTGGCGGAGCTTGCTAAACTCCACCTCGTACATCTGGACCTCGAAGTCGGACCCCTTCCGGCCCTTCAGCCCATCCACCTCCTCGCAGAGTGCGGTGTTCACCTGCTCCAGGGAGCGCACCTTCTCGATGTAGCTGGCTAAGCGGTGGTTGAGGTCAAGCAGCTCAGCTTTCTCGTTGGTGCGCGTGTCGAAGAAGGCCTTCTTCGCGACTTCGGCTTGTTTGGTGTCCAGGTCAGACATGGTGACCTTGAAACGGCTAAGGGTGGTGGACTTGGTGTCCTCGGCCATGGCTGACTGGTGGTGGGCTGACTGGTGGGCTGTCTGGGGTTGTCTGGGTGGGTTCTCTGGCGGTGTGGTTGGGGCCGGTTGAGCAGCTGAGGCCCGAATGTCCCACCTGAGTGAGGAATGACAGACTTAATGCAGAAAGGCCAAACTAGGCCTCGTAGGAGGCAAGGCCTAGTTCTTTGAGACTTACTGCCAGGTTTCATCTCGTTAACATACACAACATGCACCGTGCGCATCTCTCCCCCCGGTCTGTGGCACTAGTGGCTCTGTTAGTCCGTTTATAAACAAACATTATGTTAATCACTTTGTCATATTGCTTATTACTAACACAATACAAGTTGGATCTAGGCTACTTTTTTATTTGTCTCATAATGACAAATGCCGCTTCTGTTTGCATAAAATCAAACTGGACCGGCAAAACCAGAAATCGACCCAACCTTAAAATTAATGGAAATATTTCTGAAGTACCCACACACTGAACAAACATACAAATGTTTGTTGCAAAAGTCCCTGAGAGTTAACTTCAGCACTATTAATGACAAGGTTTTCAGCCGTAATAATATTATGTATATCTGCAGTCTGTAGAGAGCCTCATTCTGTTTGTTAGGGAGTTACAAATACTGCATGTGACAATGTCGCGTCACCTTAGTTACAACACAAGTAAACGTTTGAACCAAAGATGAAAGAGCGGAGCAAGATGAATCACTGGCGTTGACACCAGTGAGGTACGCTCTCGAACTCTATGGGCGCCATTTTAGTAAGCTCCCGGAACCCGGAAGTCCGACAGGAGTGCCGCAGGCAGCAGGCGGAGGCGTTCACCATCGTGGGAAAACGCCCTGTATCTTTTAAATACAAATGTGTCCACAGTCATGGTGACTAGATATGTTTGTCCCTATAAAACAATAATAAAAAGTGGCTATAATAATGGATCGCGACCAAGACGAAAGCATGGATATTTCTTTTTTACTTCATCCGTGAACTTGCATTTACGTTTCGGCTTAGCTGCAGAGATGCCGCCGGTACGCGATGTTGTTTTTCCCACTATGGCCACGCCAAGCACCGCCCCACCCTGCTCCTGATTGGTTGAGCTGTGCTCTCGACTCTAACATTGTTTACTGCGCCTGCTAACCCTAACCATAACCCTAACCCTAACCATAACCCTAACCCTAACTATAACCCTAACCATAACCCTAACCCTAACTATAACCCTAACCCTAACCCTAACCATAACCATAACCCTAACCATAACCATAACCCTAACCCTTACCCTTAATATATCTTCAACACTTGTAAACTGAGCGGTCGTTGAGATTAAACAATCTTCTAGGTTGCTGAGCGCAGTAGAACCAATCAGGATAGAGTCGAGAGCACAGCTCAACCAATCAGGAGCAGGGTGGGGCGGTGCTTGGCGTGGCCATAGTGGGATTCGTAATTTTGCCGCCGGTACATGCGCTCTCTTTGATAAACAGGAAGCTGCTCGCCCACTGAGGTGCAGACTGACCAATTAAAAGCTCACAGAAAAGGCTATCGACCAATGACGGCACTCTACAATCAGACCGTATGCAGGTAACTCCCCCTACTCACTGCCACTCACAGCAAAGCCATGTGCTGTTTGAGGGGACTCTGGGATGGAGTTGTGTCTGAGTTGTGTCTTCAAGCCAATAAGGCCACATAGGATTAAACATAACTTGTATAAATAAATATAATGTCATGCAAAACCTCGAATGGCTGGGCACATCATGTAATCCCAATTCAACCATATTCTTATCGACCACTAGATGGCCTTTATCGTCTCGCTATCTATTAACGTAGGCCACCGTTGTGCCCAAGCTGTGAGCCAACCTCATCGTTACACTTCAGACACAACTACTCCATCCCAGAGTCCCCTCAAATAGCAGATGGCTTTGCTGTGAGTGGCAGTGAGTAGGGGGAGTTACCTGCATACGGTCTGACTGCCGTCATTGGTCAATAGCCTTTTCTGTGAGCTTTTAATTGGCCAGTCTGCACCTCAGTGGGCGAGCAGCTTCCTGGTTTATCAAAGAGAGCGCAGTACCGGCGGCATCTCTGCAGCTATGCCGAAACGTAAATGCAAGTTCACGGATGAAGTAAAAAAGAAATATCCATGCTTTCGTCTTGGTCGCAATCCACACAAAGCTTTTTATTATTATAGCCACTTTTTATTATTGTTTTATAGGGACAAACATATCTAGTCACCATGACTGTGGACACATTTGTATTTAAAAGATACAGGGCGTTTTCCCACGATGGTGAACGCCTCCGCCTGCTGCCTGCAGCACTCCTGACGGACTTCCGGGTTCCGGGAGCTTACTAAAATGGCGCCCATAGAGTTTGAGAGCGTACCTCACTGGTGTCAACGCCAGTGATCCATCTTGCTCCGCTCTATTATCTTTGGTTTGAACCGATAGAGTGTCAGTCAGGAAGGTCACAGCCGAACCCTTTGTCATGAAGGGGTCTCTGGTGTCTGTCTGTCTGCGTGAGTACACATTTCTATACAACTTAATTACAGATAACGGCACACATAATAGAAAATAGCCATAGCATCTTCGACTCATTTTCAGAAACACTGACTGCATAATGGCTAGAGTTATTGACATTGTTCGAGGTTAGCGGTTCCTCCAATTAATTTCCGGGCCCCACAACTTGATGCCTGGTCAGCAACACAGTACTACTACTACTATATACTAGTAAAGATAAGCTATTAATAATCACACATGAGACCTACTACATACTAGTAATGATAGGCTAATAGGTCTACTAATCACAACAAGCCTATTCGTAATGTAATAATAATAATTAATAATGTCTTGCTACATGCATTGGAAATTATACTCACAGGAGAGAGCTGTTGTCTTTTAGAGACAGTCGTCAGCCTCAACTTTTATACATACCTGCAGTCAGTCACCGCCCCCCCCCCCCCTCTATCGCTAATCACAGATCTCATCAGTCAGGAATAGGTGTGGTCTTAAATATGAATAGCTGTTTACAGACTGTGGGCGAAAACACACAAGAAGCCTAATTCCCCTTTACAATAAACTACATGCTACTACATTCACATCATGTTTACAATCGGGTAGGCAAACTCATTCAGATAGTTAACATCAGTGTATTATAATGTGCTGGCTTACGTAGACTAGCTTACGTTGTGAAGCTTGAATACTGTTTCTTTACTATACACAGCATGTGCTGGTAAGGGTGTAGCTTATTATAATGAATGTTGTGTTCAAGTTCAATTACACGTGGGAAAAAGGGGGGGGGGGGGGGGGGGGGGGTTCGGTGCCGGGTGTGGGCTGTGAATACCTTGAATGCACTATGTACAGAATGAACAGCTTGTGTACATTTGGTAAGTGCAGAGTATAGCAACATATGTTCAATTGGTTATATGCAAATGTAAGGTTATATGTGCAGTAATGTATATAACATCTACATATTATTAAACATATATAGATAAAGATATATAGGCTTATAAATATGCGTATGTTATGTAATATATAACATGAGGAGGAGAAGAAGAATGAGGAAGAAAAGGAAGAATGAGTGAGAAGAATGAAAGAAGAACAAGGAAGAAGGAGGCAGAAATTAATAGTAGCAAAACTACTATGTAAATTAACCTAAGTCAGCTAGATAACTTGACACTGTGACAATATTGTCACATTGCGTTGTACAAACACATCATCTCACATAGCAATACCACCACAAGACATGAATTGTTCATTAGGCGTGCAGACTGAACCATCCACTGTGGTTATCAACAGATAATCTGTCATCTATCAGTTTGCCCTCACAAATACCTTTGAATGTACAGAGAGATACCTGCTTTACCATTAATCAAGTCAAATTAATTATTAGTAAGGTCTTCACTCTCACAATAATCGGATTCAGTCTTCATCAGATAACATTTTATTTTAGGTGCAGCAAATCCAGAATAAAGAGCAGTGGCACTGGGGCTGATAATGTGCAATGAATAAAACTATTTACATCAAAGTCAAAGTAAAACATTTTCAGTATTTGTCAAATGCACAGTATAACAGGGTCATTCTCACCAGTGACATTCTTATGACAAGCGACAAATATGTAGAAGGCTTTAGAAAGATGATAACACAAAACATATTGACATATTATTCGCATTATCTACTTTGCATCCTGCTAGCCATGTTTTTCGCTCATACCAGCTTTGGAGCTTTGCGAAAAACCCTGTTTATC
The DNA here is from genome assembly GCA_030340625.1 of Merluccius polli. Lineage (NCBI taxonomy): Eukaryota > Metazoa > Chordata > Actinopteri > Gadiformes > Merlucciidae > Merluccius > Merluccius polli. The sequence continues at coordinate 19,379 of JAOPHQ010002414.1, read as the reverse complement.
CGATTTCAACCGCCCCCCCCCCCCCCCCCCCTTGTAGATAATTGAATGATGTTTAAATTGGGTCTGGGCGGTCCTAATTCTTTAGTTGCAGCCAATTTATCCTGATTACTTCGACGACTGAAAGGTATTTCTGGTAATGACACGATGGAGTTGGAGTTGCTCTGATTTGAGGTACCGTTAGCCACGTTGACATTGACGTGACTAGATTGCTGCCCCAGCGGTCAAGTCACGTCAACGTCATACGTACAATACGTATGACGCAAGCCCCCCCCCCCCCAGAACCCATAGACTCATAGAGACTGCATTGCGGTGCCTACAGCTTGAAAAAACTGCCTTAAAAAGGCCCCTATTTTACCACCAGGTGTGACGTTGATTACCCATTGTAAGCCATGTCAAATTCTACCCTCTAGTGCAGGGGTCTTCAACGTTTTCCAGGCCAAGGACCCCCAAACTGATAGAGAGATGGAGCGGGGACCCCCTACTTATATATATTGTGTAAAATTGTGTTTTATATTAAACTGGTCCTATAGTGCCACCATGTGCCACAATGTACCTTGTTATTGTGCATTCAATACTAAGATATTCAAATAATACACAGGTTCATATATTCATGTGCAAGTTACAGTGAGTAGGGTGGCCATGCCACTGCCTGTCATAAACATAATGTAGCGTCCGCCAGGACGCGTTGGAAAGACGACGCAGTGGTGTTCAGCAAACAACATTTATTGTTGCAACAGAACAGGTTACTGTCGGCTGTAACCACGCCAAAACAACTCCAACATAAAGTTAGCCGTAACTCTCTCCTAATGTTCCTCGCGCTCAACCCAGGCTCGCTCACACACACACACAAAAACTACAACACCATACCGGATCTAGAGCGGAAACAAAACAGGCACGCCGCACACACTTGTTTAAGAGTAGCAGGCGTTACGAAGTCTCCGCCCCCTCGTCAGAGCCAGGCGACAACTTGCACAAAGCAAGTCGATCCACTTTTCCATGTTGATAAGAGCATTAAAATGAGAAAAAATAATGGGACAAAAAGAAATCAAGGGACATTTAGAATAGATAAAAATGTGCGATTATTTGCGATTAATTGCAAGTTAACTATGACATTAATGCGAATGCAGCACTAATATATATATATATATTAGTGATGGGCCGATAACGGCGTTACCGGCGGTATTAACGCGAGATTCTTCATCGCCGATAATATTTTTATCGCCGTTATTATCGCGTTCCCCCCCCCCCCCCCCCCCCCCCCGCTCAACAAACGCACAGACCCACTTTTAGTCATTATTTAAGCAATATAAGCCATTATTTAGGTAGCAAACAGATATTACGGACACCTTCGACATCATTCAAAGGAGTCACTTTAATCTAGATTAACCTAGATTAATTTCATGATTGCCATTAGATTAATCTAGATTAAATATTTTAATCTATGCCCATCTCTAATATATATATATATATGTATATATATATATATATATATATATATATATATATATATATATAGATATATATTCTTAATATATGTATGTCTATTAGGAGTAATGTAACGAAAGTAATTTCCCCCTGGGATTATTAAAGTATTTCTGATTCTGATTCTTTGTTGATGGGACATGTTGTGAATGAACCGGTGCCCATCTTGAAAGAGCTCCTGTGTGTCGCTGAATGTGTGCATTGCTGACTGAAAGATATCTTCTGCCTCCAGTTATCTGTTCACTACAGTGTGCATTTCAATTCGTGGAAAAAATTGCGGGGGAATAAAATGTCTAATCAATCAAAACTTTCGCAACCCCCCCTGCAGTACCTCCATGGACCCCCTAGGGGTCGCGGACCCCCTGTTGAAGACCTCTGCTCTAGTGACATCACAAGTGGGAGTGTACTGTCCACCCAGATGTATGATAGATAGATCAGCCTACCAGCCTACCCAGTGGAGTGTACCAACTGGTAGGCTGATCTATTTACCATACAACTGGGTGGACACTCCCACTTGTGAAAACCTTCTTTATTAAAACCGTTTACCCCCCCGCTTGCCGCATCCTCTTATTTCTAGGGCCGCAGCTGACTAGTGGGAGCGCCACCATGGACAACAAATCCTGGGGAGAACCCTAGAACATTTAATAAATATTATTATTACAGTAACACCCGTTATTTAAAAGTCTGTCTCGGTCAGTCTTGCCGATTCACATTTGCAATGTGGCTCAGCAGTTTGACGTCATGATTGAGCGACAACAGCGTGCTGCGCTTGTTAAGGCAACTGAAGCAATATAGGCTTTTGTGGCGTTGTCGTATGCCACCGGGGTTCGTATGAAAAGGATAACTCGTTAGGCGGGTTTACTCACGTCTTTATTGCCGGTGAGTACACACACAATATCTATATACACACACACACAGTACAATGACGCCGCGGGCCCAGCTCCGGCTCCGCGGGAACCCGTGTGTACCGGTCCCGGTCCCCCCGGGTCCAGCACGCTACTGTGTTAAAAAGGGAGAGAGTGATTAGCTAATGCCCCACAGGTGCGCCAATCACTCTCACCTGGCGCGGCTCTCCCGAGCCCCGTCCAGCTCCCCCTTGCGGCTGATGCACCACACCCCCCCACATACCTCCACCGCCTGATTTAGGCCGGGGAGCCATCCGGCCTAACCCACTCCCCCCCCCCATCCCCATGGGAACGGGAAAGGAAGTCAGCCACAGCCATCTGCGCCCCCGGCCTATGGATCACCCGGAAGTTAAACGGCTGCAGTGCCAGATACCACCGGGTGATCCGGTTGTTAACGTTTTTCATGCGGTGGAGCCACTGGAGGGGAGCGTGGTCCGAGCAGAGGGTGAAGGGGCGCCCCAGCAGGTAATACCGCAGGGCATCGACCGCCCACCGGATGGCAAGGCACTCCCTCTCCACGGTGCTGTACCTGGCCTCCCGTTCGGACAGCTTCCGGCTGATGTACACCACCGGGCGGTCGACACCCCGTACCTGCTGGGACAGGACGGCCCCCAGCCCCCTGCCCGACGCATCAGCCTGCACAACAAAAGGGAGAGAGAAGTTAGGTGTGTGTAGGAGGGGCTCCCCACAGAGGGCCTGCTTTACCCTCTCAAGCGACTCCTGGCACTGCTCCATCCACTGGACCGGATCTGAGGCACCCTTTCGGGTGAGGTCGGTCAAGGGGCTGGTCAGCTCCGCGAAGTCTGGAATAAATCGCCGGTAATAGCCGGCCAGCCCCAAAAACCGCCGCACCTCTTTTTTCGTCTTGGGCCTTGGGCAGGCTGCAATTGCTGCCGTCTTATCTACCTGTGGACGCACCTGCCCGCCACCCAAGTGGTACCCCAGATATCGTACCTCCCTCCGTCCAACTGCACACTTCTTCGGATTGGCCGTGAGCCCCGCCTGCCTCAGAGACTCGAGCACCGCAGCCACCTGCCGCACATGCTCCGCCCAGGTGTTACTATGGATGATCACATCATCCAGATAGGCGGCAGCATATGCAGCATGTGGCCGCAGCACTCTGTCCATGAGGCGTTGAAATGTGGCTGGGGTCCCGAACAATCCGAACGGAAGTGTGACAAATTGGTACAAACCGTACGGAGTGGAGAAGGCCGTTTTCCTCCTTAGACTCTGGAGATAAGGGAATCTGCCAGTAGCCTTTGGTTAAATCCAGTGTCGTAAAAAAACGAGCTGTGCCCAGGCGATCCAGGAGTTCGTCCACCCGGGGCATAGGATAGGCATCAAACCGTGAAACCTCATTCACCTTGCGATAGTCCACACAGAACCGAACAGACCCATCCTTCTTGCCCACAAGAACGATGGGGCTACACCAGGCACTGTTGGACTCTTCTATTACCCCCATCTCCACCATGGCTTCTAATTCTGCCTGAACCACTTTTCTCTTGTGCTCAGGTAACCGATAGGGCCATGAACGCACCGTCACGCCCGGGCGAGTCTCAACCCGGTGTTGAATAAGGGTTGTGCGCCCCGGCCGGGGGGAGAAGACATCTGCATAACGTTGCTGCAACCTGTCTATGTCTGCCCTCTGGGACGGTGAGAGCTGGTCCCCACAACGGAGCGAGGCAGGATTGGTCGATTTTGGTACCTCCGGCCCCAACTCATCTCTTTCTGTAATTGCCGTCACCAGAGCAACAGGCTCCACCTCTCTCCACGCTTTAAGGAGGTTGAGGTGATAAATTTGTGCCGCCCCTCCCCTGTCCGAACGCACAATCTCATAGTCAGCCGTGTGACCACAAAGGGTCCTTGCCACTTGGCGAGTACTTTAGAGTTAGACGAAGGGAGCAATACAAGCACTTTATCTCCCGGTGAAAATTGTCTTAGCCTAGCTCCTCTATTGTACAGCCGCTGCTGCCATTCCTGGGCCTGTAGCAAGTTCTCACGTGATAACTGCCCTAGTGTGTGGAGTTTTGCTCTCAGGTCCAGGACGTATTGCACCTCGTTCTTACTCGGGCTCGGACCCTCCTCCCAGCTTTCCTTAACCAGGTCCAAAACCCCACGTGGTGTCCTGCCAAACAGTAGTTCAAAGGGAGAAAATCCCGTGGAGGCCTGGGGGTACCTCGCGCACTGCAAACAACAGAGGGTCTAGCCACCTATCCCCATTTACGACTATCCTCGTGCACAAACTTACGGATCATGGACTTCAAAGTCTTATTCAGGCGCTCCACGAGGCCGTCCGTTTGGGGGGTGGTATACACTGGTTCGAATCGACTTGATGCCCAATAATCCGTATAGTTCTCCCAGTGTCCGTGACATAAATTGTGTGCCTTGGTCAGTCAGGATCTCTTTCGGGATCCCGACTCGGGAGATAACTTGAAACAGTGCCTGCGCCACACTCTTTGCAGAGATGGTGCGCAGCGGCACTGCCTCCGGATATCGCGTTGCGTAATCCACGAGAACTAACACAAAGCGATATCCGCGTGCGCTCCGGTAAAATGGCCCGATGAGGTCCATCCCGATGCGCTCGAACGGCACCTCCATTAGAGGTAATGGCCGCAGCCGCGCTCTCGGGATGGCTGGCTGGTTAACCAATTGGCATTCGGGACAAGACGCGCACCAGCGGCGCACGTCTGCCCAAATGCCTGGCCAATAGAATCGGGCCATTACCCAGTTCAGTGTCTTCTCACACCCCATATGTCCAGCCATTGGGTTATAATGAGCCGCCTGGAAAACTATTTCCCGGCGGCTCTTCGGTACCACCAATTGTGTCGTTATTTCCTCTGTCTGAGACTCACTCTGTATAGTCTGTCCCTACGCAATGAAAAATGTGGATACGTTAACGCTGCGTCAGGGCGCACCATGTGACCATCAATTCGTATCACTTGGTCAAAGGCAAAGCGTAGAGTATCGTCACGAGACTGCTCAAGTGGAAAATCCTGCATGGAGTCGAACACGGGAAGCTGCGGAGCCTCCTGTGAAGGCCCCGCCGGCTCCCCCTCCCCGTCTGCAGCGTCGGACGACCTCGCGTCACCGCTGAGCACAGCGCACGTATCCCCTGTCCCTGTCGGCCGTGAACGCACCCCCGCACACTGTCCCACTAACCTATCAAACCCTGGCCAATCCGTACCCAGAATCAGGGGGTGCGTCAGGCGGGGAGCTAACCGCTGCCTTTACATTATGCTTTTTTCCCTTAAACTGAATTTCCACCAGTACTACGGGGTATGTGTGAATATCCCCATGCACACACCTAATATCCACACCTCCCGCCTCTATCAAAGCCCCGGGCCGAATCAAGTCCTGATGAACGATAGACTGCATGCAGCCTGAGTCCACCATCGCCTGATGTGTACCCCCCTGAATCCTTACTGGAACGCTGTACGTCCCCCCTGGACCGGGGGAGGGTGCGGGAGGGCCGACAACCTGGATCACTTGGCCCACCTCCATGAGGGGGCACTCCCCTCGGAAGTGACCGAGCTGTCCACACCTCCAGCACTCCTGCCCTGCCGCCTGAGGAGCCCTCTGTGGGTCGAGAACCGCGCCCCGTAGCGGCTGGACCCTGGGGAGGGAAAGAAAGAGAAGGAGGATTAGTGCGGGGGGGGGGGGGGGGGGAAAGGGCCTATTACTAACAAATGTAGTACGGGGTCTGGGAAATGGTCGAGCGGGTGCGTTTTGCGGGGGACCCGACGCGGGTCCTCGGCGGGGGTGCCGGCGTGGGACCCCCCTGGAGAGGCCGGCCGGCCCTCCTGTGCCCGGCCCCGGGAGAGGACGGCCAGGTGGTCCTCAGCCAGGGTGATGGCCCCAGCTAGGTCCGCCGGCCGGTGACAGATCACCCAGTCTGATGTGGCAGCTGGGAGCCCCTCCACAAACTGCTCCAAGACGATCTTCTCCAGCATTCTCCCCTCGCCGGCGGACCCCCCGGGTTGCAGCCACCGGGTCGCCGCATCCTTTATTTGTTGGGCGAAGACGAACGGCCAATCCGCGGGCCCCCAACTTGCTCCCCCGGAACCGGCGGCGCATCCTTTATTTGTTGGGCGAAGACGAACGGCCAATCCGCGGGCCCCAACTTGCTCCCCCGGAACCGGCGGCGATGGTCCTCTTCCGACAGCCCCAGCCGGTCGAGGACCGCCCGCTTGATGTCCTCATACTGTCCTCGGGAGGAAGCGGGCAGGCCGAGCGCTGCCGTCTGCGCGTCCCCCGACAGCAGAGGCAGCAGTCGCACGGCCCACTCTGTCACCGGCCATCCGCATGCCGCCGCCGTGGCCTCGAACATTTCCAGGAACGTCTGTGGGTCGTCCTGGCCTGACATTTTGTGGAGAGTCAGGCCGGTGAACGGGCGGGCCGGCGACGCCGCCCCTGCCCGACTCACCATCTCCTCCAGCAGCTGGGTCTGTCTCTCCGCCTGCCCCTGGAGTGCCGCCAGCTGCTGTCGGCCGAGGACCGCCTGGTCCCGGCTCATCGCCGCCACCTCCGCCAGTATCTGGGCCAGCGTATTCAGTGGCTAGGCAAGGCAAGGCAAGGCAGCTTTATTTATATAGCGCATTTCATACACAATGGCAACTCAATGCGCTTTACATAGAACAATAAGAATTGAAATAAAAATAATAATAATAATAGTAATAAAAAATACAAGAATAGAAGAATAGAAAGAAATAAAGTACTATAAGAGCAGCATAAAATCATGATTTAAAAGGACATAGTGCAATTAAATTTACAATTTAAAGTGCTTTGAACAAGCTCAATCATAAGCACAGGAGAAGAGAAGTTTTAACTTGGATTTAAAAATGCTCACAGTTGGGGCTGATTTCAGTTCAGCTGGTAGTTTGTTCCAGTTTTGTGCAGCATAACAGCTAAACGCTGCTTCACCATGTTTAGTTTGAACTCTGGGCTTCACTATCTGACCTGAGTCAGTAGATCTCAGAGCCCTACTGGGTTTGTATTCTACTAAGATGTCATTCATGTATTCTGGACCTAAACCATTCAGTGATTTGTAGACCAGTAGCAGAACTTTAAAGTCTATTCTATAGCTGACTGGGAGCCAGTGTAAAGACTTTAGAACTGGAGTAATGTGCTCTGATCTCTTTGTTCTGGTTAAAACTCGAGCTGCAGCATTCTGAATGAGCTGCAGCTGTTTAATGCTTTTTTGTGGGAGTCCAGTCAGAAGGCCGTTACAGTAGTCGAGTCTACTGGAGATAAAAGCATGAATCAACTTCTCTTGGTCTGTTTGAGACATAAAACCCTTCACTCTGGATATGTTCTTAAGATGATAGAAGGCTGTTTTGGTGATGGATTTGATATGACTGCTGAAGGTCAAATCTGAGTCTATCAGCACGCCAAGGTTTCTGACTTGGTCCCTAGTTTTTAGAGAGAGTGACTCGAGATGTTTACTGACGGCAGTCCTCTTCTCTTTATTGCCAAAAACAATTACCTCAGTTTTGTCCTGATTTAATTGAAGGAAATTTTGGTTCATCCAATTTGTTACTTGCTCTAAACAGTGACACAATGACTGTATTGGACTGTAGTCATCTGAGGACAGTGCTATGTATATCTGCATGTCATCTGCATAACTGTGATAGTCTACATTAGAGTTCTGCAGAACTTGACCCAAAGGCAGCATATATAGACTGAACAGAAGGGATCCAAGAACTGACCCCTGAGGAACTCCACATGTCATAGCCATTCGATTGGATTCATAACTTCCAATGGTCACAAAATAACTCCGCTCCTCCAAGTAGGACCTGAACCATTTCAGGACTGTTCCACTGAGTCCTGCCCAAGTTTCCAACCTGTTCAACAATATACTGTGATCCACAGTGTCAAATGCAGCACTGAGATCCAAGAGGACCAGAACTGACACCTTGCCTGAGTCAGTGTTTAACCTAATATCATTTAACACTCTAATAAGAGCTGTTTCTGTGCTGTGGTGAGGTCGGAAGCCTGATTGAAATTTCTCGAAGAGGCCACTGGAATTCAAGAATTTGCTGAGTTGATTAAAAACCACTTTCTCAACGATCTTGGCTATAAAAGGAAGATTGGAGATAGGTCTGTAGTTGGTTAACATGGAAGCATCCAGCGATCTCTTTTTTAAGAGTGGCTTAATAGCAGCTACTTTTAGGGATTTAGGAAACGTGCCCGATTGGAGTGAGCTATTTAGTATTTGTCGCAATTCTATTTGGACAGAGTTCACAATAGTTTTAAAAAAGTCTGATGGCATTGTGTCAAGACAGCATGTTGATGGTTTTAGATGCTGAACTGTTTCCTCTATGGTTTTTTGGTCAACTGTATTAAATTCTGACATCACAGTTGAGTTATTCCTGGGAGGTCTTAGGGATTGCGTTATTTTATTTTTTTGTTGATTTGTGCTAATATTTAACCTAATGGACTGGATTTTTTCACTGAAAAAGCAAGCAAATTCATTGCATTTTACTGTGGAAAGGAGTTCTGGAGCTATCTGTTTAGGGGGGTTTGTCAGCTTATCAACCATAGCAAATAGGGTGCGAGTGTTGTTGATGTTCTTATTAATAATTTCAGAAAAGTGTCGCTGTCTAGCCTTTACTAACTCATAGTTGAAATTACAAAGACTGATTTTGTAGAGGTCATGGTGAATTTGAAGTTTAGTTTTCCTCCACTTACACTCTGCTTTCCTGCATTCTGTTTTTAAAGCCTTTACCATCATAGTGTTCCTCCATGGTGTTTTCTTTCTGATCAAGGTTGTCTTAGTTTTAATAGGTGCAACAGCATGTTCAGGTGCCAATGTGGCGTATGCCACCGGGGTTCGTATGAAAAGGATAACTCGTTAGGCGGGTTTACTCACGTCTTTATTGCCGGTGAGTACACACACAATATCTATATACACAAACACACACAGTACAATGACGCCGCGGGCCCAGCTCCGGCTCCGCGGGAACCCGTGTGTACCGGTCCCGGTCCCCCCCGGGTTCAGCACGCTACTGTGTTAAAAAGGGAGAGAGTGATTAGCTAATGCCCCACAGGTGCGCCAATCACTCTCACCTGGCGCGGCTCTCCCGAGCCCCGTCCAGCTCCCCCTTGCGGCTGATGCACCACACCCCCCCCACAGCTTTGAATTATCGTCTCTATTTATCGGCTATAGTTTCATTATCGGAATAATACATAATGCAAAATTACGCCTGTGAGTATTTATTGCTCAGAATTTGCGGGATGGAATTGACAGCATGTGTTCTCCGTTACTCACTGCAACACAATGCTCATTGTACTATAACAACAATAACGCCTGGCATGAGTGTCACAACACTTTAATTGTGGCTCATGATACTATACCATCCAAATTATAGCAATAGCACTGATGTTGACTAGATGCTGTGTGAAGAGCATAGTATTCTAGTTTAACTTGAATACTCACATATAAATGAAGGTATCATCACACTGCAGTCCCTCTGGCTGAACCAATAAAAAACATGTATCTGAAACACACAACACATAATACTGTATAAGTTATGATAAATCACAATGTAAAGAGGCTGTACATCCTATACCGTTTTACTTGAATAATCACATAGAAATGAAGGTTGAACACTAACCTAATAAAACAAACCAGCAATGGCATTTTACTCAATAGAGTGGTGCAGGGATGATTTTTGCAGGCCAACATCGCCCTGGGTTCCCTTGACAACAAGCCAATGGGTTTTTCCATTGAATTTTGTATTATTGCAGGAAATAAGCTCTGTGGCAAACAACGGTTTATGATACTCACACGTTTTGTTAAGCAAGATAATCTTCACCAATGAACACTACTTTTATGACTTTTGAAGCGTAAATGCAATCGCCAGAAGTTTTTTAAGACACGTAAAAGCTTCAAAATTCACGAGTGGGGTATTTACTGACGTATTTTATGTCGTAGACCAAAACGTGGCCATCTCTTAAGTTTGTGTTAACCACAGACCTTATTTCAGCCAACCAAAAACCCATTCAAAAAACCTGTTGACTTCGAGACGAGGGAACCGGAAGTGCCAACATGCTAACGGACTTCTGGGTTTTAGGACTCCTGCGCATGCGCCCCTCTATGGGATGCTGCTAATATTACAGTTTTTCTCAATTGCTAAAACACAATTTCGGAACCTTGCTCCATTTTCTGAAAACATTAAACACAAATCCTCAGCTTCAAGCACTATTTACAAAACCTCTGACTCCTCGTGCAAAATGAAACTTTCGCCTCAAAACAGATTTACCTGTGCTCAAAACCAAACACTGCTCTCAAACCATAAACAAAGCTATCAAAATGATATACACTATCAAGCAGTCAGTAAACAATACACCAAAAAATACAAAACACGTTGTTCAAAACATAGTTCTCAGGGAGAAGTACATTTTTCATCTCAAAACAAATTTCATATATTTCCGTCATTGTCTTTTGATAAAATAGTTTTTATATAGCGCTTTTCTAAGTACTCAAAGACGCTTTACGCCAGACAAAAACAAAATAAAAAAAATTTAAATGGGAGAGTGTATCGGAGTTGATGAATGAAAACATGTTCTATCATAGTAGCTCCAAATTGATCAGAATTTTTTTTTTTTTGGTTCATTCTCCTCTCCCCCTATTTTTACAGTACTGTACCCTGCATCTCACAAACTTGTCCTTTGTTTTTGTGATACTGTAATTCTTGTTCTTTGTTGATATGAACCTGCAACCAGTCAAAATATATTGAGCAGTCAGTACTGTAAACAAATGGAAAGCACAATTGGGTTGCACTCTAAGTTCTGCTTCCCTCATTGTCAGTCCATGGACAAGAACATGGTCAATGACTGTTGCTCGAATTTCATCAGATATTTCCACTCTTTGTCTTCCTCTTCCTCTTTGTCCTCCTCTTCCTCTTTCTTGCCCTCCTCCTCTTCCTCCTCGTCCACCTCGCATACGCACTTGTCCTCGTCCTCGTCCTCTCACATTATTTCTTACATCCATTCTTAGACTTTCTCCGTCCAATCTTCAACAACCTGTTTGCTCTCTGAACTGGCTTATATTGGTTGTGTCACATGATTTGAAACAAGTGAAATCAATTTTGAATGGTTGTGTTTAATCAATGACTTGTGTTCTCTATTTGTATTTGATTGTTGCCACTTGTGTTTACCAGTATGGATGACATGTGCATTAGAGTGCAGAATGTGTTTTGAGAATGAGAATGTGTTTAGAGTTCTGCTGAAAAGTCGAAGTGAGATCTGCAAATTGTGTTTTACCATGAGAAATGGTTTAAGGTATTGACAACAGACTGCATAATTAGCTAAATGAGTTCAGGCAACTGCGAACTTTGTTCAGCCAATGGGTTTTAGTGTTTTAGCAATTGAGAAAAACTGTAATATTAAACTGAACTTGTGCTCCAGTGCTGCTGCTGCTGGCTGTGCTGCTGCTGAACATTTCAGTTAGTTTGCGACATTTAGCGACATTTCCGTTTTTTACCGGCGTTAATCCATATTGTTTCTATGGTCTTGAACGTCGTTGCTGATGCTGCTACTATTTCTTCTTCTTCCTCTTCTTCTTCTTCTTCTTCTTCTTCTTCTTCTTCTTCTTCTTCTTCTTCTTCTTCTTCTTCTTCTTCTTAATTGGCGGGCACGGGCGGTGCAGCCATAGAGCTAGTATCCAACTTAAAGGTGCATTTCTGCCCCCTATCGGACTGACACAGTGCCATCCATTATATTAAACACAGTGCCATACATTATATTAAACACAGCGCCATCCATTATATTAAACACAGCGCCATCCATTATATTAAACACAGCGCCATCCATTATATTAAACACAGTGCCATCCATTATATTAAACACAGTGCCATCCATTATATTAAACACAGTGCCATCCATTATATTAAACACAGCGCCATCCATTATATTAAACACAGTGTCATCCATTATATTAAACACAGTGCCATCCATTATATTAAACACAGTGCCATACATAATATTAAACACAGCGCCATCCATTATATTAAACACAGTGCCATCCATTATATTAAACACAGCGCCATCCATTAAATTAATTCTTTGAGGTTGACGATGTTATATATGACATTAAATTATGGCCTATACAAAATACTACATATCTCTGCAATGCTTTATGCATCACACTTAGCCGAGAAGCTAAGCTTAGCTTCGGCGCATAAGCCTGCGTTGCATAGTCCAACATAAACACACAGTTAAGACTATTTAAACCTTTCTATTTAAACTGTTTCATACAATTGATAGCACTGTGTTTAAACAACAACAAAACAGTCTTTGAAACACCTTTACATTTAATTTAATTTTCTTAATCCATATTTCAATACATTTCTATAAACCAATAAATCATTCACTTTTCAGTTGAAACATCAATGATGGTGTTAACCACTCACTTCAATAAGTGAAAATAAGTGAACTATCCGGTCCTTAGTTACACTGTGACTGCACTACATCAGTATTACTGCGGCAAACGAATAGTTTCACAATGTCAGTGTCCGATGTGTCTGTGTGTTGCTGTGTCTATGTGTTGCTTGGCAACCATTCTGCTCAATGTCGCAGAAGAACTACATTGCTTGGCGGAAGAATGATTATTTGTTACCAATAAATTATTGATTTTTTTGTTGCTGTGTGTTTATTTTATGAAACCTTGTCTATTTTATGAAACCTTTTAAACCTTTTATAAAAGCGAGGCTGTGGTTTATTTTCAGTGATTTTAGAACAGCTAAGGGGCGTTGTTGACCGCTTCGACCACAGCCTCTTGGGACTTATTGCTTCATTTTGCAATGGCTTCGAACGCGGCACAGCTAAGTACGGATATACTTCCTGGGTACTTCCTGGGTTACCAGCCCTGCTAGACCGCCCAGTGACTCACTGTTGAGACCACCCACCACAACACAGCGCCAGAACTGGAACCAGCCCACCGTAAGCAGCTGAAGCCAGTCTGATTCAAAAGTGGTGCTATCATTTCAGCTGGAGTTGGAGTAATAATGCTATTCAGTGGTGATCTTCATGTGTACTAAAGATTTACAACTTTTTCTACGATCTGTTGATAAATGAGGGCCCAGTCTATGACCCGAACATATGTTCAAATATAATGGCGACCCCAAACGTCAGAAGCCATGGGGGCGCCTCTTGCGTCTTGAGCATGACACCCGAGAATCTGACCAAGCGTCAATATATGACGAGTATGGGGCGAGAACAGGCTGCTTGTGGGAGTTTGAGTCCTCTAGCCACTAATCAAGTCAACATTTGACTCTTGACTCTGTATGAATTCATATTTGTTTGTGTGTGTGTTTCAGTTTGTGTGTGTTTCAGTTTAGTATGATTATGTGTGTGCATCTCTGTGTGCCTGGGTGCGTGTGTATGTGTGTGCCTGGGTGCATGTGTGTGTTTGTGCCTGGGTGCGTGTGTGTTAGTGTGTGTCACAGAGCACCTTGTGTCAGCTGCTGTTGGTGTCAGCTCTATTTTTAGTTTTCCCATCTGAACTCTGCTGCCCACTCCTAACCACTGCCCCAAAGGATCATGGGATTGCTAAAGAAAGAGGCTGAAAGGATCAATAAAAAAAGAAACAATTATGACGGTTTTAGTGGAAACAGAAGCTGTCAAACAAACTGTATTACTACTATTAAACATCAAATATTAAATAAAACATCATTTAATATTCAAAATGGAGCCACAAGCAGACAGTCAAAAGACAGCTCCAGGAAATATTATAATTAGTAAATCTGCATCCTGTAACATGTCTTAAATAGGGGGATATGACCCAAGGTTTTGGGTGATTTTGTTGGGTTGTACTAATGTACAAGACCACATACGTCTCACAAATCAGACCTGAATATAAAAAAGGAGCTTCCGGTTTCTGAGATTACCACAAATGTAATTCCATGATATATAGTTTGTGTGAGTGGCAGGGACGGACTGGCCATTGGGCAATGTGGGCAAATGCCACTGCGGCCCGCCTGGTGATGCGGCCGCTCGGCCTGGTGATGCCGCCGCAATAAAGCGGAGCGGAGCGGCTGTATCAATACAACACGGCCGCAAATAACTAAATAAATGAATAAATAGGGTAAAAAAATAAATAAAGCAAGAAAAGAAAATTTCTAGGGCCGAATTTTGTTCCCAATTGCTAGCGACGTCCATGGTTGCAGATGACCTGAGAAGACAATGTGGCCTCTCTCTGTCAAAATTGCCAGGGCCTCTTTTTGGTGCCAGTCCGCCACTGGTTAGTGGCCACAAACACATACAATGTGCTGTAACTCTTGCATCTTTACTTCCTGAATGATGACCCCCCCCCCCCCCAACCTGACTGGTGAAGGGACAACAAGTGGACTTGACAAACTATAAACCCCTCGTTTGTTCTTTAAACTGTTCATGTGTAGGCTAACAACCTCTTCTTTATGAGTGTGAGTCGTTATTTGGGATGTTACCTATTTTATCATGTTATCATTATCACGTATCTTGTCATTAGTGGTTTTATTCATAACATGTGCTTTTAATCCCTTTTTCCTTGACCTTTCTAAGGGCTTTCCCCTTGGAAAGACCCCTGGGCAGACCCAAGGGAAAGTACTCGACTCGTTTTAGTTTATTAAATGCAAACCATTAAAAAAAGGGTTAAAAGTTTGAAACAACTGGTTGATGGTAGATCTGTTGCATATAACAATGTCAATATTTTACTTAAAAACCTTTTCACTCATCTCAGTACACACGACATAGGCTAGGCCTACTATAGAAAGGATAATCTTAATCATTGAATAATGATGAAGTCAAAGCATTCTCATTAATTAGGCAATGATACTGTTAAACAAATATAAGCAAGTACTGTTTTACTAGTTATTTGGAAAGAGAATTCAGAGACATGCTGTTAATAAGCAGGTATAGGGGTGACTTGCTCAAGGACACCTACGTAGGCTGTGAATTCAAACCCAGGACCATTCGATTGGGAGTCAAACACCCCCCCCCCCCCTCCCCCTAGCCACTACAACACCATCCTGCCCCCAAAATGCATGAACAATGACCTCATTACTCATGGATACCAGATCCCTGCATGCAATGAGTTTCCCTCAAATGAAAATCTTTGCCTTATAGCTCTGAAGATCTGGGTGTACACAGGCTCATCTCCAGTGATAATGGACATCAGATATCTAATGCTATCCCATTCAGGGTGTCTCCCCATGCCCTATAGTCAGCTGGATCACCAGTCCTATAGTCGGCTGGATCACCAGTCCTATAGTCAGCTGGATCGCCAGTCCTATAGTCGGCTGGATCACCAGTCCTGTAGTCGGCTGGATCACCAGTCCTATATTCAGCTGGATCACCAGTCCTAGTCAGCTGGATCACCAGTCCTATAGTCGGCTGGATCACCAGCATATAGTCAGCTGGATCACCAGCTGGATCACCAGTCCTATAGTCAGCTGGATCACCAGTCCTATAGTCGGCTGGATCACCAGCATATAGTCAGCTGGATCACCAGCTGGATCACCAGTCCTATAGTCAGCTGGATCACCAGTCCTATAGTCAGCTGGATCACCATTATTAAATTGAAAAGGTCATAAGTCTTTTGTGTTTATTTTGATCTCCCCATTAACTGAAGATGACATGCTGAAGGCTGAGTCAAGGTACTGGGTATGAGAGAGAGAGAGAGAGAGAGAGAGAGAGAGAGTTGACCAGAATCTGAAAATGCCATGACATTTAATACATACACATGCACAGGAGTGTGTGCGTGAGAATGAGTAGATGCTGAGATGGCGGCCGCTGGGGTCTCTCGTAAAAACATATGTTGCACGGCAACCAACAAAACACACATACACACATGCCCATGAGGTGACATGCCACACAGACTGGGGGAACACACAAGTGGCACAAAAAAACATGTGTGTGTGTGTGTGGTGCACATAGATGCTAAATGTGTAACATTTAGCAAACACTAATCCCAGATCTGTTTCATTTTAAAAGGGGGAGGAGTCACAACATAATGAACGCCCAATGACAGCACATGCTAGGAATAGAACTGATGACATCACATGTCGTCACTTGTAATCTCAACACAGAGGAAGGCTGAAAGACAATGTAAATAAGTATATATATCAATCAATCAATCAATCAACAAAGAGATGAAATAACAGCCATTCCAAATGATAATTGTAACAAATAGATTATTTATTGTGTAATCATTATTTATACCTATTACCCTACTCACCAAATGTTTTTTTCATTCAATAATCTTTTACAACCGCTAGAGGGAGCCAGAGCAGGTCTGGGGGTTGGAAACAGTGCTAAGACTCAATTTAAATGACAGTGTATTAGGTTACAATGGCTTGGCATCTTGGCAGTTGTGATCAAAAAATTAAAAAAAATAAAAAAAATAAAAAAAAATAATTTATATTTATAATACCTTGTTTTGTCTGTGCCCTGGTTACATAAAAGGAGCAGACCCATGTCAACCCCAGTGATTGTCCTAGGATGACGCCTCTGTGAAAGTCTATTACTGAATGGTAACCACACATTCATAAAACATAACCAAACACACCAAACTCTTCATAAAAAAACCTGCAAGAGCTAATTGGTATCTATAAAGTAAGTAGTCTCCACACAGACACAGTAATGAAGACTCACCAGGAGCCCCCCCAGGATGGAGGTGCCGTGGTGACGTCACCACGTGTGCATCTGCACGCAGTTACGCGTTTCGGCCAGAGGGGGCGCCAGAGTCCGCATCCCCGCGCCGTCCATCCCTGGCCAATATATCTATTCCCGTTTTTTTTCTCGACTCAATACTACGTGTGGTGTGGCCCCTCCTGTCGCCGAGAAAACGTAGTCGCAGTAAAATATTACTTTTCATCCATCAGCCATACGTTTGCCGCCCCCCCCCCCCACCCCCCGTCCATTTCGTTGCGTGGGGCTGCAGGTGCTGAGAGCGGCCGCGCATCGCTGGGAGACACGGTGGTGATGATGATGGGGATTCAGACTTAGAGCCAAGGGGGGAAAAGGAGCAGACTCTCATCCAGCTGGTGAAAAAGGTGGATGAGGAGGACCATGAAACATCTCAAGATATGGCGAGCTGTGCTTCTTTTTGCCATTTTCTGCCAGCCGGGGATCTCAGACAAATACGGTAAGCGAGAGGAGCAAAATGGAGATGATGGATAATGTGATAATGAAAAACGACCTGCAGAGAGCATGTCTTAAAGGAGATAGCTTGGTTTGTTTACCTGCAGGACAAGCTGACATTTACGAAGGTTATAAGACAAGACTCAAATTGCATGCATCTGCTCTGCAGACGAGGAGATGTTAATGTGATGTATTATGTGATATTATAACCAATGTTGTGTGATATTATGATCACTATTATATGATATTATAACCAACCTCTGTGTGTGAGAGAGCTCTCACACAGGAATCATGTGTTGATATGGTGAATAAAGTGCTTAATATCGGATATTAAGTCCCATATTAAGGCTATTAAGACTGTAATTATTATTTTTTGGGCTATTCGGTGAAAAGTAAGATGTCTTTTAAGATATGAGATCGCTGAGGTTTAGACTATGTTTGATGCACAGAAAACACAATTGTTGGCTCTCTAGTTGAAAAATGGGTTTATATTTCCATGAAATGTATATGAAATGTATCTCATCCTCAAATTAAGTTTTTACATTATAGGCCTAATTGAATTGTAGTTTGTGTTGCTTGTTTTTTCATTTTTTCATGATGGCTCTATGTCACTTGATACGAATAATTACGACAATGGAAAATGAAATAGGCGTATCTGACAATACCTGATACCTTACATTTCAAAAATGATTTTCTAATTCACATTTTGTAATATTATGAGATTTATACATAGCCTATCCCCAACATATGAACAGACTCAAGGAGTAAGTGGCTGTTTAGACTATTATGTTTCAAAACTATATTTAGGTTTGAATATGAGTCACACAAGTAGGATGCATAACCTAAACCTACACACACAAAATAAACATAGCCTACTAGAAATATTGTCGAATACATAAAGAGAAAGCGGACATTTCAGCACCATGGATAGTGATCGATGGTTTATAACTATCGTGGTCTCTGCATCGGTTATGGAGGCTTTCACTGAAGAAAATCCAAGCGGCATGAACAGTGATTTGCTTGATTTAGCAACCGATAATTAATCCATCCACCTGTCAGTCGAACCGTCAATCAAACCCATCCATCCATTCATCCATGTTCCTGTGTCTGACACACACACACACACACACACACACACACACACACCTGCACGTGCCCAGTGCCGTGGCGACCAATCACGTGTGCCCGAGAGACCACGGCAACAGATGCCCAGAAGTCCAGTTTCTATGACAACTGCATCTGTCTAGTAGAGGTGAGCGGTCAGGTTCAAAGAACGGTGTGCAGATGTGCAGCCACTCTCTGTAGCGCAGAATCACTGAGGTGGTTGTACTGTGTATGATGGAGGAGGAGGAGGAGGAGGAGGAGGAGGAGGAGGAGGAGGAGGAGGAGGAGGAGGAGGAGGAGGAGGGGGGGTGACTCACTGGTTGCTACATACTGGGTCACAACAACAGTAAAGAAATGACCACCGTCCATAGACTGTGCTACTTCTACCTCTACTCACCTGCCCTACTTACCTGCCTACATCTCTTCCTAACTACATATCTGCCTGCATTTCCTACCTATACCTGCCTGCCTGCCTGCCTGCCTGCCTGCCTGCCTGGCTATCACCCAATCAATGGTCGCCGTACATAACGTTATATTTCAAATCGTTTTTTGGCTGCCACACCAAATTCCTTTTATTTTATTTTGGGTTTTGATTCTAGAAAATGTACACACACTCGCCCACACACACACACACACACACACACACGCACACACACACTTGCACACACACACTTGCACACACCAACCATGTTTCAGGCTTCCTGACTTTTGACTTGCTTAATTTGTCACAGTAATGACTGATGCTGTGGTGCTTTTTGCAACCCACAC
>JAOPHQ010002413.1:15000-38884 GCA_030340625.1 Merluccius polli | reverse complement strand
GCCGATTGTTTACCTCTAACACGGACGGAACCATAGACATATATACATAGACGCCTCATGACGTGATGGAACGTAACCCAGCGTCGCCGCCATATTGGTTGGGTCTCCTCACTCTAGTCTAGCATAGGAGTCAACGGGAGAGCAAGCTATGCCAGTATGTTGTGCAGCTTACGGCGCAGTATTGACACCAGATCGCGTGGGATTACCTTTAACAAGTAAGATTGAACAATAATTCTTATTATTTAAAAAAATTTAAAAAAATAAAATTCATCCTGTATCATAAATAAATCTCTACCATTTGTAACAAACCAAACCGTGTGAAAATCCGGTAAAAATTCGGGGAGTTATGCTTATTATTGTAGTTGGGGATACGCCTTCCTCCATAGAAATGAATGCACTGGGGCGCACTGGGGCCCCTTCCAAGATGGCGGCCGCGCTGCTACGTCAGCTCTAACGGGCAGCGTCAGTCTATGAGGCGGACGGAACCGTCGCAACTCTGTCGTCATGGTAGCCCGGCTTCCGACTCCGCCCCGCACGCTGTGATTGGTCAGACATAAAAGACATACTTGGTGTTTCCAGCACCAAAAAGCCGACGGAGCCGTGCTAGACCTACCTAGCTGCCAAATAAATGTGCTGCCGCTAGGGGGTGTCTAGAGTTCTGCTAGTAAAAACCCTGAAGTGCATCTGAAGTTGTCTAGCCTGCTAGCAGCTAGCTAACTACATAACAAACTGTTGCTTCTAAGAAAATGCTCGATGGCCAACCATCAATGTTGTTTTAAACAAAACTAGTTGAGATTTTGTTCACGATATTACAGTGTTTCCCACAGAAAATGTGTTAGTTAAGGTGGTGATTGTTGGGGTGAAATTCACCACACCAAGTTGACCAACATCAGTCCTTTGCAACATGATTGTTTCGAGCTTTTCTCAAGATAGTCACCACCTTAAGTCCCCACCTTAACTAACACATGTTCTGTAGGAAACACTTAAGGTCGATTGTCTCCTGTGTCCTTAGCCTTTGTTCTGCGAGATCTTTCAATGTAAAGCTTAAAGCATTGATTACATTGAGTTTTCATAATCTAATTATTCTGTTCTAGGTAAACCATCATAGGAGATGTTGGAGAACCACCCTGACTGGACACCATCTTTGCGGTTAGGCCACCGTGAGGTCAAGACAACAGATGGAGCGAGATATCAGAGGCAAGTAAAGCGCAGCATGACCCAACGCCAGGAGCAAGTGCCACCGCTGGCACAGCATCAGAGCAAAGTGGTTTCCTCAACAAACTGTTGCCAGGTGACATTGTGCTGGCAGATAGGGGCTTTAATATCAGGGAAAGTGTGGGTATGATGTGCGCTGAAGTTAAGGTACCTACGTTCACAAGGGGTCATGCACAGCTGGATGCGAAAGATGTGGAGGAGACTAGGACCATAGCACATCTCAGGATTCATGTTGCGAGGGGGATCGGTGTTGTGCGCAACACATTTAAATTCTTACACTCCACTGTACGTGTGAACATGCTTATCAAAGGTGAGGGTGAAAACCTAATGCCATTGGATAAGATTGTCACTGTTTGCTGTGCCTTAACAAATATGTGCAGAAGTGTTGTTTGAGTGCCTCCTTACTGTTTTGTGTTGAAATAAATTCTTGAAACAACTTGATATGGCTTAACACTTATTTATTGAGAACTGTTGAAATAGAAATAGAAATTGACACAGTGCAACATTTCAAAAGGTTGAAACAGTAAACAGTGCAAAAGAACAATGTGCATTTAAACATTTTAAAAACAAACATTTTAGAATATTTTAAACAATTGCAATAAAGAACTCACAATGAACATTGCTTAAATATAATGTGCATGGATGTACAATCAAACACTATTCAGCACAAGAAGGGCAAAACCATGGAGTGTCAGCAGAAGGGGTGGTGGTGTAAGGGTGACCCATGGGTGGTGGGGTGACCCATGGGCCTCCACTCACCCATGGGGTGAGTGGAGGCTCGCAGAGCCGTCGTGAATGCATGACCTGTTGGATACAAGAGGTAAATAAATTAGAGAAACAGTAAAAAGCCTTTAAGACAAGGGACACATTTTATTTATTTATTACAAGTTACAACCTAGTCTAGACTTCAGATTCCCATTTGTCTGCAGCCTGAATCTCACAGACCTTACATTCACACTGTTAATGGCTTTAGTCTAACCAGACCATTAACACACCATTACCTACCCTAGCCTAACCAGAACTGGTTTGTTTATAAGCCCCCAATACACAATGCCTAGTATGTATCATTTGGCTAAAATCAAATTACAACTTTACATAAGCATAACAAGCTCTGTGTGTGTGTGTGTGTGTGTGTGTGTGTGTGTGTGTGTGTGTGTGTGTGTGTGTGTGTGTGTGTGTGTGTGTGTGTGTGTGTGTGTGTGTGTGTGTGTGTGTGTTGATTATGTGTCCCCCCCACTATTGTGTGTGTGTGTCCAGGTGTCCAGTCTACTATGGATGAGGAGACAGAGGAGGGGGGTCCTCCCTCTAAAACCACTCTGTCTGGGGAACATGGCCGCCACAGCAGAGCTAAGAGGTAAGAAGAGGATCTCTGACTGTCTGTGACTGTTGTCCACCTCAGAGCTCAGCAGTGATATATCATCACACCATCATTAGTCTGAGTAAAAGCTGTGTGTTGTGTTGAAGCCCAGAGCAGCAGGAGAGAGCAGACTCCCCTGGACCCAGCTGTGTCTCCATGAAGAGTGGCTGGTCTATGGAAATACCTGTTAGGTTTAAAGATGGAAATCAGTCTATTGAGAAGAGGTAAGGATTTCTTAGAGATGATGAAAATACAATAATCGAATGTCCTCTCTCTATACTATCTATCTATGTTAAACCTGGTCACACAGGTGTTTGAATTAAATACTTTCGCAGAAAGCGACATTATATAAATATATATTATCATTACAAACTAAAATATTGCCACTAATACAAACTTTAACATGCCGATCACCGGGATTTCACCATAAAATAAATAATAAACCGAGTCCACACACACCTTTATCAGCTCGCTACCCTACCAAACACACACACACCGCTATCAGCTAGCTACCATACCACACACACACACACACACACACACACACACACACACACACACACACACACACACCGCTATCAGCTAGGTACCATACCAAAGCCCTTCCAAACCATTAACCCCCCCGCTTGCCACAACATCTTATTTCTATGGCCGCAACTGACTAGTGGGAGCATCACCATGGAAACAAGATATTATGGAGAACCCTAGAACATTTAATAAATAGTATTATTATTATGATGATGATGATGATTATTATTATCAGGCCTTTTTACAAACAGTTAGTTTGAAGTCTATCAGATTCTCATACTGGACAGCAGGTGTGTTTTTCCTAAAAATTAAACAAAGCATTCGAATTGTGAATTGAGATTCAAACACCGAGCAGATGAACTTATATCAGAATATTGAAATAGTCGGGCTCAGCCCTATGAATCATCTCCTCAATTTAAAGATGGACGCCCCTCGAGTAAGAAGAGGGAGGAGCTTCAAACGGATCAGAAAACAGACCAGAACATCAGACTGTACTTATCAGCCGTAACAAGTCTAAATAGTTATGGACCTTCAGACACCCCATTAAGCAGTCTTTACAAGTGTGTGTGTGTGTGTGTGTGTGTGTGTGTGTGTGTGTGTGTGTGTGTGTGTGTGTGTGTGTGTGTGTGTGTGTGTGTGTGTGTGTGTGTGTGTGTGTGTGTGTGTTCTCCACAGAAAACCCCAGGAGAGGTCAAAGGTTACCAGTGCTCAGTCTGTACAGCAGTATCCAACAGAGCTGATCAAGGTGTGTAAAGGTCCAACAAGACATTTGACTCATAGCTCTACATGAACATTAAAAAGCATCTCTTGTGGTGCTGATGGTCTCCAGGCTTCCCTCTGTAGACCAGCGGGACGTGAATCTAGGACAGATGCTTCTGATGTCCTCAGTGAGTTCAGAGTCAAGTTCTCATTGATGTTTGTTCTGCTCCAGAGGGCTGAGGAGGACGCACACGCTTTTCTAGACAAGGAGCTGAAGAAGCTCTGGAGGGTTCACTTCCCAGATTACCCACAATGCTCAGAGACGCAGAGGGAGGAGGATGAGGAGGTGGTGGATGGTGAGGAAGAGGAGCAGAAGAGGCGCGCCATAGAGGGAGTGGTAGACATCGCAGTGCTCTGCCTGAAGCAGTTGAAGCAGGAGGAGCTGGCCCACTCTCTGCAGAGCAGTAAGAGACAAAGTTATTTTGAAACAAATCAGCAAAACCCTTATGTTGAAAAAAACAAAACAGCAATAGACTCATATTTTCACAGCTTAAATATAAAGCACAGACTAAATGACATAATGGGGGATATGTTTCTATCAAACTTTAGATTAAAAAGTGTACACACCTTTGGATCTGATTGTGATGTTGCTAAAACACTGATCATTTTTTGATTGATTACTCATTCAGTCAACAGTAAAGCAACGTGTTGGAACCGCTCACATTAACATCCTGACTGATGACTTCTGTTGTTTCTTCATTCAGAACATGTTGCTGTCAAGTGCCAACATAAACTCAAGTCTCATCTGAAGGAGAAGACCCAGCGTGTGTTTGAAGGAGTCCCTAAAGCAGGACAAGCAACAGATCTGAATGAGATCTACACAGAGATCTTCATCACAGAGGGAGGCAGTGGAGGCGTCAACAAGGAACATGAGGTCAGACTGATTGAAACAGCTTCCAGGAAACCAGCCAAGGAGGAAACACCAATCAAATGTGAAGACATCTTGAAACCCTTACCTGGACAAGATCAACCAATCAGAACAATAATGACAACTGGAGTGGCCGGCATCGGTAAAACCATCTTAACACACAAGTTCACTCTGGACTGGGCTGAAGGCAAAGCCAACCACGACATAGACTTCATATTTCCCTTCACTTTCAGAGAGCTGAATTTACTGAAAGGGAAAGAGTTCAGCTTGGTGGGACTTCTTCATCACTTCTTTATTGAAACTAAAGAAGCAGGAATCTGCAGATACGAGCGGTTCCAAGTTGTCTTCATCTTGGATGGTCTGGATGAGTGTCGAATTCCTCTGGACTTCCAGAACAACCGGATCTGGACTGATGTCACAGAGTCCACCTCGGTGGACGTGCTGCTGACAAACCTCATCAGGGGCGACCTGCTTCCCTCCGCCCGCATCTGGATAACCACACGCCCTGCGGCAGCCAATCAGATCCCTGCTGAGTGTGTTGGCATGGTGACAGAGGTGAGAGGGTTCACTGACCTACAGAAGGAGGAGTACTTCAGGAAGAGATTCAGTGATAAGACGCTGGCCAGCAAAATCATCTCCCACGTCAAGAAATCTCGAAGTCTCCACATCATGTGTCACATCCCAGTCTTCTGTTGGATCACTGCTACAGTTATGGAGGACTTCTTCAGAACATACGAGGAAGGAGAAGAGATGCCCAACACTGTGACTCAGATGTACATCCACTTCCTGAGGGTTCAGTCCATACAGGGGGACAGGAAGTATCATGGGAGAGCTGAAACAGATCCACACTGGAGTTCAGAGAGCAGGGAGATCATTGTTTCTCTGGGAAAACTGGCTTTTAACCAGCTGGAGAAAGGCAACCTGATCTTCTACGAGGCCGACCTGAAGGAGTGTGACATTGATATCAGAGCCGCCTCAGTGTACTCAGGAGTGTTCACCCAGATCTTTAAAGAGGAGTGTGGGCTGTACCAGGACCAGGTCTTCTGCTTTGTCCATCTGAGCTTTCAGGAGTTTCTGGCTGCCCTTCATGTCTTTCTGTCCTTCAGAAACACTGGTGTCAATCTGCTCTTACAAAAACAACCAACCTCCAGGACAGATGAACTCCTCCTCTACCAGAGTGCTGTGGACAAGGCCTTACAGATTAAGAACGGACACCTGGACTTGTTCCTCCGCTTCCTCCTGGGCCTCTCTCTGGAGACCAATCAGATTCTCCTACCAGACTTGCTGCAAAAGACAGGAAGTACGTTACAGACCAATCAGGGAACAGTGAAATACATCAGGAAGAAGTTAAATAGAAAACTCTCCCCAGAGAGAAGCATCAATCTGTACCACTGTCTGAATGAGCTGAACGACTGTTCTCTAGTGAAGGAGATCCAACAGTACCTGACATCAGGAGATCTCTCCACAGCATCTCTCTCCCGTGGTCAGTGGTCAGCTCTGGTCTTCATCTTACTGACATCAGAAGAGGAGCTGGACGTGTTTGACCTGAAGAAATACTCTGCTTCAGAGGAGGCTCTTCTGGGGCTGCTGCCAGTGGTCAAAGCCTCCAAAACATCTCTGTAGGTTCACTAATAGCAATAATTAACTATCATCTGTTTTGTAATTGAAAGTCAAATCCATTACATGGTGTGTTCAATAAGATTACATTAAATAACACAGTTTACTGGACATTACAGGGTCTACATGTAGGAGTTGATTTAAATGAATGAAGAAGTGAGAATTTATGTTAATTATTTAGCTTTGCTTTATACAAATGTATATGTTGAAAATTTGAAGTGTAGGAATCTAACATGTTTGTATCTTTTGTTCATTAAAGGCTGAATGGCTGTCATCTGTCAGAGAGATGCTGTGAAGCTCTGGCCTCAGTTCTCAGCTCCAACTCCTCTAGTCTGAGAGAGCTGGACCTGAGTACCAATGACCTGCAGGATTCAGGAGTGAAGCTGCTCTCTGCTGGACTGGGGAGTCCACACTGTAGACTGGAGACTCTCAGGTCAGTTGGACTCAATGTGCAAACAGTCCCACCACAAGGCTCCTCATCAGAAGACATTTAACAGATTTACATCCATTAAAGTTAGAAATCATTCGTAAGAATAATTGTGTGTGTGTGTGTGTGTGTGTGTGTGTATAGGTTGTCTGGCTGCATGGTCACACAGGAAGGCTGTGCTTCTCTGGCCTCAGCTCTGAGCTCCAACCCCTCCCATCTGAGAGAGTTGGACCTGAGCTACAATCACCCTGCAGGAGGCTCAGGAGTTACGCTGCTCTCTGCTGGACTGGAGGATCCACGCTGGAGACTGGACACTCTCAGGTATGGAGAGGACAGCTCACCACTCAGTGAGACAATGTCTCCTCCAAGGGTTCAACCGCCTGCTAGATGAAGTGTAACTGTAACTCATGTTGTGTAGTGATGATCCAGCAGATGATGAAGGTGAATATTTCCATGTTTAAAGCCAACATGCTGCTCTCACTGTGTTTCCCCCCCAGTGTGGAGCATGGTGGAGTGGGGAGGCTGAGACCAGGTGTACAGAAGTGTAAGTGTCTGTTTAGTTTGATTCATCACAACACACTCACTATTTAGATGGACAGTTCATTGATGAAGAGTCATTTCATTTGATGAAGAATCATTTATTTTAGGACACTTCTTGACAGCAAAGTATTTGATTTAAGTCCTGATCATGGGAAGACACATGGGAGTACCATTAAGCAAACCTCTTCAGAGAGACAATGGGTGGACATGACTCTTAGAGGGACACTTTCACATCGTGGGCAGTAACAACAAGGGAGACAAAAGGTGAGGGGAGTGACCTGGCCATGGCCAAGGCCAGGTTCATTTGCATTACACTATGGGGGGAAGTGGACATGTCTGCAAGGACGCAAGACAACTAAAGGCCGCGGTATACTCGCCGCTCCCAAGCTGTCACGCGACAATGTGACGTCACAGGAGCACGGTAACTATTTATACTCGCGCTGGTGGCCGCGACAGTAGTTGCAGTCTTCTCCTGAACAGAGGTGGCGCCACTGAGGAAAGGCGACCGACTCTTCTATTTCTACGCAGTAGAAGAAGAGATATACTAATACTGGCACCCATAGATATATATACAACACTAGACGCCTCGTCCGCGTTGCTGGCCAACGGAGTGCAACGTCCGCACATGGCGGCCATCTTACTCCAGGCAGCTCGGTGCCCCATAACATGTGTTGTAGTGGTACACGTACTTTTAAATAACCATAACGTGCTCAAATTTCATCCGATTTTCAAACGGTTTGGTTTGTTATAAACGTCAAAGTGCACTGCATAATTGCATAATTAAAAAAAAAATTTTAAAAAAAAAATTTTAAATTTTTTTTAAAATAGAATAAAGTTCTAAAATAGGTAGATTACACTATTTCCTATTACAAATAGGCTATAAGAAAGGCTGCACGTTGAAATCCCCCACCCTGTACTGAGATCTTGCCTGTGGTAAGATGCCTGTGGTTGACCATCTTGCCTGGAGTAAGATGGCCGACCTGTGAGGACGTTCTAGACTCCGCCGTAACACATCTAGTGTTCTATATATATCTATGCTGGCACCCCTGTGTCTTCATTAGAATAGTTCACCGGGACGTCTCTCACTATACAGCATTATGTCTATTACTTTACATTGCTATTATTCTACATCACTGCCCCACCTGGTCAGCCATCAACAGTCCTGTATGGCAGCAGTTCTCATATGAATAGTGTTTGTAAGCATCCATCTTAATAACTTAGTGATTATCTTATATATTTTTATTTTATAACTTACTGCCGCTTTGAGATAGCTTTTCAGCCACGTAATTCCACTCGTCTTTGACCACAACAACAGTAGACAGCACTTACGTAAAACCACGGTTTATTAGCGAAAAACTATAGGCCTACACCACACAATAAAACAGAACATATAAAGGAAGAAGCCTTAGCAATAAGGCGCATTACAATGTGCCTTCGAACTCATCCGTGTTTCTGTTTCCACTTTGTCGCGCGCCGCTGAAAAAAAAAGAGCTGTGCGCGACACGGCGCGAACGGGCCAAAATCCTGTCGCGCCGGCGAGATCTACGTCATTTTGACGTCACAATGGCGCGCGACAGCTTGGGAACGGCGAGTATACCGCGGCCTTAAGTACGGTGTTCATTTTAGGACATCCTCAGATATCAGACTCAGGTGTCAGACATCAGACGAAAAAGCATCAGGTCTCAGGCGAAAAGGCATCAGAGTAAACCAAAAGTCGTCAGGTCTGAGAAAAACCTCTGTCATCGTCAGACAAAAATGCATCACATTTAAGGAAAACAGCCTCCTACCAAAAGTATTCAGTCTCAGAAAAACCTCCGTCAAGTTTATGAAAAACCTTTATCAGAACAAACGGCATCAGACAAAACGGCATCAGAACAAACGGCATCAGACAAAACGGCATCAGAACAAACGGCATCAGACAAAACGGCATCAGAACAAACGGCATCAGACAAAACGGCATCAGACAAAACGGCATCAGAACAAACGGCATCAGACAAAACGGCATCAGAACAAACGGCATCAGACAAAACGGCATCAGAACAAACGGCATCAGACAAAACGGCATCAGAACAAACGGCATCAGAACAAACGGCATCAGACAAAACGGCATCAGAACAAACGGCATCAGACAAAACGGCATCAGAACAAACGGCATCAGACAAAACGGCATCAGAACAAACGGCATCAGACAAAACGGCACTCACTCTCACCTCCACTAGGGGGCATTAAAATAACTCAATCCAATAGGTAGTATTGTTATAATGAGGATTATTATTATTATTATTATTATTATTATTATAAGACTTAATCGTATCATAATAATCATGATACTAACAATATTAATACTAGTTATTAATGTGTATTCTATTATAAGAATGATTGTTATTGTTATTATTATCATCAACCTTATTATAAGGCCTATTTACTATTATAAATAATATTTTTGAAATAATTAACATATTGTTTGTTATTATATGAGTATTATTATTATTATTTATTATTATTATTATTATTATCATCATCATTAGTATTATTATTTGTAGTAGTAGTAGTAGTATTTGACAAGAACATAATTATGCTATTACTAACATTATTAATCATAGTAATTCTATGTGTATTTTATATTCAGAACATGATAAAATAATATTATTGTTGCTATTATTATTGTTACGATTTAATGCATGTTATTATATTAGACATAACAACATAATTATAATAACGTGATTAATGATACATGAATTTCATATTAGATTTGAACTAGAATACTATTATTTCTATTAGGGGTGATGCTGTTTTTGCTAATAATAATAATAATAATAATTATAATAATTATAATAATAATAACGAGAAAACCAACAAATTGTATTTGCACTGCCATTATATGCTTTTGTGTGCATATATATGTATGTGTACTTATGTGTACATATATTTCTGTATGTTTGTATGGATGTGAGTATTTGATGTATGTTTATGATGAATACATAAGTTTGGGTACATATATGTATTTATATGCAAGTGTAATTACGCTAAACATATGTGTACGTATGTTTTCGTATGAGTATGTATACGTATGTTCCGCTGTGTACTACATATATATACGCATGTATGTGTATGCATATGTACTTATGTATATGTATGTGTACTTAAGTGTACGTATGTTTACGTATGTGTCTACATATGTGTACATTAGTTTCCAGCCTGTATGTATACGTATGTATGTGTACATGCAGGGACGTAGCACCCCAATGAGGGCCCCGGGACAGAGAATATTGTTGGGCCCCGAGCGATTGTTGAGCGGGGGGGGGTTAATGAGCGGGGCCCCCTCTCTGCCTTGGGCCCCCCCAAGACTGTCGCACTTTCCCCCGCAGTCCGTCGGCCCTGTGTACATGTACACAAGGGCGTCATCACCTTTTTGAGAGTGGGGGGGACATATTATAAGGGGGGGTCTTGGGGTCCTCCCCCAGAAAAATTTTAAAGAAGTAGATGATTTCCCGCATTCTGGTGCATTTTACCATGTTTCACTTTACCAAGTCCTTATGTCCATCTCGCCTGTCGAATAGTCAATGTTGGAGACCAGCAGGTTTCCTGGTAGGCCAGTGGTTCTCAAATGGGGGTACTTGAAGGCACTCCAGAGGGTACGTGAGATTTATTTTGCGCGCCCCCCCCCCCCCCCCCCCCGCCGGTCGTAGGTCCGGGGTGTGTTACGATCGCGCGCATCCCCCCCCCCCCGTCGGTCGTAGGTCCGGGGTGGGTTACGATCGCGCGCATCCCCCCCCCCCCCCCCGCCGGTCGTTAGGTCCGGGGTGGGTTACGATCGCGCCTGAAACTTGCCTGAAAAAATATTTAACAGGGGGTACATCACTGAAAAAAGGTTGAGAACCACTGGGCTAGGCTACGTTTTAATTGTTTTGATGAAATTAGCAAGTTACCAATCTAACATGACCTGGCACTAATACGCTAAATATCTGAACTGAAAGAAAGCCTTTTCAGCTAAAGCTGGACATTTTGACAATGACTGTGTTCAGTCTGTGTTGCTGAAGTCAAGCGACTGTGTTCAGTGTTCAGTCTGTGTTTCTGAAGTCTGTCGCTGTCGTTGATCCGACTCTCAACATAGGCTTGCTTCGGTGCGTGTTTTGAATGCGTGCGTGATGCTGCTTTGTGTGTTAAAAAAACAAAAACGCGGAGTGGATTTCTATTTCTATGGGTATTCCCCCTACTGATAAAGTGGAACGGATTTGATTGTGAAGCAATGGAGAGAGCGCTGGACTAGTAGACCAGTCATGCACTAATATTTTTTATGGCAAATGACTCCAAACAACTTTTTTTCAAGGGTGGGGGGGACGTGTCCCCCCCCAATTATATTATGGTGACGCCCATGCATGTACGTATGTATAGTATGTATGAACCAGTTCTGTGGTATGAACACTTCATTTCCAGCCTGTATGTGTACGTATGTATGTGTACATGTACATGTATGTATAGTATGTATGAACCAGTTCTGTGGTATGAACATTTCATTTCCAGCCTGTATGTGAGCTCTTTGTTCAGTTGATTACAATGTATGTGTATTGGAACCTTTAAAAGTTTAATAACTTGAAAACAATGCAAAGTATATTTCATAAGGTCAATCAGCTCATCATCCTAAACATTTTGATGTGTAATATGTGTATGTAGTGTAAATATTGTGGGAGTAGATGCAGTTTATATATTTTTCTAGGTTTCAATGTTTTGACAAAGACAGCCACTCTCACACACATGGGATTTTAACTGACTTTAACTTTAATTATCTTAAAAAACTATATTCACAATTGCTTATAAAAGTCATAGCACACTATACCACTATAGTACCCATCATATTTTTGTCATTCTATTATAATGTTTGTGTAAATGATGATGATGATGATGATGATGATGATGATGATGATGATGATGATGATGATGATGATGATGATGATGATGATGGGCGGTGTATAAACAGTCCAAGCGGTTGGATATGAAGCCACCGGACTGGTGTACCGGATGAGACCACTAGGTGTCCACTTGAGTCTTAAGTCCTGGACCCTGTGGTCCACTAGAGAAGGAGGAGAGTGGATAGTGATTAACTATCAACCACTCAGTGACACATGGGGTTTTTATTTCCTATCACCATCCACTAAACATCACATCATGTTCATCACCTGCTCATCCTGCTGATTACTAACACAATACAAGTTGGATCTGGGAGACTTTTGGATCGGTGCTCTTCATGACAAATGCCGGTCCAGTCGGTTTGCATCACATCAAACCGGTTTAGGCCGGTGCACCAGACCGGACCGGAAAACCGGGAATGGACCCGACCTTCAGCCCCTAATCATGTCTTGTTCTCCCGTCAGATGCCTGTGGACTCACACTGGACCCAAACACAGTCAACAGACATCTCTCTCTGTCTGAGGACCACAGGAAGGTGATGCTGGTTGAAGAGGATCAGTCTCATCCTGACCACCCAGAGAGGTTTGACTCCTGTCCCCAGGTGTTGTGTAGAGAGGGTCTGACTGGCCGCTGTTACTGGGAGGTGGAGAGGAGAGGAGAAGTTAGTATAGGAGTGACATACAGAGGAATCACAAGGAGAGGAGAGGTTAAGGACAGCCTGCTTGGATTCAACAACAAGTCCTGGAGTCTTTTTTGTTTTAATGGTGGTTACTCTGCCTGGTACAACGGTAGTGGAACAGTCATCCCTCTCCCCCCCTCTGTCTCCACCAGAGTAGGAGTGTATGTGGACCGGCCTGCTGGCTCTCTGTCCTTCTACAGAGTGTGTCCAGGTGTAGGAGGGTCCTCACACACACTGACACACATCCACACCTTCCACACCACATTCACCCAGGAGGACCTCCTCCCTGTGTTTGGGTTCAAGTCGGGTTCTGGTTCCTCAGTGTCTCTGTGTCGGTTGTAGTTTATGATCCTCATCATCTCACCGCCAAACATCGCGAGCAAAAATGATATGCGCACAACTAACACATCCGTTAATTAAGGTAATATATATATATAGATAGATAGATAGATAGATAGATAGATAGATAGATAGATAGATAGATAGATGGGGACATATTGACATTGAGCCTATTGTTGTCATGGTAATGTAGTAATGTAGTAACAGACAGGTCAGTACATGACCAATGGTTTACTATGATGTGTTTTAAGCTTTGGTCAACCAGCCGAAAACTATCCAAGTAGGAATAGAGAATCGATCTGTATTGATTACCTATTGTTTTTGATCGGTTCTTTATTGTATTGATTACCTATTATTTATGATCGGTTCTGTATTGTATTGATTACCGCGTGGCAGGTCGCGTCACCGCCTATCAGAGAAATGAATATTCATGAGCAAGCTACAACCTTTGCCTTCATCAAATCTATTGATGTATTTTTCACCATGAAAGGAAGTGACTTTAAGATCTTCCATAGGATTTACTAAGCAGCTTTCACAAAGATTGAATTTCTAATTTGAAATGTATTTTAAATATTGATTGATGTTGAATTTAAAAACAAACGTACTACAATATGTTTGATATTTTGGACAATGTTTTTGTCCGCCTAACATGTAACCTGATTTAAAGCAGATTAATATTATATTCATAAATGCGGTCAATGGGAAAAGCTGATGGTGTTCATGTTGTGAAGGACTTTAAAGTGAATATTGATTCCTTGTGTTGTGTTGGGAACACGGCAGCACAACATGTTCAGTTATTAAAGATATGTGCACACCTGTTGAGGATTTTTAACGTCTGCTACTTCTATTATGTGCATGTAAGGAACTACTGTTGTGTTGTATTTGTTCATAAAGCATAATGGTAATAAACCAGTCGGTGGGTCCAACTGAATGTTGTCGTGTGTTGGATGATCCTTCCCATTGGTTCAGTGTAAGTCCTCCAGGCTGAGCAGATGTTTCTCCAGAGCTCAGCTCTCTGTTGGTTCTCCTAGCAGCACACCTGGATGTCCTTCCAGCCCCTTGGATCCCAGCAGGTCTCTATGGGGTCTTCAGTCCCTCCCGCTGGCTCTTCCTGGACTCACTGGTGGCCCTGGGGACTGGGGGCTCAGTCCTCTGGAGACATGTCCTCCAACACGTCCCCACACACACACAGCCTTCATTATTCACTTCATGTTGTCCCGTGATAGTAGATTATAGTGAACTGTGGAATATGTTTAATCATGATTAATAAAGTACCTATAATCTAATGGTCGTGGTGATAACAGGATGCACTCATGGAAAATAGTGTGTGTGTGTAGTGTAGTGGCGAGAGTTCAACTCCCAGCTAAAAGGTACTGGGTTTGAACCCCAAACCTGTAGCATCCTGTAGAGCAAGATGCCCCCTACCTGCTCCTTCATCACATGTCTCTGTACTGTCTAACCCCTACCTGCTCCTTCATCACATGGCTCTGTACTGTCTAACCCCTACCTGCTCCTTCACATGTCTCTGTACTGTCTAACCCCTACCTGCTCCTTCATCACATGTCTCTGTACTGTATAACCCCTACCTGCTCCATCACATGTCTCTGTACTGTCTAACCCCTACCTGCTCCTTCATCACATGTATATGTACTGTCTAACCCCTACCTGCTCCTTAATGACCTGTCTCTGTACTGTCTAACCCCTACCTGCTCCTTAATGACCTGTCTCTGTACTG
Organism: Merluccius polli; assembly: GCA_030340625.1. Lineage (NCBI taxonomy): Eukaryota > Metazoa > Chordata > Actinopteri > Gadiformes > Merlucciidae > Merluccius > Merluccius polli. The sequence goes on along the minus strand of JAOPHQ010002413.1, from coordinate 23,912 downwards.
TCTAACCCCTACCTGCTCCTTCATCACATGTGTCTGTATTCACTGGAAGCAGCTTTGGATGGACGCGTCTGATAAATACTAAACAGTAAGATATGAGGCCTCTCAAGTTAACACGCCTGACTGTACAATCAAACAACATTAAACCCCAGCACTTCTAACACCACATTAAACCCCAGCACAAGGTAGGCTACCTGTAGCCACACATACTATGTCCCCTCACATTTTCCCATAGCATGCTGGTCATTAATCATATCAAATAATTTAATCTTATGCCCAAAATTCTCAAAAGCGATCTTACTTCGCCCGTCAGTCACTACGGTTAAGTGACCTGTGGTGTTCAGTTGGTCTTTCCATGACTTTATCTGAATATCTATACAATGACGAGACAAACTGTTTGGATATTCCTTCTGGCTGTTATTTGCAAGTACACCGCTAAATGGTGGCTGGAATAACCAAGTTTGAGAGAGCAGTGGCAATCACTTCACCACATTAATTGGTCATTTCTGACCAATCAGTACATCTAATTAAAAAGGAAATATTGTACATCAATTTGTTTCATATTCCCCCCCCATACACACACACATTCATTACCTGGGGTGCCAACCTGCACCCAAGTTTATTATACTTCAATGGATAGCATAGACTTCACTTACAAAACAATGTTTCAGTTCATTTATTTATTTACAGGACAGTGCACATTAAAGCAACATTTCTGTAAATGTGCCAGTGTTAGCCAGCAGGCTAATTTTCAACTGTAGTCCTTTGGCAAGATGTTATACTAGGCACATGGTTAAAGTTAAATGTTACGTAAATATCATGGCTATGGGGCCTTATCGTTATTACAGTCTTAAGACCGACAGTCCACTGAGCCCAATTCCACATCATATAAATCCAACTGTAAAAATAAAGGTTTATTTATCATACAACAAGTGTTCAATATAATGTGAAGCGCTTCAAGCCCTCGAGGATTAAAACTCAAAAACCCCAATGGGGAAAAAAGAGAAACCTTTAAAGAAAAAGAGGGGAGAGACCAAGGAACACGTTTGGTTTAGCTATCATTTTGAAGTTAAGTTTTGAAATGGTAAAGTTTAGCGGTGTTTAGGTATACGGTGAGTTATGATTAAGTTGAGGTATTAGTTGTTAGATTAGGTACTACGTTAAAGATTTTTAAGTTGAGGTATTAGGTTAGAGAGTTTTGGTAGATGTTTAGGGTCGGTATTTTAGAGGTTTTTAGGTTAGATGGTTAAGTTTAGAGGGTTTAGGCATTAGGTTAGATGGTTAAGTTTAAAGGGTTTAGGCATTAGGTTAGATGGTCAAGTTTAGAGGGTTAAGTTTAGAGGGTTTGTTTCCAACCGTGTCCCTTTAGTCGTCCCCTTAAAACGAGGGTTCCCAGTTAAGTGTGTTAGAAGTACAACAGCTGTCTTTTATCCATACACATCTATTATGTCTTTTATCCATACACATCTATTATGTCTTTTATCCATATACATCTATTATGTCTTTTATCCATACACATCTATTATGTCTTTTATCCATACACATCTATTATGTCTTTTATCCATATACATCTATTATGTCTTTTATCCATATACATCTATTATGTCTTTTATCCATACACATCTATTATGTCTTTTATCCATATACATCTATTATGTCTTTTATCCATATACATCTATTATGTCTTTTATCCATATACATCTATTATGTCTTTTATCCATACACATCTATTATGTCTTTTATCCATACACATCTATTATGTCTTTTATCCATACACATCTATTATGTCTTTTATCCATATACATCTGATATAATTAGTTAGTTGTAATAAAAGCCTTAGTAATCATCTGTTTTATTTAGTAATGCTGGGGGCACATGCTCACACAGGCTTCACATAGCCAGTCAGTCACATGACTAAACTCGGACATTAACAGGTTTAGGTGTTTAACTATTCCACTACACCTTCAGAAACGTAATGATTATTGTATGCTTGAAGTTTTAAAGTATGAATTCGGGCCAGCCCTCCTTTCAAGTAATAACATCAATGTTAATGGGTCACAGTCCACTTTTTATAGAGCAATTATTCTTGTCGTTGAACGGTTAATGATCGGTTAAAGAGTGTCGGTTATCGGTCAGAAATAGAAGACAGAATTGGCATCCCTCCATGGAGAAATAAAAACGATGTCCAATAAGAATTGTTTTCTTATCGACTTTGTAGTCGATTCCTCGAGTACACGGTCGCCCCCCTCCCCATTACCCACTACTCATTACCCACTACTCATTACCCATTACCCGCTACCCACTACCCATTACCCACTGCCCATTACCCACTACCCATCACCCATTACCCACTACTCATTACCCACTACTCATTACCCACTACCCATCACCCATTACCCACTACTCATTACCCACTACCCACTACCCATTACCCACGACCCACGACCCATTACCCACTACCCATTACCCACTACCCACGACCCATTACCCACTACTCATTACCCATTACCCACTACCCACTACCCATTACCCACTACCCATTACCCACTACCCACGACCCATTACCCACTACCCATTACCCACTACACATCACCCATTACCCACCACCCATTACCCACTACCCATTACCCACTACCCACTACCCATTACCCACTACCCACTACTCATTACCCACTACTCATTACCCATTACCCACTACCCATTACCCACTACCCATTACCCACTACCCACGACCCATTACCCACTACCCATTACCCACTACACATCACCCATTACCCACCACCCATTACCCACTACCCATTACCCACTACCCATTACCCACTACCCACTACCCATTACCCACTACCCATTACCCACTACCCACTACCCATTACCCACTACCCACTACCCACTACCCATTACCCACTACCCATTACCCACTACCCACTACCCATTACCCACTACCCATTACCCACTACCCACTACCCATTACCCACTACCCACTACCCATTACCCACTACACATCACCCATTACCCACCACCCATTACCCACTACCCATTACCCATTACCCACTACCCATTACCCACTACCCACTACCCATTACCCATTACCCACTACCCACTACCCATTACCCACTACCTACATTCGGTGAGTGAGACTTGGTGACTCCTTATTGTAGATATCCCGCCTTAATAACATGGAACCAGTGGAGGCTTCTATAAGACTACAGGTGAAGCAGTGCTTCACCAAAAAAAAAGTTTAAAAAAAGTTTAAAAAAAATAGAGTGACAACAGCGCCACCCGCCGTGGAACAGATAATTACAGTGAAGCAGACTTTCCTTCTGCGTCACCACCATACGTCACTTTTCCCATTGACTTCAATGTAAATCAGTGAAACTCAGGCGGCTCGCGGGGTTTTTTCTGTTTCAATTGATCCTTATGGCAGATAAGTCCCACCCCTGAAGCAGTGACCGATAGGGTAGAATTTGATTGACACAACACTCTGGCCAGTCACCGCCTTCATTAGGCAGCTATCGTGAACTGACTTTGACAGTGACGACTGACGAACACATACATAATGTGTTGAACATTCATTTAATAAGATACACCTTTTTTCTGCGTCTGCGAAACTTGGGATTTGTTGCAATTGAAAGAAGAACAGTTAAATCCTTAGAAGGAACTCCAGCTGGTATGTAAGGGATAATGCCCGACGAGGTGTCCATTAACTGAAATGAATGGACGACGCGAAGTCCATTCATATATCTAATCAATTAATAATACTTTAATGTGTTTTAGAGTTAAAATCGTGAGTTTTTTTTTAATTTGTACAAGTCGAGCGGACTATTTAATATCTCCCGTATGCAGGCGTTGCCAAGCAACGTGGCCATAGCGTCTTCATAGCGTCAGTTGACGTTACGTTAACGTTAACGTTGACAGTTATTGTCCACTCCGCCAGGAGGGCAGAGTGTAACCACAAGGTGAGAGACAGGTTATGTTTTCTTGTGGCCTAGCAAGGTGGTTACTTCACTTAAGCTTTATAATGTTAAGTTAAAAATAAAGGGACAATTTAACAACACAGCTCTGTGACCCACAACAATGTATTCATTGAAGTAAACAATACAGTACCTCGTAAATAACCTCTATGTAACATCTTTACAATAACTAATATTGTCATATTTTGTAGTGATTTAAGTGTCTGGAGGGAAGAACAGGAGAGAGAGGACATCAGAATGCACTACAGCAGGAAGTGGAGGTGAACAGTTTAGGGAAAGAAAAGGTAGGCTGGATGTCTTTCCTTTTTAGGTGGGGGTTAGGTGAGGGTTAGGTGGGGGTTAGGTGAGGCCAGGGTTAGGTGAGGGTTAGGTGGGGGGTTAGGTGAGGGTTAGGTGAGGGTTAGGTGGGGGGTTAGGTGAGGGTTAGGTGGGGGGTTAGGTGTGGGGTTAGGTGGGGGGTTAGGTGAGGGTTAGGTGGGGGGTTAGGTGAGGGTTAGGTGGGGGGTTAGGTGAGGGTTAGGTGGGGGTTAGGTGGGGGGTTAGGTGGGGGTTAGGTGGGGGGTTAGGTGTGCGCTCGTTTCCGTGCGTCGGTCGACGGGGTTTGCTTCACCAAAAATGTTGACCACCAGCCACCACTGCATGGAACAGATCGGCTTTGTTTTTAATAAGCCTGTATTTATTGATTGTGTGTAAAACATTTGTTATCAATTGGACTATGCACACTGGAGGCCGACAACTCAAAGGATACAAAGGACTTGTTCGGTTGTTTCACACCCTGCAGATTGTGTCACACCCATAAAACAAAATACAAACACTGGACATAAGTTCACACATGTCAGTGGACATACACATACACTGGATATAAGTTAAGATATATCACTGGACACACACTGGATATAAGTTAAGATATGTCACTGGACACACACTGGATATAAGTTAAGATATATCACTGGACACACACTGGATATAAGTTAAGATATGTCACTGGACACACACTGGATATAAGTTAAGATATGTCACTGGACACACACTAGATATAAGTTAAGATATGTCACTGGAAATACACTAGATATAAGTTAAGATATATCACTGGACACACACTGGATATAAGTTAAGATATGTCACTGGACACACACTAGATATAAGTTAAGATATGTCACTGGAAATACACTAGATATAAGTTAAGATATATCACTGACTGGACATACACTGGATATAAGTTAAGATATATCACTGGATATAAGTTAAGATATGTCACTGGACACACACTGGATATAAGTTAAGATATGTCACTGGACATACACTGGATATAAGTTAAGATATATCACTGGACACACACTGGATATAAGTTAAGATATATCACTGGACACACACTGGATATAAGTTAAGATATGTCACTGACTGGACATACACTGGATATAAGTTAAGATATGTCACTGACTGGACATACACTGGATATAAGTTAAGATATGTCACTGACTGGACATACACTGGATATAAGTTAAGATATATCACTGGACACACACTGGATATAAGTTAAGATATATCACTGGACACACACTGGATATAAGTTAAGATATGTCACTGACTGGACATACACTGGATATAAGTTAAGATATGTCACTGACTGGACATACACTGGATATAAGTTAAGATAAATCACTCGACACACATACACTGGATTTACGTTAAGATATGTCACTGGACATACCGGTACATACACTGGATTTAAGTTAAGATATGTCACTGGACACTGAATATAAGTTAAGATTACGAGGTTGATTGTGTGTTCAATTCAATGGTTAATGATAGATGCTAACTAAGCTAATACCGTTGGTACAAGTTGTACCAACGGTATTAGCTTATTAACCTCGCTAGTTAGCATCTATCATTAACCATTCTTAAGATGGGTTGGGCCGTACAACCCATCTGACTTGAAAGATGAAAGACATACACCTGGCGAAAACTAGAGACAGGTGTCCTTCAGTTGTTTCCTGCCCATTTCGTGAACCCAGCAGCACACGGAAAGTCACATGCGTCCGCTGATGCTATAACAAGAGGTGTGCCTCATACAACACGAGCCAATCTCTCTCTCTCTCTCTCTCTCTCTCTCTCTCTCTCTCTCTCTCTCTCTCTCTCTCTCTCTCTCTCTCTCTCTCTCTCTCTCCATCTCTCTCTCTCTGCCCATCTCTCTCTCTCCCTCCCTCCTCTCTCTCGTCACTCCGTCGGCTCCTTGTAACACGGAGGACATAAAGGTAGGCTTCCTACTATATCTACACTTTACTATTGTTCTTCATATACCACCTCTATCTCCTAATATTAAAGTACTAACATATTAATTAATATTAATTAATGAACTGAAACATCCTTAATCCACTTAACAACAAAGACGGCTGACTTCCTCATACGTTTACGACTCGCTTATAACTCTCTTGGAGATTTTAACGCACACACGATAAACATTGAGGAAAGTATTTAATATTATAGTTCATAGTTTGCCATCTGGTTCGTTTTTTTTTACTTTCACTCTCACAGCCTTTCAACACGGAAATACAGGTGGGGCACAGCCCCACCCTAGTTACCACGGTAACCCCCTCCGCCATGTTGGAAGGTACACCCATATATATCTCTATGGGTACGCCCCTCCGAGTCCAGCGTTGCGTGTTGACACGGTAGCTGCTCGCAGAGGAGGTTGTTGCAATGCTGTACTGTTTTAACAATGCCTGGAAATAACTGCTGCGTTAAAAACTGCTCCAATGCCTCACACGATCGTCGTGGAAACCATAAGAACGGTGGGTTACAGTTTTTTAGGTTCCCTAAATGGAGAACGCACTTAGGAGAGCAAGTAACCGACATCCCGAGGAGACGCCGGACGTCCTGGGCGGCTGCAATTAGAAGAAAGGACCTTACTTTTGATCACATTCCCCAGTCGACGAGTGTTCTCTGCGTTTTCACTCGGGTACGTTCTCTAAAAATGTCTTTACATTTGTTTATGTTGTCGTCTCTTAAAGCCACGAAGTGTACCTTATGTTGGTGCGAACCCTGAAGTGCATCTGAAGTTGTCTAGCCTGCTAGCAGCTAGCTAACTACATAACAAACTGTTGCTTCTTCGAAAATGCTCGATGGCCAACCATCAATGTTGTTTTAAACAAAACTAGTTGAGATTCTGTTCATGATATTACAGTGTTTCCCACAGAAAATGTGTTAGTTAAGGTGGTGATTGTTGGGGTAAAATTCACCACACCAAGATGACCAACATCAGTCCTTTGCAACATGATTGTTTTGAGCTTTCCTCAAGATAGTCACCACCTTAAGTCACCACCTTAACTAACACATTTTCTGTAGGAAACACTTAAGGTCGATTGTCTCCTGTGTCCTTAGCCTTTGTTCTGTGAGATCTTTCAATGTAAAGCTTAAAGCATTGATTACATTGAGTTTTCATAGTCTAATTATTCTGTTCTAGGTAAACCATCATAGGAGATGTTGAGAACCACCCTGACTGGACACCATCTTTGCGGTTAGGCCACCGTGAGGTCAAGACAACAGATGGAGCGAGATATCAGCGGCAAGTAAAGCGCAGCATGACCCAACGCCAGGAGCAAGTGCCACCGCTGGCAGAGCATCAGAGCAAAGTGGTTTCCTCAACAAACTGTTGCCAGGTGACATTGTGCTGGCAGATAGGGGCTTTAATATCAGGGAAAGTGTGGGTATGATGTGCGCTGAAGTTAAGGTACCTACGTTCACAAGGGGTCATGCACAGCTGGATGCGAAAGATGTGGAGGAGACTAGGACCATAGCACATCTCAGGATTCATGTTGCGAGGGGGATCGGTGTTGTGCGCAACACATTTAAATTCTTACACTCCACTGTACGTGTGAACATGCTTATCAAAGGTGAGGGTGAAAACCTAATGCCGTTGGATAAGATTGTCACTGTTTGCTGTGCCTTAACAAATATGTGCAGAAGTGTTGTTTGAGTGCCTCCTTACTGTTTTGTGTTGAAATAAATTCTTGAAACAACTTGATATGGCTTAACACTATTTATTGAGAACTGTTGAAATAGAAATAGAACTATAAATAGAATAAATAGAAATTGACACAGTGCAACATTTCAAAAGGTCGAAACAGTAAACAGTGCAAAAGAACAATGTGCATTTAAAAATATTTTTAAACAATTGCAATAAAGAACTCACAATGAACATTGCTTAAATATAATGTGCATGGATGTACAATCAAACACTATTCAGCACAAGAAGGGCAAAACCATGGAGTGTCAGCAGAAGGGGTGGTGGTGTAAGGGTGACCCATGGGGTGAGTGGAGGCTTGCAGAGCCTCCACTCACCCCATGGGCATGCATGACCTGTTAGATACAAGAGGTAAATAAATTAGAGAAACAGTCAAAAGCCTTTAAGACAAGGGAAACATTTTATTTATTTATTTTTACATAACTTACAGCCTAGTCTAGACTTCAGATTTCCATTTGTCTGCAGCCTGAATCTCACAGACCTTACATTCACACTGTTAATGGCTTTAGTCTAACCAGACCATTAACACACCATTAACTACCCTAGCCTAACCAGAACTGGTTTGTTTATAAGCCCCCAATACACAATGCCTAGTATGTATCATTGGGCTAAAATCAACTTACAACTTTACATAAGCATAACAAGCTGCGTGTGTGTGTGTGTGTGTTGATTATGTGTCCCCCCACTATTGTGTTTGTGTCCAGGTGTCCAGTCTACTATGGATGAGGAGACAGAGGAGGGGGGTCCTCCCTCTAAAACCACTCTGTCTGGGGAATATGGCCGCCAGAGCAGCGCTAAGAGGAAGAAGAGGAAGAAGAAGAAGAAGAAGAAGAAGAGGTAAGAAGAGGATCTCTAACTGTCTGTGACTGTTGTCCACCTCAGAGCTCAGCAGTGATATATCATCACACCATCATTAGTCT
>JAOPHQ010002413.1:0-10000 GCA_030340625.1 Merluccius polli | reverse complement strand
GCTCTGGTCTTCATCTTACTGTCATCAGAAGAGGAGCTGGACGTGTTTGACCTGAAGGAATACTCTGCTTCAGAGGAGGGTCTTCTGAGACTGCTGCCAGTGGTCAAAGCCTCCAAAACATCTCTGTAGGTTCACTAATAGCAATAATTAACTATCATCTGTTTTGTATTTGAAAGTCAAATCCATGACATGGTGTGTTCAATAAGATTACATTAAATAACACAGTTTACTGGACATTACAGGGTCTACATGTAGGAGTTGATTTAAATGAATGAAGTGAGAATTTATGTTAATTATTTAGCTTTGCTTTATACAAATGTATATGTTGAAAATTTGAAGTGTAGGAATCTAACATGTTTGTATCTTTTGTTCATTAAAGGCTGAATGGCTGTCATCTGTCAGAGAGATGCTGTGAAGCTCTGGCCTCAGTTCTCAGCTCCAACTCCTCTAGTCTGAGAGAGCTGGACCTGAGTACCAATGACCTGCAGGATTCAGGAGTGAAGCTGCTCTCTGCTGGACTGGGGAGTCCACACTGTAGACTGGAGACTCTCAGGTCAGTTGGACTCAATGTGATAAATGTAATACCTACATGTGTGCTTCAGTATTAATTCATGGTATACACATATTTCTATGAAGACTGTTCTTAAATATTGTGTTTTACAATGTGTTTTTAAAGTGATTAGAAGCAAAACTATTTGCAGTTTTGCATGTGAAACCTATAATAATTGATATTTGTATCTTTTGATTATGAAAGGCTGACTGGCTGTCATCTGTCAGAGAGATGCTGTGAAGCTCTGGTCTCAGTTCTCAGCTCCAACTCCTCTAGTCTGAGAGAGCTGGACCTGAGTACCAATGATCTGCAGGATTCAGGAGTGAAGCTGCTCTCTGCTGGACTGGGGAGTCCACACTGTAGACTGGAGACTCTCAGGTCAGTTGGACAAGGCTCCTCATCAGAAGACCTTTAACAGATTTACATCCAATAACGTTAGAAATCATTCGTAAGAATAATTGTGTGTGTGTGTGTGTGTGTGTGTGTGTGTGTGTGTGTGTGTGTGTGTGTGTGTGTGTGTGTAGGTTGTCTGGCTGCATGGTCACACAGGAAGGCTGTGCTTCTCTGGCCTCAGCTCTGAGCTCCAACCCCTCCCATCTGAAAGAGCTGGACCTGAGCTACAATCACCCTGCAGGAGGCTCAGGAGTTACGCTGCTCTCTGCTGGACTGGAGGATCCACGCTGGAGACTGGACACTCTCAGGTATGGAGAGGACAGCTCACCACTCAGTGAGACAATGTCTCCTACAAGGATTCAACCGCCTGCTAGATGAAGCGGTTTCAAAACGCAGCTGTAACTCATGTTGTGTAGAAAGTGATGATCCAGCAGATGATGAAGGTGAATGTTTCCATGTTTAAAGCCAACATGCTGCTCTCACTGTGTTTCCCCCCCCAGTGTGGAGCATGGTGGAGTGGGGAGGCTGAAACCAGCTCTAAAGAAGTGTAAGTGTCTCTTTAGTTTGATTCATCACAACACACACTCACTATTTAGATGGACACTTCACTGAAGAGTCATTTATTTTGATGAAGAATCATTTATTTTAGGACACTTCTTGACAGCAAAGTATTTGATTTAAGTCCTGATCATGGGAAGACACATGGGAGCATTAACCAAACATCTTCAGAGAGACAATGGGTGGACATGACTCTTAGAGGGACACTTTCACATCGTGGGCAGTAACAACAAGGGAAACAAAAGGTGAGGGGAGTGACCTGGCCATGGCCAAGGCCAGGTTCATGTGCATTACACTATGGGGGGAAGTGGACATGTCTGCAAGGACGCAAGACAACTAAGGGATCTGCACAAGAGAGAAGTGAGGAGATGCATGGCCTCCACACTTTCTGGATACAGTGGAGATGCAAATGCTGACTAACTTAACACCTTTTAATTGGAGAGAGGAAAGGAGCTATTTATAGACTAGACTTTATGCAAAGACTTAATTTATGCAAAGACTTTAATTAAGTATATATTATAGAAGCTCATATATTTTTTGTGGTGTATAGTTCATATATTCCACCACATTCATCCACACAGCAGTAGGTGACGTCCGCTCATGAAGACCTCATGTATCTTCTAATAATATTGTGACCATCCCAGTGAATGGTCCTTGTATAAACGGTGTAGTGGTCTTAAAGTGTTTTCTGAGCCAGTATAGGGCGAGCTCCAACGCAGCGCATCAAGTGACTCACAGTTTGGTGGTTTCAACATAGAGGCGGAGATGATGGAGATGAGGAGATGTGTGTGTGTTAGGACTGAATTGAAAACCTGCTCTCCACTCAAATGAAACAAACAGACATTTTCCATACTGGAATGGAAATGAAATCAAACGGCCCTTTACTGTGAGTGCTTCTAGATATCAGATACAGGACACCGCATGGAGACGGTTGAATATCTCAATCCTTCTGGCGTTGGTTCTTCCCCAGCGCTGCAGCTGACCTGCACTCTCACCTCCACTAGGGGGCATTAAAATAACTCAATCCAATAGGTATTATTATTATTATTATTATTATTATTATTATTATTATTATTATAAGACTTAATCGTATCATAATAATCATGATACTAACAATATTAATACTAGTTATTAATGTGTATTCTATTATAAGAATGATTGTTATTGTTATTATTATCATCAACCTTATTATAAGGCCTATTTACTATTATAAATAATATTTTTGAAATAATTAACATATTGTTTGTTATTATATGAGTATTATTATTATTATTATTATTAGGGACCGAGCCAGTAAAACTGGAAAGGTCCCTTTTGAAATTGCTTCGTTTATTAATTATTATTATTATTATTATTATTATTATTTGGCGCTTTGCACTATCTCAACGTATACGAAAAGTCTTTTTTATTTGGCAAAGTTGTCAGGCCTGGTGAAAACTTATATATTTATTATTATTATTGTTATTATTATTATTATTATTATTATTATTATTATTTGTAGTAGTAGTAGTAGTATATTTGACAAGAACATAATTATGCTATTACTAACATTATTAATCATAGTAATTCTATTTGTATTTTATATTCAGAACATGATAAAATAATATTATTGTTGCTATTATTATTGTTACGATTTAATGCATGTTATTATATTAGACATAACAACATTATAATTATAATAACGTGATTAATGATACATGAATTTCATATTAGATTTGAACTAGAATACTATTATTTCTATTAGGGGTGATGCTGTTTTTGCTAATAATAATTATAATAATGATAACGAGAAAACCAAGAAATTGTATTTGCACTGCCATTATATGCTTTTGTGTGCATATATACGTATGTGTACTTAAATGTACATATATTTCTGTATGTTTGTATGGATGTGAGTATGAACATTTCATTTCCAGCCTGTATCTGAGCTGTTTGTTCAGTTGATTACAATGTATGTGTATTGGAACCTTTAAAAGTTTAATAACTTGAAAACAATGCAAAGTATATTTCATATGAGCAATCAGCTCATCATCCTGAACATTTTGATGTGTAATATGTGTATGTAGTGTAAATATTGTGGGAGTAGATGCAATTTATATATTTTTCTAGGTTTCAATGTTTTGACAAAGACCGCCACTCACACACACATTGGGCCCTATTTTGCCGGTCTGAAACGCAAGTATGAAACGCAAAGCGCAAGTAGCTTTGTGGGCGGATCTTGGGCGCTGTTGCTATTATGCCGGCGGGATAAATGACTCTTGCGCCCAGCGCAAATCTAAAATGGGTTGGTCTGAAGTAGCTACATTAGTCATAGGTGTGGTTTGGGCGTAACGTGCAATAAACCAATCAGAGCGTCGTCTCACATTCCCTTTAAAAGCAGGCGCGCTTGTTCCATGTCGAACACATCGCGCATTGCCACTACTGGACGTGTCCAATCCCGCCGTAGCGCGCGCATGCCCATCAGAGGGAAAAATAATTAGTTATTCTGTTTACATCTTTTCAGCTTTTCATTTTCCGTTGACAAAATGTAAATAAAGAAATGTCACAAAGACATACTTTCCGATGTTTTGGCCTCACTCTCACTGAATCACGAGGTTATGAATGCATGGTGATATATTTGCAATGTGGTCTAACATTAGACCGAGATTACTTCGCTTATAGACAGTGCTTGAAGTGGACAAAAATAAGTGCCGGTACTGCGTACGGCGGGGGGGGGGGGGGGGCGATTGTCGACGGGGGGCCGCGATCATAACCCACCCCGGACCTACGACCGACGAGGGGGTGGGGGGGCAGCCTGTGACAAGTGCCGGTACGCAAGAAAAAGTGCCGGTGCGTACCGGCCCACTTCAAGCACTGCTTACAGATGATGCTAGCCTAGTATGGCGTCAGATTAGTGCCAAAATGCACTCGCGTGATAAAACATGCAGTCGGGCGTATTATATTATTTCACACGCGTAGTTATTACCTGCGAGCGCGCAAATTCTCTCTGCGCGCTCGCGCACACTCCCCGAGAGAGGAAATTGAGAGCGAGCGAGTAAATCGGGGACTCGAGAGCATTTCCTCGTTGCTCTCACATCGGACAGCCTCTCGCAGCTCACGTTCTGCTCGCTCGAAAGGAATAGTTTTGGCACTTTGGGGGAGGGAACCCAGGCAGGGCGGGCTCTCCTGTGATTGGCCGTTTCCGATGAGCGATATTTGATTGACAGCCTTGCTTTCTCTCATGGATGGAAGTCTGCTGGTGAACTCAGAGGTCTGAACGAGACAACTATGGCGTCAGATTAGTGCCAAAATGCACTTGCGTGATAAAACATGCAGTCGGGCGTATATATTATTTCACACGCGTAGTTATTACCTGCGAGCGCGCAAATTCTCTCTGCGCGCACGCGCACACTCAGAGCGCTTCTCCCCGAGAGAGGAAATTGAGAGCGATCGAGTAAATCGGGGACTCGAGAGCATTTCCTCGTTGCTCTCACATCGGACAGCCTCTCGCAGCTCACGTTCTGCTCGCTCGAAAGGAATAGTTTTGGCACTTTGGGGGAGGGAACCCAGGCAGGGCGGGCTCTCCTGTGATTGGCCGTTTCCGATTAGCGATATTTGATTGACAGCCTTGCTTTCTCTCATGGATGGAAGTCTGCTGGTGAACTCAGAGGTCTGAACGAGACAACGGCGTCAGGGAAAGCCTTGGCTGAATTCAGGCATTTGTGATGAACGAAAACTATGGCTTGTGTGAAATGTCATCTATGTTTCTTAGACTTAGACTTGCTTTTTATTGTCATTGTTACAGGAACAACGAGATTATGTACAGCAGTCCCCAAGGTGCAGTTTTAAAATGTACATAAGAACATATACATAACTTTACAAATAAATATATATATAGAAAATATATATATATGTAGAAAAAGAAAAAGTGGATGAGTGCAAGAGAGGTACATTGTATAGCCTACATTATTGGCATCAGGGCATATTCATGGGATATGTCTGATACCTAGTTCTATGATTTGAGGAGTAACATAAACATGTCATGGGGTTGTTATTGCACATTGTTACACATTTTTTGCATTCAGGGATTAAATATGTTATATGTACAGTGTGTATGTTCAGTTCACAGTTTCTTAGTTTCTTAGTTCTCAGTTATCCATGTATAGTGCATTGTCTGCTCCCTCTGCCATTTCCAGCGGCCGAGTTGAGCGCTTTAATGGCTTTGGGATAGTAGCTATTTTTTAGTCTGTTTGTTGATGCAGGGTATATGCTGTATCTTTTGCCCGAGGGCAGCAGTTTGAAATGTCTGTGACCGGGGTGGGTAGGGTCTTTCAGGATGCTGTTTGCCTTCCTGAGACAGCGTGAGCTGTACAGTTCCTCCAGGGAGGGGAGGGGGGTATCCGGGGGGCATCTGAGAATTGTGTTAGTGTAACTAATAATCAACATTAGTTAGAACGTTATTACTTAGTCCGTAACGTTAACCATGGGTAAAGCTAGCCAATAGCTAGTTCATCACAAATGCCTGAATTCAGCCAAGGCTTTCTTAGCTGAAGGTACCTCCGCCGCCCTGACGCCGTTGTCTCGTTCAGACCTCTGAGTTGTCTCGCTCTGACTACGTCACCTTCTTCGTTGCTCTGATTGGTTGCAGCGCTATCCTATTGCGTGCAGAGGGAACTTGAAAGACAACCGTTTATCCCGCCCACACTGCCAATGGAGCTGCGCCAGACCTTACATCTTTCTGATGTAGGTCTGGCTTGCCAGGCTAAGATGATGCAGCTCTTCTGTCAAATAAGCTGAAGCGCATTTTCAGTCTGCCGAATATTCTTTCAGTTACACCGCTTCGTGTTTCTGTGTGTTTTCGATTACATCCTGGTGTCCTTATATGTGTCTTGCGACTATTGGTCAAACAGGTTAATTTGATCCATCATTACTATTAGCCTGAATATTTTTGGGTAACTGTGTACGCTAGATTTATGTCTATTTTTTCACATATGTGGTAATATTTTTGCTTGTATGTATGGTTTGCAAAAATGGGAACGGCTTCCTTGTAGATGAGAGAAGCAAAGTGTATGCACGTTGTACACACACTACATTATGGCCAGGGACGCTGCCATCGGGAGGTTCGGGAGATTTCCCCAACGGCCGGACGATTTCAGGCCGAGCCGGCCGGCCGTAGGCCTATTATTTTTTTATTTTATTTTGTATTTTGTGTATTATTATTTTTGGGCCGGTCCAGAGTTTTGGACCGCATCCCAACAATCGCGCATCCCCCCCCCCCGTCAACAATCGCGCATCCCCCCCCTGATTATGGCCAAGCGCCCTTAAAATAGGGTCTGAATAAGCGCCACTGACTTTAAACGAGGTTTTTTCTGGTCTGTGGCGCAATTGTTTTGTGAAAGTGCAGAATAGCACCAGGGAACGTTTGCGCCGGGACACGCCTCCTGTTTCCGCTGAACCGCCCCCAGAGCGCAACTTCATTCCCCAAGTGAAGGACTTGCGCCTTACGAGGGAAAATTCCAATGTGCGTCGGGTGCAAAATAGGAATTGCGCAAGCGCCAGTGTACAAAGTCAATTGCGCTGAGTGCATGATAGGGCCCATTATCTTAAAAACTATATGCACAATTGCTTATGAATGTCATAGCACACTATTCCACTATAGTACCTATCATATTGTTTGTGTAAATGATGATGATGATGATGATGATGATGATGATGATGATGATGGGCAGTGTATAAACAGTCAAACCGGTTGGATGTGAGGCCACCGGACCGGTGTACCGGATGAGACCACTAGGTGTCCACTTGAGTCTTAAGTCCTGGACCCTGTGGTCCACTAGAGAAGGAGGAGAGAGGATAGTGATCAACTATCAACCACTCAGTGACACATGGGGTTTTATTTCCTATCAACATCCACTAAACATCACATCATGTTCATCACCTGGTCATCCTGCTGATTACAACACAATACAAGTTGGATCTGGGAGACTTTTGGATTGGTCTCTTCATGACAATTGCCGGTTCTGACGGTTTGCATCCAATCAAACCGGTTTAGGCTGGTGCACCAGACCGGACCGGAAAACCGGGAATGGACCCGACCTTCAGCCCCTAATCATGTCTTGTTCTCCCATCAGATGCCTGTGGACTCACACTGGACCCAAACACAGCCCACAGACGTCTCTCTCTGTCTGAGGACCTCAGGAAGGTGATGAAGGTTGGAGAGGATCAGTCTTATCCTGACCACCCAGAGAGATTTGACTCCCAGGTCCAGGTGTTATGTAGAGAGGGTCTGACTGGCCGCTGTTACTGGGAGGTGGAGTGGAGAGGATGTGTTGAGATAGGAGTGACATACAGAGGAATCAGAAGGAGAGGAGGGGGTCTTGACAGCCTGCTTGGATGGAACAAGAAGTCCTGGAGTCTTCTGTGTAATGATGGTGGTTACTCTGCCTGGTACAACGGTAGTAAAACAGTCATCCGTCTCCCCCCCTCTGTCTCCACCAGAGTAGGAGTGTATCTGGACCGGCCTGCTGGCTCTCTGTCCTTCTACAGAGTGTCTCCAGGTGTAGGAGGGTCCTCAGACCCACCGACACACATCCACACCTTCCACACCACATTCACCCAGGGGGACCTCCTCCCTGGGTTTAGGTTATGGAGTTATGATTCCTCAGTGTCTCTGTGTCGGTTGTAGTTTATGATCATCATCATCTCACCTCCAAACATCGCGAGCAAAAATTATGTTGCGCGCACACAACTAACACATCCGTTAATGAAGGTAATATATATATAATCAGGTTATGATATATATATATATATATATATATATACAGAAAGACAGATAGATATATCTCTATATCTATCTATCTATATATATATATATATATATATAGATATATAGATATATAGATATATCTATACCTATATCTATCTATCTATCTATAGATAGATATAGATCTATATATAGATATAGATATATAGATATATATAGATCTAGATATAGATATAGATATATAGATATATCTATATATATCTATATATCTATCTATATAGATCTATATAGATAGATCTATATAGATATCTATATAGATCTATATAGATATCTATATTTATAGACATATATATATTTATATATATGTATTTATATATATATATATATCTATATCTTTATATATATATATATATATTTATATCTATATCTATCTATATATCTATATATATCTCTATATCTCTCTATATCTATCTATATCTCTATATCTCTCTATCTATCTATATCTATATATATATATATAAAAGTATTACAATATGTTTGATATTTTGGACAACGTTTTTGTCCGCCTAACTGTAACATGTAACCTGATTTAAAGCAGATTAATATTATATTCATAAATGCGGTCAATGGGAAAAGCTGATGGTGTTGATGTTGTGAAGGACTTTAAAGTGAATATTGATTCCTTGTGTTGGGAAAACGGCAGCACAACATGTTCAGTTATTAAAGATATGTGCACACCTGTTTAGGATTTGTAACGTCTGCTACTTCTATTATGTGCATGTAAGGGTCCAACTGAATGTTGTTGTGTGTTGGATGATCCTTCCCATTGGTTCAGTGTAAGTCCTCCAGGCTGAGCAGATGTTTCTCCAGAGCTCAGCTCTCTGTTGGTTCTCCTAGCAGCACACCTGGATATCCTTCCAGCCACTGGCGTAACGACGTGATGATGGGCCCCGGCGCAAATAATATTTTAGGGCCCCCGCGATTGTTGAGGGGGGGGGGGGGGGGGGGGGGTGCTGCGCGATTGTTGACGGGGGGGGGGGGGGGGTTGTTGACGGGGTAGGCCCCCCCGGCGTCTTCATGGGCCCCCCCCGGCGTCTGGGCCCCGGTGCAATGCACCGGTTGCACCGTCGATAGTTACGCCAGTGCTTCCAGCCCCTTGGATCCCAGCAGGTCTCTATGGGGTCTTCAGTCCCTCCCGCTGGCTCTTCCTGGACTCACTGGTGGCCCTGGGGACTGGGGGCTCAGTCCTCTGGAGACATGTCCTCCAACACGTCCCCACACACACACAGCCTTCATTATTCACTTCATGTTGTCCCGTGATAGTAGATTATAGTGAACTGTGGAATATGTTTAATTAGGATTAATAAAGTACCTATAATCTAATGGTCGTGGTGATAACAGGATGCACTCATGGAAAATAGTGTGTGTGTGTGTGTGTGTGTGTGTGTGTGTGTGTGTGTGTGTGTGTGTGTGTGTGTGTGTGTGTGTGTGTGTGTGTGTGTGTGTAGTGTAGTGGCGAGAGTTCAACTCCCAGCTAAAAGGTACTGGGTTTGAACCCCAAACCTGTAGCATCCTGTAGAGCAAGATGCCCCCTACCTGCTCCTTCATCACATGTCTCTGTACTGTCTAACCCCTACCTGCTCCTTCATCACATGGCTCTGTACTGTCTAACCCCTACCTGCTCCTTCATCACATGTCTCTGTGCTGTCTAACCCCTACCTGCTCCTTCATCACATGTTTCTGTACTGTATAACCCC
>JAOPHQ010002412.1:0-41199 GCA_030340625.1 Merluccius polli | reverse complement strand
TCTCTCTCTCTCTCTCTCTTGTTTAATCACCAACACTAACAATCGCTCCCTCCGCCCCGTTTCGTTCAGCTTGCGGGGACAAGGTGCCGATCTGTCCGGCGCTCTGCGAGTTCTGCCACGGCAGCCACCAGATGACGTGCCTGTCGGCGCTGATCCAACATATATGCGCGTCGGACTTCCACAAAGCGATGGAGTCGCACAACAGCACCAACTGGTGCGTCTGGAGCAACGTGAGGAGGTAAGGAACTGTCTGTGTTATCAATGACTTTGGGGGTGCGTTCAATATCCATATATATATATATATATATATATTAGTGGTGGGCCGTTAACGGCGTTAACGCGCTGCGATAACGCGAGACTCTTATCACGCGATAAAAAAAATATCGCCGTTAATCTATTCTCAAAGTTGGGTCCTCTGCCTGGCGCCCCCCCCCCTATCGGTTGTAGGTCCGGGGTGGGTTACGATCGCGCAGACTTACTTTTAGTCATTATTTAGGTAGCACACACATATTAATTTAATCTAGATTAATCTACATTAATTCCAAGATTACAGTGAGATTAATCTAGATTAAACAAATGAATCTATGCCCACCACTAATATATATATAAGCGTGAAAGAACCGCTTCCTCTGCATTAGACCCGGTGACAATCAACACCCAAATGTGTGTGTGCCATTCGCCCATTTGGGGTTGGATCAGATCCCAGATTCAGATTTTAACGCTCTCTCTCTCTCTCTCTCTCTCTCTCTCCCTCCTTCTCCCTCTCTCTCTCTCTCCCTCCTTCTCCCTCCCTCCGTCTCTCACTACGCAGTCCGTACAACAACTTCACCCTCTGCACCGAGCAGATCGCCGAGTGCCTCCGCATCCCGTGGCCCAACGTCATGGTGGAGGGCATCTTCCTGCAGATCCACGCCGAATACTTCCAGGACTGCCCCACCGAGGAGCTGAGCGACCCGCCGCCCAGCATCGTGTTCGCCCTGGTCATGACGCCCATCTGCCTGATCCCCGTCATGGTGGTGCTGGTGGTGCTGAAGACCAAGAACGGAGACGGGAGCTCCTGAGGGGACGGGAAACCTCGACGACGTGTCCGACCCAACCAGAAATATTGATCTGTGCCGTCGTCTCCCCATATCTGCTATATTCCATATGTGCGTATGTGAATCAGCCACCTTCAGGTATTTTACATGACCAAAAAAACACACATTGTGTGCTAACGTGACACCCGCAGAATCGGACCGCAACAACGCCCCGACTCCCTTCGCGCCTCCGTAGAGGACTTACACCCGGATGACACGCAAACTCAGGAATTTGGTGTTTGCCGTATTTGTTTTCCTATTTCAGACGTTTTTTTGTGTGGCACCACGACCGGCGGACTCTCTCTGTCCTTTACCGAAGAAAAAAAACAAAAATACTAGCTTTTGTGTAAATGAAATGATGTGTAGCAGATGTGAAGAAAGTCGGAAAAGACGTCTCTAGAAAACAAGATCCGCTCACTTGCGATCAACCGCAATGCACTGACCATGGTCTTATTATAGGAGTCCATATGCAACATAACGATAACGATTTTAAAGCGGCGTTTAAACGCTCACGCGACGAATGAAACGAAAGCCTTCTTCTGCTAAGTATCCATGACGACAAAAGCTCTCGAAGCTCGCAAAGCGAAAGATAAAAAAGTGTGTGTGTGTATTTTCCCCCCCGAGCTGCTGGACACGTTGTGGTTAAAATAGGGACGATTCTTTTAAAAGCGGCGCTAAAGTCGGTTTTCTTAGCGTCCGTCCCTAAAAGCGTTACAAAGATTCGCCACTTCAATATGGACAGGGGGAGGAGCCACACTGTGTAGACGGGGCGCAATAAGCGAGCAACTTATTTAAGTAGTCAACCTCAAATGAATGTATTACTGTTTTCTAACATATTTAAGAAAAATATTCATCTCCGTACGGCTCTTGATATGATTTTCCAAATGTATAGGGTTAGGGTTAGGGGTTAGGGTTTAGGGTTAGGGGTTAGGGTTAGGGTTAGGGGTTAGGGTTAGGGGTTAGGGGTTAGGGTTAGGGTTAGGGGTTTGGGTTAGGGTTAGGGGTTTGGGTTAGGGGTTAAGGTTAGTGTTAGGGTTAGGGGTTAGGGGTTAGGGTTAGGGTTAGGGTTAGTGTTAGAGTTAGAGGGTTAGGGGTTAGGGGTTAGGGGTAAGGGTTAGGGTTAGGGGTTTGGGTTAGTGTTAGGATTAGGGGTTAGGGTTAGGGGTTAGGGTTAGGGATTAGGGGTTAGGGTTAACCCTACTCATTAAACTTGGGTGATGGGGGAGCGGCGGCGGGGGGGGGCATGTATGATGTATGGTCAAGTGAGCCGTAGCACATGGGAGGCGTGGGCCAATCGGGCGGTTCGGCGGTCACAATGGATGAACAAAGAGCCGCTCTAAGACACGTCTTCCAGGTATTGTCCTCGCAATGAACCGTCCGTGAAACCTCCCCTCCTCCCACCACACAATGACAAACCCTCGCCGCCGCCGCCGCCGCGATGAGCAAGCAGCCCAACCCCAAATATAGTGACAGAGGCGAGTGTGTGTCAGACATGGAGACGTGAAGAAACACAAACGTGTCTCCGTGAGAAACACTGAGCAGTGACAAAGAGATACACGTTATCTTTGGCTTGAGTGCATATCAGAGCTATTCTATGATTATTATTATTATTATTTTTAATATTATTATTATTATTATTGAAGGACGACGAAGCCGCTTGAAAGGTGGCTTTCACATTGGTCAAAAAAAAGAAAGAAAGAATAAATATGTGTATGTATTTTAATAGTGAGAGAATTGAACCCATGTTTTCTCACACACACCACCATGTGAACCATTTTGATAGTGATTTTTACCGGATACCCCCATTTTTTTTTTAAATACTTTTGTTATTGGAGACGTTGTACTTTTCTGGTCATCTAACTTAAACATAAATAAACCCTTTTTTTGTAAAAAAAACAAAACAAACAATAACAACATACATACATTTCGGGATTTCTCCAGTTATTCTTCTGAGATGCTCAGGATGCAAACCCCATTGTTGTCACGGTATTTAGACACCGGCGTTTCAACTCATCCCATGATGCAGTGGGAGGGGAAGGAGACCTGTGAGAGCTGTGAAAACACACACAGCCTCTCTGCCTGTTTTACAGTTACGTCTGGCGTCTGGAGGAGACTCCTAGCTCCTGGGGGGGGGGGGGGGGGGGGGCTTCCCACGGCGTGGAGATCCAGATCCTGATGGGCTCGCCGAAATCAAGGAATTGCAATCATGGCAATCATAATGTCACGAATACTGTGTAGAAATCATATGTTATGAATATAGTTGTAGCTACAGTATATGGGGAGACTCAAGGGTGAATCGGTAATGAGGACGAGATCTTTCGGCTGTTGTCCTGTCCAGTGTGTGTGTGTGTGTGTGTGTGTGTGTGTGTGAGACGATCCAACATCGCGCTCTGGATGTGGTTCGATGTCGAAGGGCCAATTCTAATATTTGGCTGCGGCCAGTGAGACCATCTGAGCACACAAGTGTTGTGCGTCTGCTCCGCTCTGACATATCACACCCTCATCTGGCATCAGATGAGGGTGTGATGCATGCTGTGTGTGTGTGTGTGTGTGTGTGTGTGTCCATATGGGTGTTTGTTCAGTGTGGGTGTGTGTGTGTGTGTGCGTATATGTATGTGTGTGTGTGTGTGTGTGCGTATATGTATGTGTGTGTTGTGTGTGTGCCTGTGTGCACATGTGTGCACAAATGTATGTGTGTGTGTGTGTGTGCACATGTGTGTGCAAATGTATGTGTGTGTGTGTGTGTGCATATGGGTGTTTGTTCAGTGTGTGTGTGAGTGTATGTGTGTGTGTGTGTGTGTGTGTGTGTGCGTGTGTGCACATGTGTGCGCAAATGTATGTGGGTGTGTGGGTGTGTGTGTGTGTGTGTGTGCACATGTGTGTGTGCAAATGTATGTGTGTGTGTGTGTCTGGCAGTACTGGGTGGGAAAATGTGTTTGGTGACCTTCTTCCTGTCTGTCTAGAAGTCGGGTCATCCTCCTCCCCGCACCCTGCTGATCTCATCCACTTCTCTTTACAGTAGGCCAGAATAGCTTGTTGCTTTTCCAAGTCAGGCGTGCCAAATTACCACCGCCGCAAAGGCTAACGCATGTTTGCTTTTCTCCCCTCGGCTTGTCCCTTAACTTGTTTAAACTACATTATCATATAAAATAGAACTCACTTACTACAAAAATACCTAATAATGATGCTTATAGCGCTATTATTACAAAAAAAAAGGAAGATAACAGAGGTGGTGTGTGTGTTTGTGTAGCTATCATACAGTTTATTTTATAAATCATATTTGGTGGATTAAAGAGTGCAGCAGGCAACATGCTGCTCAGTCAGATACCAGATAACAGCCAACTCACTGCTGAACGAGTGTATCCGGATCCGCTGCCCTCTAGTGGCGATTATTGGTAGTGACAGCAATATAGTAGATTCAAAAAAAAAAAGTCTTCTTCAAACATAACCGAATAAAAATGACATAACTTAATTAACAAATGGATAAAAGTAATGAATGCATGAATTTTAAAATATGTCCATATTTGTTTTGTTGTTGTTATTACATAACGTCATCAATTGGTCATAACTAGCTTGGTTTCTCTTTGTTTGAAGACCAAACCAAAGTTTAAGACTTTAACTTTCATTTCTCCCCAAATCACCTCCTCGTTCCACAATGAGGATCAACTTCATTCTCCCTACGAATGACCCCATTGACTTCCATGTCCAGGTTTCATATTTCTTCAGACATCACACACAACTCAAAGCTTGATTAAAAAAACAAACGTGTTTTCCAGTATACATGTCAGGATATGAGGATATCAGGCCTACAGGCTGTAAACCACCTGTAGGCCTACATATAAGTCGAAGGAGGCACACGAGAGAGGATAATAACAACGGTTACCATCACATCACATAACAAAAAAAAGCGCCTCATCAAATCAAATCAAACAGTCCTGTGGGTGTAATTACTGCAATGATCACTCCTCGCATGAGACGGGTTTGACATGCTGGTGTGTGCGACTGAGGACTGACTACACCGCCTGACGTGTAAACGCGTTAAAGTCTTTCTGTTCAGACACGGCATACAGACCGTTTTCGACGTGTGGACTTGAAGAAAGTGAAGGCGTCCTATGTGGTCTGCGGCCCATTAACCTTAATTTGAGAGAAACCTAATGTGACAATTCCCAAAGGACCGCGAGGAACCGCGCGACCACCCACACCCACAGCCCCTCGCTCTGTGGGACCGCCGCCGTCGGAAAACCACCTGCAGTGCCGCGGCCCAAGCATCTGGAGGAGAACCAAAACAGACTTGTGGGGGCACTAATAGCCAAAGTCTTCGCCGCTATACACTTCTGTCTGTTGCCCTGTGTTGACTGCTGCATGTGTCTTTGCTTGCGGGAGAGCGTATCTCGGAGGGGAGGAAGGAGGGGGGGTCACAGGGGGAGATGAAAGCCCCAGCTATGGATGATGCTGAGGGGGGAGGAGAGGGGGAGGGGGGAAGAGGAGAGGGGGAGGCTATTGTGATGTCAGCCCCGTGGAGCTCATTAACCCAGATGAGAGGAGACAAGCGCCCAGGAGAACCGAGATGGAGACCGCAGACGACCGTGCAGCGGCGCCAGGGGTGAGCTGAGGTCAGATTAAAGGGATCCTCCTCCTCCTTCCGTTTCGGTCGGGATGAAACGTGAAACATTGCATTTGTATGTTTTTTTAAAATTTCGCTTACGATACGGATGACCACCTGCACTGTTCCGAAGAAACAAACCAAACAGGTAGAAGTGCCATCAGAGTACAAAACGCATGCTGATGTGATTTATGAACTATAATGACACACAGTGTGCTGAGGTGTCAGTTGTAGTCCGGCTTGCCTCTAGATGGCAGCGTTCAAGAACTTATGACAGAGGTTTGCTTCCAAAAAAAAGAAAAGCTTTCACTCTGCAGTACTTTGTCCTCCTTGTCCTCACAGGAGTCTTAAGTATGTATCTTGCTTTCTCTCTCCGTTCAGTAATGACCGTTATAATAGCGTGCACACACACAAGCCTGAGGTTTGAGGGCACAGTGGAAAGACTCATACACCTGTGTGTTAAGCATTTAAGGTTTAAACTTTAATCTTTGACTAACCTCACACACACACCTCATAATTTTAACACAAAAGCTCGACAACCGGAGACATCAGACGGATTATTAGGGCGGACGTTAACAAGCTCACGAGCATATTTGGTGGATAGTACAGTATGTTCGTCGTCGTTCGATGGGGATATTATACCAGCCGGCTTGTTTTTTAATTTAGGTTTGATTTGTGGATCCTCATATGGATTAAAAAGTGACTGCATGGGATATTTGTAGGCTGCTGTAAATACAAATCTGTTCAATCTTTTGAACAACTGCCAATTAAGTCCAAAAATCTTGGCCTATATATCTTCAAGTGAAGACATGCACACACACACACACACACACACCCATCATCATGTCATCACGTATGCCGGTACAGTGAAGGGGGAGATTTAGTGAGTGGAAAACGCATGCGGGAATTTATTCCCATTTTCAAAAGCGCTGCAGCAAACAAGCGCTCCTCCACCTGTATGCCCATCTGTTTCGTAGAAACCTTGAGCTCCCTTTCACTCCCTGACAATGCTTACAGGGTTTGAGCCCTGGTTATACACCGCTATGTATAGGCAGCGCCGTTTCTAGGCGTATGCGGACTATGCGGCTGCATAGGGCCCCGCCGCCACCAGGGCCCCCCCCCCCCCCCCCCCCCCCCCCCCCCCCCCAGTGTGGCGGCGTACCTCTGATCAGGAGGAGGCGGCTGTGGAACCGGTTCAAACCGGACCGGAAGAAGACGGCGGACGATGCGGCCGTGTGTTCAAACAGCCCCCATATATACGAGATAGAGATATAAATGAGGAAATACGTCGCCTCTACCTCTTCTTCTCTCATTAGCGGGGCCTCTTACTCGCTATGAACTCGAGTCCAACGCGCCCGGCGGGGGTTAATGTGATGGGATACGGCGTGTCATCGCCGCTCCGAGTCGCCGCTGGAAAAACCGGTTAGCGAGCGTAATGAGTTTCTAAACCGCACGCGGCGACGAGGTCCTCACCTATCAACGACTTTCTGTCTTCCTCCCTTTCGTCGGCACACTGACCGTACAATCGGCTACGCCGCAGTACGCGTTCGCGAGGCCCTGATTTGAACGCGAATGAGTGTCCGGAGATAATTGCGTCGCTTGTCGTCAGCATGAAAGCGCGCTAATGGGAATCAAGGCCTCCGCGCGGAGATTGCGGTCAACCGATTGTCTTTAGCTCGCCGGTCGTTTTTAACGTCTACATATAACAAGGATGAGTATCTTCAGGGATAACGCTACTAGCCGTTAGCGTCTTAGTCATGTAGCGACACACACACACACACACACACACACACACTAGCAGTGGATTTCCCACTTTAACAATCACATCTTTTTTTGGGGGTATTTATTTATAATTCATGGTTTTTATTTAGGTATTCGCTTTTTACTGTAGTTAGGAAGTGTTATATCACCCTCGGGTTAAAAAATAGAAAACCAAACAAACACCTTGTTGTCAAGTCGTCGTCTGTCGGGTCATATAGGCTGTGAGAAACATGTGCACCTCGTTTACTTTAATTGTAATTGTAGTTAAAGAAAAGCTCAACTTTTGTGGGATTGTAGTAAAAACACAAATTCAGCGACTTTTAAGTCCGGTAAATTCAGAGCATGCGTGGGATTTGTAGCTACACTAATAAAAGGTACCGAAAAGCCAAAAAAAAGGTACAAAAGCTCGTCTCTGGGGCACTACCCTCCTATGTACCCTTTGTTGTAATTGTACCTGAAAGCAGTGCCGTTTCTAGGCATATGCGGACTATGCGGCTGCATAGGGCCCCGCCGCCACCAGGGGGCCCCCCAATCCCGTGCTCGCACCCCCCCCCCCCCCCCCCCCCCCCCCCCCCCCCGTTGGCACTAGGTCCGGGTGGGTTATGATCGCGCTCGCACCCCCCCCCCCCCCCCGGTCAGACATGATAACATAGGGGCCCCAAAATTTTATCTCGCATAGGGCCCCCAAAAACAGCTAGAAACGGCCCTGCCTGAAAGGTACTTCTTAGTACCCCATGGGAACACGAAAAGGGCCTTTGATGGTACATTTGTGAATTTTGTACCTTAAATAACTAGATTGTACCTTTATTTATGAGAATGTACCTTTTCAAAGGGTACCTTTCAGCGTGCATAATTCAATGTGTACTCTTTTTCTACGTAAAGGTACTCATTTGTACTCCGCTGGAAACATATTGGTACCTTTGATGGTACATTTGTGAAATTCGTACCTTAAAATAACTTAATTGTACCCTCACTGTACCTTTATTTCTCTGAGAGTGTATTGTGAGCACACGTTTCTATAATTTAGTTTGTGATTTGAACAAACAAATGTAGGCCTGTGTGTGTTTCTAAGTAGGCTATAGGCTATTCATTGTATGCGGTATTTTGTTATACAAGCGAAGAATACAACCGCGCGAGAGTCAAAAGACGTATGCAAATACCGTTTTTTGAGCTGCCTTTGAACCTAATAAAAAAAAAAAACAACAACAACTGTGCAATACGAGACGGCTGCTTTGATGCACGCCAGGTATTTGGGTTTCCAGCTGATAAAGAGGGGTGTGTCCTCCTAAAGCTAAACGGGTTGGTTTAGGAGATCTGCGTTTAAAAGCCGCCCCCCCCCCCACACGAAAACCGCTTCGCTTCACCCCTCCCCCCCCCCCCCCCCCCCCCACACACTTAGATATAACAACCGCCCACCGAGGGGGATTCGAAGACTAGAGCTCACTCCGGCCTGTTGTCGTACCACAAAGCCGTAAATCCCATCCCGATACAAACTGTGTACCGTTGTGATCGTGGGGGTATGAGAAGAAACAGACGCTCAAAACAGAAATGCCTTTTGAAAAAAAACGCTTTATTCCTCCCGCCATTGACAACAGTGTGGTGGATAGAAAGAGCGGCGCCGCCCCCCCCTTCAGCAGCGCGTTTCATTAAGCTACACAACCCCCCCCCCCCCCCCCCCCCAACCTGTGATGATGACTCACGCTTTGAATCCCGTCTCTGTAGGATGACGACGAAGATGAATGCTATCGAAGCACACAAAGGGTCAGGAAAATACAAATGAGGAAGAGGGAAACTGCGCCTGGATTCATAAACATACAAAACTCAGATTTCAAGGTAAGAGACTGACAGAGGGGGGGCGGGGCCACACAGAGCTCCCCTCAATAGGACTGATTCATGGTGGGAGTGAAGAGCTTATCCCACACCTCCACCTTCATGATGGCGCGGCCCATGGGGGACATGGAGGCCTTGACGTCCAGGTAGCTCCCGACGAAGTTGATGCCCGAGCCTCGCGCCTCCTCCCGGACGAAGTGATGCTGATTCTTGTCGTAGTACATCTCCTTGTAGAGCGCCTCGTCGCACGCGCGCCCCTTTTCGTAGATGCCCACGGCGAACCAGTTCTTGTACAGGTTGTAGTCCCGGGGCACGGAGAACATGACGGCGACGGTCTCGATGAAGTCCTTGCTGTCGCGCTCGAAGAGGTCGTAGGTCAGCACGCCGACGCTGCCGGTGGCCTTGGTGCTGCTCTTGCTGAAGGCGCACACCTCCGTCTTGAGGGGCCGCACGGTGGGCTGCGGCGGGTTGAAGACCTCGCCGCTCTCCAGGAACACCCTGGGTTCACGCGCGCGCACGCACACACATATACACACACATATATATATATACACACGCGCACATATACACACACACACACACACACACAAACACAGGTCAGTTATTCCCAGACACAGATACCTGACAGTGTCTATGCGATGGGGACGTGTGTGTGTATGTGTGTGTGTGTGTGTGTGGGGCGGGGGGGGGGGTCCTACCTGGGGTTAATGAGGCAGTACTTGCTGGTGAGGTTGGTGATCTCCATGGTCACATTTCTGTTACCGGTGACATTAGCAGCCACAGCTTCGGCAGACTCTGTCATCTCCAAACGTCTTTATTATCGGTGATGGTGCGGTGATGTTGGGAGGGGGGTCTCTCTCTCTCTCTCTCTCTCTCTCTCTCTCTCCCTCTACATGGGACAGATTATTCAGCGTTAATAAGACACGCTAGACGGCGCGCAGACAACCCCCCTAATCACTATTGCGTCGTACCAAACTTGCACTATCGCAGAAACAACTCCAATAATGAATGGTTTCCTTCTGCGGATGCGTTTAGGGCAGAAGAGAGAGACCCCCCCCCCAGAAGAGAGAGACCCCCCCGGACGGACGGGACGGGGAGGAGAGACCTCTCTGAACACGATCTGAGATATTATCTGTGTACCGCGTAGGGAAGTTGCGACACCCGCCACTGAATCTCCCTCGACTCATTAGGCTCATTCCTGTTACTCTAATTAGTCATTATTCAAGTCATTATTACAGTATAAATCATTAAAGTCGCAACGCGTAGAAAGGTGGGGGGACAAAAAAATAAAAAAAACAGAAACACAGACGACTAAAGAGAATAAAATTGCTACAAATTCGACAAACGTTGGCGTCAGAGTGAACAATTAAATGGTCCCTCTATCGTGAATGTCCAGATTAATATATTATATATTAGTAAAAAATAAGTGATCCAGGAGTCTTACCTGTGCAGCAACTCTTCGCTTCAGGATCCAAAATGGGAAAAGTCAACTAAAAAGGGCGGCGCCCGGTATTTTCTTTCCGCCCCTACAAGGATCTGTCCTTTAAACAACTAAAACCCGCCCTCTTGCAACACTATCCCGCAGCACACACACACCCTGTTTCAAGACTCACACGGTCCCTCGCCCATTGCCATGTATACCAAAATAAAAAAAAAACAAGGATATGAAGGCTTTGCTCTATCTACCGCAACTGTTGCCACACCCTGTTTTTTGTCCCCCGCTTTAGCTAATAGACATAGCAATTGCAAGTGTGTGTGAGAGTAGCGAACCGCATACACCTTCTATGCTTTTGTATGTGTGTGTCTATGGATGGGCTTGCATCATCACGCCTGTGGTGTTTGGACAGAGTTGTGAAAAGCAGTTTCTCTTGAAACTCTTACTCACGCATGTTCTTTAATGAAGCGATAGAAGAAGTTTAAGTTTACTCAATAATCAGTTTTATTGTTAACACCAGTATAATGTGCAGACTTTTACAGATATCTGGGCCCAACTATGTTTCCCTGACCGAACAACAAAGTGTGTGTGTCAGTTCACGAAGTCTGAGCACCAACTATCCCTGACCCAGGATGTTATACACATTAGTGAAAACGGCATAACAAGGGCAGTCTCATCCGGCTGTTGACGTCTTCCCACCTCGTCCTCGTCTTATCTGACACACTATGTACTCTGCACATGTCACCAACAACGTACTCATTCTGACCATGAGGAGTTGCTTTTATAATGATATGCCTCTGCTTATATCTCATGATTCTGTCTTACTTCAGCAGAAAGGCACCGAGGTTAGTGTGACCCTAATTATTGTGCGGTCCGGAGCCAACCCTGCCACAGGTGTGTTTTTCACTCCCATGGCATCCCCGACTTCCTCACCCCCCCCTTATCCCAAAATGGTGAGCCCATCCGTCTGTTGTCGTGTCTGTCATTCACAAATAGGTATACAGTATTTAGGAAGGGCTTTTGGCCCTTGAGGAATAATGTTATATAGGGAAACACATTCGGGGGGGGGGGGGAGCGGGAACGCAACAATGACGAGATACAAAGAAATGTCACGGAATAGTTGTTTTATTCGGGCGGAAAGACCAAAAAACGTGGCGCATTTTTGTACACCGTTTGAAAAAAGCCAAGCCGGAGAAGACATGAAGACTAATCTGATGAAGATGAACCAACCGGGCCGCCGATTGCGCAACCTTCCGGGTCGGCCGGCTGCGACCTGTGTGGTCGGATCGCTCCGAGGAAAACACATCGCCACATTCAACATCCCCGACATTGTGTTTTCGTAACAAGCGAGGATAAAAACCGACATCTCTTTTTTTAATTCCCCAATTTGTCATACAGCTCCACCTTCACGATGGCCTTGCCCACGGTGGACATGGTGGCCCTCAGCTCCACGTGCGCGGCGGCGTGGTGCAGCCCGCTGCCGTCGGCGTCGGCGCAGGCGAACGCGCCCGGCTTCTTCCCGCCGTACATCTCCTCGTACAGCTTCTCGTCGCAGGCGCGCGCCGCCTCCACCATGCCGACGGCCAGCTTGTTCTTGTAGATGTTGTGGTCGAAGGGCACGGAGAACATGACGGCGGCGCGCTCGCGGCACGTGCGGTCGCGCATGTGGAAGAGGTCGTAGGTCAGCAGGCCCACGGCGCCCGTGGCGCTGTTGTCGTCCTTGTCGAAGGAGCACACCTCCGTCATGGACGGGCGGACGGTGGGCTGCGGCGGGTGGAAGCTGAAGCCGCTGGACATGAAGACCCTAAAGCGAGAGAGAGAGAGAGAGAGAGCATGGAGAGGGAGAGAGAGAGCATAGAGAGAGAGAGAGAGAGAGAGAGAGAGAGAGAGATCATGGAGAGACAGAAAGAGAGAGAGAGAGATCATGGAGAGACAGAAAGAGAGAGAGAGAGAGAGATCATGGAGAGACAGAAAGAGAGAGAGAGATCATGGAGAGACAGAAAGAGAGAGAGAGAGAGAGAAAGAGAGGTTTATTACTTAGCAACCGTCACTTGGCAACCGCCAAGCTACCAACATTTCATTACTTTTGTGTCTACATAAGACATGCTTTTTCTATATATATATATATTATATATCATCCGACACGGACGCACGAAAACTAACACAAACACACGAAAACCCATGGCAATAACAACACAATAATGACAATAACAAACAGCTCATAGATCACAAAAAGTATTAGATCGCAGATCAGGACAACAACACAAATAGGTTCACTTTTTTAATTTCAAAACGCAAACAAAAGTTTTTTGTTTTTTTTTTGTTTCCATTTTCCTTCGGGGGAAGTTTGGCAGCGGGATGCGGTGTGTGTGTGTGTGTGTGTGTACTTGTGTGTGCGAGCGCTGGGTATTTTTTCCGTGGGTGAAACAGCTTGTGCTGATGGATAGAGTGTGACTGTTGCGAGCGCTGCTATGGACTCATAAGCAACAGAAAGCAAAACCTGCGCACGCGATGTGAAATGGGGTGGAGTACGTCGAGCGCATGATGGATAGGTGGATATTTCCAGGGAAACGGGATGTCACACATGAAAACCGCTCAGCCGAGCAGACTGTCTACCCCTGCCAGGTACAGATAAATGTAAAGGCATGACACACATAACAATAGTGTGTGCTATTGCTGGTAAAGAGAAGGAGAGAAAGTAAGGGGAAGCAAAAAATTTAAAAAAAACGGTGAAAAAAAAGAGGTGAGAATTAACAGGAAACTGCGGTGAGAGTGGATAGAACGGGTTTCAGTGGGTATTAAACTAAATCAAATATAGACTGCAACAGCTCTCAATATAAAAAGTTGAGTCTTCCCACAGTCAAGGTATTCCTGCAGGTGATCTTGCATGTGAAATAATAGTTACTATCAAAATCCTAAACATTTACCCAGCATTACTATAAGCCCTTTATCGCCAGCCAAAACAGGTCCACTGCGAAGTGAAATACTATTCAAATCAATCAATCAATCAATCAGTCAATTGTATTTAAAGTGTAAAATCACCATGCAGGATGGTCCTTAACAATTACAAATGGATCGCTCTCTATGTATGTCTACACTTATAAAAACACGCTCCCCATAAATATATCAAACAGCAAATTAACTGTTCCCATTCAAATCAGGGGGTTAGGGGTTGCCAAACATTCTGTGTATGTGATTGTGTGTTATGTTATCGTCTTTACAGTGTGTGTGTGTCTAATCACAGCCGCTTTGTACTTACTTAGGGTTAATGAGACAGTAGATGCTGCTGACATTGGTGATTTCCACGGTGCAGTTTCGGTTAGTGTTGAAAGTGGCTGACACAGCCTCCGCAGTCTCTGGCATCTTGGCTGCAAGAGGGGAACGCAATACACACACACACACACACACACACATACACGCACACACACGCTCTGCTGTTAATACGACCGGACGCCATTTACAGGTTCTCACACACAAAAGTGATGTTTTTTTCGTAGTGCATAGTTTGACGACTAAAAACTGTAAAAAAAAAAAAAAAAAACTTTTAGGCTCATGCAGGCTGGATCTGAATGGAATGAGCAGGAGAATTTCACTGTTACATTATGATTTTCATATGATGTTATGTTGTGATGTTATGGAATACAGCCTTTAGATATGCACAGAGCATGTGCCACATTATTTGCATATTTGTATCTTACACATCCCGTTTTGTTATGATACCATTAGAATCGTGCTAAAAGTAAAATGGAGACATATTTACCTTTTTTTAGAGTCGGTCACCGTTCTGTACAAAAGAGTTTCCCCAAGTCTCCGTCTCCCAAAAAGCCTTTAGTGGAATAGAAAGAGACGCCCTCCTCCTCCTGTTACACCGGCACAGTACTTGTCACAACGCAAATACGGGCGTGGTCGCTCTGCATTTCACACACACAGCGACGTTCACACAGGACAGTACAGTTGAGATCTGCCACTCTTTTCTGGGCCGAGACACTGAGTCTTACTTCATAGGTGACGTACGTTGAGATGGAAAGTTAAAAGAAAAATGCAAACATTGTAGATTACAGACTTGTCTTTTGCTCTATGTGTATGTTGGTTGCAACATGATCAGCATGGGCTTCATCACTCATCAAACTTTTGAATCATTGCCATTAAGCAAATACTCGATGGCTTATGTTCCTTAGGGCACGCAAAGGCCTGAGTGAAGTAAGTGAGTAGTAAATACTAACGTCACGTCCAAACATCCAAACTCAAAAGTGTGGGTCCTACTGCGTGACCCCGCATACCAGTGTCCTGTCTAGGGAAGATGTTGCAGCAGGTGAAGCCTCTGGCCACCTTTATGTTTGCCTAACATTACAAAAACTAGCTGACCAGCGGAAGAATAGTTGAATGTATCTTCTGCCGTTACACCCATATAATATGCTGTGTTGGAGAGGCACAATATTTAGGATAAGCTTCAGTCAGGGTTTGGGAAACAACGCTCTACTGAAACTGTCCTTCTTGACCTCTGTGTTTGACACAGTAGATGTGTCTGATTCCTCCCCACTGTCTTGTGGGGTCCCGCAGGGCTTGGTCCTGGGGCCCCTGTTATTCTCTTTATATTGGTTGTCATTGGGACAAATCATGAATAGATTTACATCCAACTCCACTTTCCATTCAAACCTAGTGAGGTTTTTAGGTTATTACCCTAACCCTACTCTACCAAACCCTAACCTTAACTAACTAGCCCTAGACTGGTTTTCATCTTATCTCACTGACCGCTTATCTCACTGTCTTTATTGGAGACTTTGTGTCTGATTCCTCTGTCTTGTGGGGTCCCGCAGGGCGTCGTCCTGGGGCCCCTGTTATTCTCTTTCTATTCTATTCTACTATTCTACCTATTCTACCCGACCCTATACCATACCGTATCCCTATACCCTAACCCTACCGTACTCTACCCTAACCCTACTCTATACTATATCCTAACCCTACTCTACCCTGTTCCCTAACCCTAACATAGTATACTCTAGAAAGTAAGGGAGTAAGTGTGGAGGGGCTCCTGCAGGTGTGGGCAAGTGACACATTCCTTGGTGCCACCTCACTGGAACATATGCTATGTGTTTCAACACACTGTCTGGCTCCTAAGCCGCTCATTGTTCCCCTGCATGATCCCAACCCAGCAGAGGAGGAGGAGAAAAATAGTATGCTATGTTCTTGCTTGTAGCAGCAGGTAGAATTACAACCCTGGGTGTGTGTGTGTGTGTGTGTGCTACACAGTATCTATCTGTGTGTGTGTGTGTGTGTGCGTGCGTGCGTGCGTGCGTGCGTGCGTGCGTGCGTGCGTGCGTGCGTGCGTGCGTGTGTGTGTGTGTATGTATGTATGCATGCTCGTGTGTGTGACGAAAGACGACAGTATTTTCCTAGGTGTGGTTTCAGAGTGAGGACACTGTGCTGCACTTCAGCACAGCTTTTGTGCCGTGAGGCCACTCGGTCAAACGATCAAACCTGTATACTTAAAAGTCACCAGATGGCACCAAACATTCACTTTCACACGTACGGGAGCGCTGCACTTCACATGCCTGCCTCTACGTATACCTATGTGCTAGTGACTACTGAGATGAAGCCAAACAGCAACACCCTGGTCACCGCCAACAGGGAGGGAGAGAGAGAGAGAGAGACTCTGTACACACGACAGATCAGATGTACACACTGTAGACGGGAGTGTATTCATGTTTATATCTGCTGTATGTCTGATCTGCAGCGTGCACATCGTATTATCATCACCATATACTGTATCTCGTGATGTTGCTCTGCATTTCCATTTCACACACCGTCTCCATACTAGTGTTCACACTGTACACATCTCAGCGTATTCACACCACTCTGTTCACACTGTATCGCACGTTCATATAGCCACCCATACTGTTTATTCTGTTCATGTATTACACATATGTACGTTACACTGCACTTTACTGCTTCTTTTGCAACTCTGGTTGTCTAAATGTTCAATCATGCCAGCCACTGCTCAATTTAAGTCAAGAAAGAAGAATTTGCGTCAATAGTACACTGAACATGAATGGCGTTCAACGCCAGAACTACTACGTGTTCGGAAACCATTGGTCGCCCTGCGACACGTGTCACTTCGGCATTCTCCGATTACAACGGAAGTCTATGGGAGTGTCGCAACTTACACACACACACACACACACACACAGTCTAGTAGGTCCACGCCATTGAGTTGGCGCCAAAGGATAGAGTGGTGCAGGAATGAGTCCTAAAACCCGGAAGTCCGTTAGCATGTTGGCACTTCTGGTTCCCTCGTCTCAATGGGATTTTTGAATGGGTTTTTGGTTAGATGGCTGAAATAAGGTCTGTGGTTTTACACAAGCTTAAGAGATGGACATGTTTTGGTCTACGACATAAGATACGTCGATAAATACCCCCACTGGTGAATTTTGAAGGTTTTATGTGTCTTAAAAAAATTCTGGCGATTGCATTTACGCTTCAAAAGTCATAAAAGTTGTGTTCATTGGTGAAGGGTTAGGGATTATCCTGCTGAATAAAACGTGTGAGTATCATAAACTTCTGTTTGCCACAGAGCTTATGTTCTGCAATAATGCAAAATCCAATGGAAAAAACCCTTTGGCTTTTTGTCAAGGGTACCCAGGGCGACGCTAACTTCCGGGTTGGCATACAAAATAATTCATCCCTGCACCGCTATATTTCTCTACATTATTTCGATAATTGGGCAGGTTTTAAGCTGTGACCTGGCTGGAAACTGTTAATCTGATTGGGCAACACTGTGTACTTCCCGTATTTAGTTTTTTTGTTCAACCCACTGACTCTGATAAAAGTGCGTCTCCCGCTCACTTTCTGTCACTTCACAGGAGAGGGACAGAGAGCTTCTTCTGTTGCACGAACGTCGAAATAATTGAATCTACGGAGATTTCCACCAAAATGCCGGCTACCGGACTTGCGTTTATGTGGAGAATAGGCACCGTTGCTACAGCCCTTGCATTAAGGGTAAGAACAAGCAGCGTGGCTACCGAATGTATTTTTATGCTGAGAAGAAGCACCGCGGCTACCGACATTTTTTTTGTGCTAAGAATAGGCACTGTGGCTACCGAATGTAATTTTATGCTAAGAATAGGCACTCTGGCTACTGAATGTAATTCAGAATGTATTTTGATGCTGAGAAGAGGAATTGTGGCTACAGAGCTTCGGTTTATGTGGAGAAGGCCCGTGGAGATAGGGCTTCGGTTTATGTGGAGAAGGCCCGTGGCTATGGGATTCGGATCAGGGCCTCTCCCTCTCCTCTTGCGCTGTGCACAGGCAGTCATGTCTGGTCAGGTATGGTACGTGGCGCGGGCAAGAGGACGCCACAGGTAACCAAAATAAATCGAGAAGA
Source organism: Merluccius polli (assembly GCA_030340625.1). NCBI lineage: Eukaryota > Metazoa > Chordata > Actinopteri > Gadiformes > Merlucciidae > Merluccius > Merluccius polli. Next base: position 23,113 of record JAOPHQ010002412.1, on the reverse strand, counting down.
TTGACGGCGCACTCGACGTCCGTGTCGAAGATTCACCATGCACTCGACGTCTGTGCCGAAGATTTAGCATATTCTTTAATACCACTTTGAATGCTTCTTTTTGTTTTGCACCAGGGATCGAGGGAAACGGCATTTCTTTTTTTTTTTTATGTGTATGTCCTGTACATTCATGGAAATTGACAATAAAGTTTGATTTGACTTGACTGGACTTTTTCACTGTCATTGTTGTCTCGACTATGAGGGAGGGGGGGGGGGGGGGGACATGAGTAGGTATTTCCGCCATTTCCCCATACGAAGACCACATCAGGTGAGTGGGCGGTCCTTCAACGTGGCCAGGTTCACACTGCAACGAGAATGCCGATGTACAGCATGCGGTAAGGTAGGGGTGAAACGGCGTGGGGCTCTGAGGTCTGTTTTCTCTCATTTGGTGGGTGTGTCAGAGGTGTTACCCAATCAGCAGCGACGCGTATATGAACCACTGCCGTACTTAAAAATATAATAAAATATAGGCGGCGCGGACAATGGTCCGTCTAAAGTTCACAATGTCACCGTGTTTCTGCACGCCCCTTCACCCGATTTGGGATGTTTTACGCTATCTCGGACGGCGAGGGCAGTGAGGGCGTCGAATTATCTCGAAAAAGATTGCAAAGAATGGCCCTTCTCAGCTGCCGTAGTTGCAGCGCTTTGCCTAACGCAATGTGGCGTTCAGACGCATGTATTTTTATGCTGAGAAGAAGCACTGTGGCGACAGAGCTTCGGTTTATGTGGAGAAGGCCTCGTGGTTACGGGATTCGGGCTACTGGTTTGATGGCCTGCCAAACCGACCCCCCGCTTCATCCCACATTTCAACAGCGCCAGGGTCTCTCCCTCTCCTCTGGCTTTTTGTCAAGGGTTCAGGGCGACGCTAACTTCCGGGTTGGCATAGAAACATACTTCATCCCTGCACCTGCTATATTTCCCTGAATTATTTCAATAATTGGGCAGGTCTTGAGCTGTGACCTGGCTGGAAACTGTTGATCTGATTGGGCAACACTGTGTACTTCCCCTATTTAGTTTTTTTGTTCAACCCACTGACTCTGATAAAGGTGCGTCTCCCGCTCCCTTTCCGTCACTTCACAGGAGAGGGACAGAGAGCTTCTTCTGTTGCACGGACGTCGAAATAATTGAATCTACGGAGATTTCCACTTATAAAATGCCGGCTACCAGACTTGCGTTTATGTGGAGAATAGGCACCGTTGCTACGGCCCTTGCATTAAGGGTAAGAACAAGCACCGTGGCTACCGAATGTATTTTTATGATAAGAATAGGCACTGTGGCTATCGAATGTAATTTTATGCTAAGAAGAAGCACCGTGGCTACTGAATGTATTTTGATGCTGAGTAGAGGCATTGTGACTACAGAGCTTCGGTATATGTGGAGAAGGCCCGTGGCGACAGGGCTTCGGTTAATGTGAAAAAGGCCCGTGGCTATGGGATTCGGATCAGGGCCTCTCCCTCTCCTCTTGCGCTGTGCACAGGCAGTCATGTGCGGTCAGGAATGGTACGTGGAGCGGGCAAGAGGACGCCACAGGTAACCAAAATAAATCGAGAAGATTGACGGCGCACTCGACGTCCGTGTCGAAGATTCACCATGCACTCGACGTCTGTGCCGAAGATTTTGCATATTCTTTAATACCACTTTGAATGCTTCTTTTTGTTTTGCACCAGGGATCGAGGGAAACGGCATTTCTTTATTTATTTTTATGTGCATGTCCTGTACATTCATGGAAATTGACAATAAAGTTTGATTTCACTTGACTGGACTTTTTCACTGTCATTGTTGTCTCGACTATGAGGGAGGAAGGGGGGGGGGGTGGACATGAGTAGGTATTTCCGCCATTTCCCCATACGAAGACCACATCAGGTGAGTGGGCGGTCCTTCAACGTGGCCAGGTTCACACTGCAACGAGAATGCGGATGTACAGCATGCGGTAAGGTAGGGGTGAAACGGCGTGGGGCTCTGAGGTCTGTTTTCTCTCATTTGGTGGGTGTGTCAGAGGTGTTACCCAATCAGCAGCGACGCGTATATGAACCACTGCCGTACTTAAAAATATAATAAAATATAGGCGGCGCGGACAATGGTCCGTCTAAAGTTCACAATGTCACCGTGTTTCTGCACGCCCCTTCACCCGATTTGGGATGTTTTACGCTATCTCGGATGGCGAGGGCAGTGAGGGCGTCGAATTATCTCGAAAAAGATTGCAAAGAATGGCCCTTCTCAGCTGCCGTAGTTGCAGCGCTTTGCCTAACGCAATGTGGCGTTCAGACGCATGTATTTTTATGCTGAGAAGAAGCACTGTGGCGACAGAGCTTCGGTTTATGTGGAGAAGGCCTCGTGGTTACGGGATTCGGGCTACTGGTTTGATGGCCTGCCAAACCGACCCCCCGCTTCATCCCACATTTCAACAGCGCCAGGGTCTCTCCCTCTCCTCTGGCTTTTTGTCAAGGGTTCAGGGCGACGCTAACTTCTGGGTTGGCATAGTAAAATACTTCATCCCTGCACCGCTATATTTCCCTAAATTATTTCAATAATTGGGCAGGTCTTGAGCTGTGACCTGGCTGGAAACTGTTAATCTGATTGGGCAACACTGTGTACTTCCCCTATTTAGTTTTTTTGTTCAACCCACTGACTCTGATAAAGGTGCGTCTCCCGCTCCCTTTCCGTCACTTCACAGGAGAGGGACAGAGAGCTTCTTCTGTTGCACGGACGTCGAAATAATTGAATCTACGGAAATTTCCACTTATAAAATGCCGGCTACCGGAATTGCGTTCATGTGGAGAATAGGCACCGTTGCTACGGCCCTTGCATTAAGGGTAGGAACAAGCACCGTGGCTACCGAATGTATTTTTATGCTGAGAAGAATCACCGCGGCTACCGAATGTATTTTTATGATAAGAATAGGCACTGTGGCTACCGAATGTAATTTTATGCTAAGAAGAAGCACCGTGGCTACTGAATGTATTTTGATGCTGAGTAGAGGCATTGTGACTACAAAGCTTCGGTATATGTGGAGAAGGCCCGTGGCGACAGGGCTTCGGTTAATGTGAAGAAGGCCCGAGGCTATGGGATTCGGATCAGGGCCTCTCCCTCTCCTCTTGCGCTGTGCACAGGCAGTCATGTGCGGTCAGGAATGGTACGTGGAGCGGGCAAGAGGACGCCACAGGTAACCAAAATAAATCGAGAAGATTGACGGCGCACTCGACGTCCGTGTCGAAGATTCACCATGCACTCGACGTCTGTGCCGAAGATTTTGCATATTCTTTAATACCACTTTGAATGCTTCTTGTTGTTTTGCACCAGGGATCGAGGGAAACGGCATTTCTTTATTTATTTTTATGTGTATGTCCTGTACATTCATGGAAATTGACAATAAAGTTTGATTTGACTTGACTGGACTTTTTCACTGTCATTGTTGTCTCGACTATGAGGGGGGGGTGGACATGAGTAGGTATTTTCCGCCATTTCCCCATACGAAGACCACATCAGGTGAGTGGGCGGTCCTTCAACGTGGCCAGGCTCACACTGCAACAAGAATGCGGATGTACAGCATGCGGTAAGGTAGGGGTGAAATGGCGTGGGGCTCTGAGATCTGTTTTCTCTCATTTGGTGGGTGTGTCAGAGGTGTTACCCAATCAGCAGCGACGCGTATATGAACCACTGCCATACTTAAAAAAATAATAAAATATAGGCGGCGCGGACAATGGTCCGACTAAAGTTCACGATGTCACCGTGTTTCTGCACGCCCCTTCACCCGATTTGGGATGTTTTACGCTATCCCGGACGGCGAGGGCAGTGAGGGCATCGAATTATCTCGAAAAATAGTGCAAAGAATGGCCCTTCTCAGCTGCCGTAGTTGCAGCGCTTTGCCTAACGCAATGTGGCGTTCAGACGCATGTATTTTTATGCTGAGAAGAAGCACCGTGGCGACAGAGCTTCGGTTTATGTGGAGAAAGCCTCGTGGTTACGGGATTCGGGCTACTGGTTTGATGGCCTGCCAAACCGACCCCCAGCTTCATCCCACATTTCAACAGCGCCAGGGTCTCTCCCTCTCCTCCGGCTTTTTGTCAAGGGTTCAGGGCGACGCTAACTTCCGGGTTGGCATAGAAACATACTTCATCCCTGCACCGCTATATTTCCCTAAATTATTTCAATAATTGGGCAGGTCTTGAGCTGTGACCTGGCTGGAAACTGTTAATCTGATTGGGCAACACTGTGTACTTCCCCTATTTAGTTTTTTTGTTCAACCCACTGACTCTGATAAAGGTGCGTCTCCCGCTCCCTTTCCGTCACTTCACAGGAGAAGGACAGAGAGCTTCTTCTGTTGCACGGACGTCGAAATAATTGAATCTACGGAAATTTCCACTTATAAAATGCCGGCTACCGGAATTGCGTTCATGTGGAGAATAGGCACCGTTGCTACGGCCCTTGCATTAAGGGTAGGAACAAGCACCGTGGCTACCGAATGTATTTTTATGCTGAGAAGAATCACCGCGGCTACCGAATGTATTTTTATGATAAGAATAGGCACTGTGGCTACCGAATGTAATTTTATGCTAAGAAGAAGCACCGTGGCTACTGAATGTATTTTGATGCTGAGTAGAGGCATTGTGACTACAAAGCTTCGGTATATGTGGAGAAGGCCCGTGGCGACAGGGCTTCGGTTAATGTGAAGAAGGCCCGAGGCTATGGGATTCGGATCAGGGCCTCTCCCTCTCCTCTTGCGCTGTGCACAGGCAGTCATGTGCGGTCAGGAATGGTACGTGGAGCGGGCAAGAGGACGCCACAGGTAACCAAAATAAATCGAGAAGATTGACGGCGCACTCGACGTCCGTGTCGAAGATTCACCATGCACTCGACGTCTGTGCCGAAGATTTTGCATATTCTTTAATACCACTTTGAATGCTTCTTGTTGTTTTGCACCAGGGATCGAGGGAAACGGCATTTCTTTATTTATTTTTATGTGTATGTCCTGTACATTCATGGAAATTGACAATAAAGTTTGATTTGACTTGACTGGACTTTTTCACTGTCATTGTTGTCTCGACTATGAGGGGGGGGGGGGGGGGTGGACATGAGTAGGTATTTTCCGCCATTTCCCCATACGAAGACCACATCAGGTGAGTGGGCGGTCCTTCAACGTGGCCAGGCTCACACTGCAACAAGAATGCGGATGTACAGCATGCGGTAAGGTAGGGGTGAAATGGCGTGGGGCTCTGAGATCTGTTTTCTCTCATTTGGTGGGTGTGTCAGAGGTGTTACCCAATCAGCAGCGACGCGTATATGAACCACTGCCATACTTAAAAAAATAATAAAATATAGGCGGCGCGGACAATGGTCCGACTAAAGTTCACGATGTCACCGTGTTTCTGCACGCCCCTTCACCCGATTTGGGATGTTTTACGCTATCCCGGACGGCGAGGGCAGTGAGGGCATCGAATTATCTCGAAAAATAGTGCAAAGAATGGCCCTTCTCAGCTGCCGTAGTTGCAGCGCTTTGCCTAACGCAATGTGGCGTTCAGACGCATGTATTTTTATGCTGAGAAGAAGCACCGTGGCGACAGAGCTTCGGTTTATGTGGAGAAAGCCTCGTGGTTACGGGATTCGGGCTACTGGTTTGATGGCCTGCCAAACCGACCCCCAGCTTCATCCCACATTTCAACAGCGCCAGGGTCTCTCCCTCTCCTCCGGCTTTTTGTCAAGGGTTCAGGGCGACGCTAACTTCCGGGTTGGCATAGAAACATACTTCATCCCTGCACCTGCTATATTTCCCTGAATTATTTCAATAATTGGGCAGGTCTTGAGCTGTGACCTGGCTGGAAACTGTTGATCTGATTGGGCAACACTGTGTACTTCCCCTATTTAGTTTTTTTGTTCAACCCACTGACTCTGATAAAGGTGCGTCTCCCGCTCCCTTTCCGTCACTTCACAGGAGAGGGACAGAGAGCTTCTTCTGTTGCACGGACGTCGAAATAATTGAATCTACGGAGATTTCCACTTATAAAATGCCGGCTACCAGACTTGCGTTTATGTGGAGAATAGGCACCGTTGCTACGGCCCTTGCATTAAGGGTAAGAACAAGCACCGTGGCTACCGAATGTATTTTTATGATAAGAATAGGCACTGTGGCTATCGAATGTAATTTTATGCTAAGAAGAAGCACCGTGGCTACTGAATGTATTTTGATGCTGAGTAGAGGCATTGTGACTACAGAGCTTCGGTATATGTGGAGAAGGCCCGTGGCGACAGGGCTTCGGTTAATGTGAAAAAGGCCCGTGGCTATGGAATTCGGATCAGGGCCTCTCCCTCTCCTCTTGCGCTGTGCACAGGCAGTCATGTGCGGTCAGGAATGGTACGTGGAGCGGGCAAGAGGACGCCACAGGTAACCAAAATAAATCGAGAAGATTGACGGCGCACTCGACGTCCGTGTCGAAGATTCACCATGCACTCGACGTCTGTGCCGAAGATTTTGCATATTCTTTAATACCACTTTGAATGCTTCTTTTTGTTTTGCACCAGGGATCGAGGGAAACGGCATTTCTTTATTTATTTTTATGTGCATGTCCTGTACATTCATGGAAATTGACAATAAAGTTTGATTTCACTTGACTGGACTTTTTCACTATTATTGTTGTCTCGACTATGAGGGAGGAAGGGGGGGGGGGGTGGACATGAGTAGGTATTTCCGCCATTTCCCCATACGAAGACCACATCAGGTGAGTGGGCGGTCCTTCAACGTGGCCAGGTTCACACTGCAACGAGAATGCGGATGTACAGCATGCGGTAAGGTAGGGGTGAAACGGCGTGGGGCTCTGAGGTCTGTTTTCTCTCATTTGGTGGGTGTGTCAGAGGTGTTACCCAATCAGCAGCGACGCGTATATGAACCACTGCCGTACTTAAAAATATAATAAAATATAGGCGGCGCGGACAATGGTCCGTCTAAAGTTCACAATGTCACCGTGTTTCTGCACGCCCCTTCACCCGATTTGGGATGTTTTACGCTATCTCGGACGGCGAGGGCAGTGAGGGCGTCGAATTATCTCGAAAAAGATTGCAAAGAATGGCCCTTCTCAGCTGCCGTAGTTGCAGCGCTTTGCCTAACGCAATGTGGCGTTCAGACGCATGTATTTTTATGCTGAGAAGAAGCACTGTGGCGACAGAGCTTCGGTTTATGTGGAGAAGGCCTCGTGGTTACGGGATTCGGGCTACTGGTTTGATGGCCTGCCAAACCGACCCCCCGCTTCATCCCACATTTCAACAGCGCCAGGGTCTCTCCCTCTCCTCTGGCTTTTTGTCAAGGGTTCAGGGCGACGCTAACTTCTGGGTTGGCATAGAAACATACTTTATCCCTGCACCGCTATATTTCCCTAAATTATTTCAATAATTGGGCAGGTCTTGAGCTGTGACCTGGCTGGAAACTGTTAATCTGATTGGGCAACACTGTGTACTTCCCCTATTTAGTTTTTTTGTTCAACCCACTGACTCTGATAAAGGTGCGTCTCCCGCTCCCTTTCCGTCACTTCACAGGAGAGGGACAGAGAGCTTCTTCTGTTGCACGGACGTCGAAATAATTGAATCTACGGAAATTTCCACTTATAAAATGCCGGCTACCGGAATTGCGTTCATGTGGAGAATAGGCACCGTTGCTACGGCCCTTGCATTAAGGGTAGGAACAAGCACCGTGACTACCGAATGTATTTTTATGCTGAGAAGAATCACCGCGGCTACCGAATGTATTTTTATGATAAGAATAGGCACTGTGGCTACCGAATGTAATTTTATGCTAAGAAGAAGCACCGTGGCTACTGAATGTATTTTGATGCTGAGTAGAGGCATTGTGACTACAGAGCTTCGGTTTATGTGGAGAAGGCCCGTGGCGACAGGGCTTCGGTTAATGTGAAGAAGGCCCGTGGCTATGGAATTCGGATCAGGGCCTCTCCCTCTCCTCTTGCGCTGTGCACAGGCAGTCATGTGCGGTCAGGAATGGTACGTGGAGCGGGCAAGAGGACGCCACAGGTAACCAAAATAAATCGAGAAGATTGACGGCGCACTCGACGTCCGTGTCGAAGATTCACCATGCACTCGACGTCTGTGCCGAAGATTTTGCATATTCTTTAATACCACTTTGAATGCTTCTTGTTGTTTTGCACCAGGGATCGAGGGAAACGGCATTTCTTTATTTATTTTTATGTGTATGTCCTGTACATTCATGGAAATTGACAATAAAGTTTGATTTGACTTGACTGGACTTTTTCACTGTCATTGTTGTCTCGACTATGGGGGGGGGGGGGGGTGGACATGAGTAGGTATTTCCGCCATTTCCCCATACGAAGACCACATCAGGTGAGTGGGCGGTCCTTCAACGTGGCCAGGCTCACACTGCAACAAGAATGCGGATGTACAGCATGCGGTAAGGTAGGGGTGAAATGGCGTGGGGCTCTGAGGTCTGTTTTCTCTCATTTGGTGGGTGTGTCAGAGGTGTTACCCAATCAGCAGCGACGCGTATATGAACCACTGCCGTACTTAAAAAAATAATAAAATATAGGCGGCGCGGACAATGGTCTGACTAAAGTTCACGATGTCACCGTGTTTCTGCACGCCTCTTCACCCGATTTGGGATGTTTTACGCTATCCCGGACGGCGAGGGCAGTGAGGGCATCGAATTATCTCGAAAAATAGTGCAAAGAATGGCCCTTCTCAGCTGCCGTAGTTGCAGCGCTTTGCCTAACGCAATGTGGCGTTCAGACGCATGTATTTTTATGCTGAGAAGAAGCACCGTGGCGACAGAGCTTCGGTTTATGTGGAGAAAGCCTCGTGGTTACGGGATTCGGGCTACTGGTTTGATGGCCTGCCAAACCGACCCCCAGCTTCATCCCACATTTCAACAGCGCCAGGGTCTCTCCCTCTCCTCTGGCTTTTTGTCAAGGGTTCAGGGCGACGCTAACTTCCGGGTTGGCATAGAAACATACTTCATCCCTGCACCTGCTATATTTCCCTGAATTATTTCAATAATTGGGCAGGTCTTGAGCTGTGACCTGGCTGGAAACTGTTGATCTGATTGGGCAACACTGTGTACTTCCCCTATTTAGTTTTTTTGTTCAACCCACTGACTCTGATAAAGGTGCGTCTCCCGCTCCCTTTCCGTCACTTCACAGGAGAGGGACAGAGAGCTTCTTCTGTTGCACGGACGTCGAAATAATTGAATCTACGGAAATTTCCACTTATAAAATGCCGGCTACCGGAATTGCGTTCATGTGGAGAATAGGCACCGTTGCTACGGCCCTTGCATTAAGGGTAGGAACAAGCACCGTGGCTACCGAATGTATTTTTATGCTGAGAAGAATCACCGCGGCTACCGAATGTATTTTTATGATAAGAATAGGCACTGTGGCTACCGAATGTAATTTTATGCTAAGAAGAAGCACCGTGGCTACTGAATGTATTTTGATGCTGAGTAGAGGCATTGTGACTACAGAGCTTCGGTATACACTCACCGGCCACTTTATTAGGTACACCTTGCTAGTACCGGGTTGGACCCCCTTTTGCCTTCAGAACTGCCTTAATCCTTCGTGGCACAGATTCAACAAGGTACTGGAAACATTCCTCAGAGAGTTTGGTCCATATTGACATGATAGCATCACGCAGTTGCTGCAGATTTGTCGGCTGCACATCCATGATGCGAATCTCCCGTTCCACCACATCCCAAAGGTGCTCTATTGGATTGAGATCTGGTGACTGTGGAGGCCATTTGAGTACAGTGAACTCATTGTCATGTTCAAGAAACCAGTCTGAGATGATTCGCGCTTTATGACATGGCGCGTTATCCTGCTGGAAGTAGCCATCAGAAGATGGGTACACTGTGGTCATAAAGGGATGGACATGGTCAGCAACAATACTCAGGTAGTCTGTGGCTTTGACACGATGCTCAATTGGTACTAATAAGCCCAAAGTGTGCCAGGAAAATATCCCCCACACCATTACACCACCACCACCAGCCTGAACCGTTGATACAAGGCAGGATGGATCCATGCTTTCATGTTGTTGACGCCAAATTCTGACCCTACCATCCGAATGTCGCAGCAGAAATCGAGACTCATCAGACCAGGCAACGTTTTTCCAATCTTCGATTGTCCAATTTTGGTGAGCCTGTGCGAATTGTAGCCTCAGTTTCCTGTTCTTAGCTGACAGGAGTGGCACCCGGTGTGGTCTTCTGCTGCTGTAGCCCATCCGCCTCAAGGTTCGACGTGTTGTGCGTTCAGAGATGCTCTTCTGCATACCTCTGTTGTAACGAGTGGTTATTTGAGTTACAGTTGCCTTTCTATCAGCTCAAACCAGTCTGGCCATTCTCCTCTGACCTCTAGCATCAACAAGGCATTTGCGCCCACAGAACTGCCGCTCACTGGATATTTTCTCTTTTTCGGACCATTCTCTGTAAACCCTAGAGATGGTTGTGCGTGAAAATCCCAGTAGATCAGCAGTCTCTGAAATACTCAGACCAGCCCGTCTGGCACCAACAACCATGCCACGTTCAAAGTCACTTAAATCACCTTTCTTCCCCATTCTGATGCTCGGTTTGAACTGCAGCAGATCGTCCTGACCATGTCTACATGCCTAAATGCATTGAGTTGCTGCCATGTGATTGGCTGATTAGAAATTTGCGTTAACGAGCAGTTGGACAGGTGTACCTAATAAAGTGGCCGGTGAGTGTATGTGGAGAAGGCCCGTGGCGACAGGGCTTCGGTTAATGTGAAGAAGGCCCGTGGCTATGGAATTCGGATCAGGGCCTCTCCCTCTCCTCTTGCGCTGTGCACAGGCAGTCATGTGCGGTCAGGAATGGTACGTGGAGCGGGCAAGAGGACGCCACAGGTAACCAAAATAAATCGAGAAGATTGACGGCGCACTCGACGTCCGTGTCGAAGATTCACCATGCACTCGACGTCTGTGCCGAAGATTTTGCATATTCTTTAATACCACTTTGAATGCTTCTTGTTGTTTTGCACCAGGGATCGAGGGAAACGGCATTTCTTTATTTATTTTTATGTGTATGTCCTATACATTTATGGAAATTGACAATAAAGTTTGATTTGACTTGACTGGACTTTTTCACTGTCATTGTTGTCTCGACTATGAGGGGGGGGGGGGGTGGACATGAGTAGGTATTTCCGCCATTTCCCCATACGAAGACCACATCAGGTGAGTGGGCGGTCCTTCAACGTGGCCAGGCTCACACTGCAACAAGAATGCGGATGTACAGCATGTGGTAAGGTAGGGGTGAAATGGCGTGGGGCTCTGAGGTCTGTTTTCTCTCATTTGGTGGGTGTGTCAGAGGTGTTACCCAATCAGCAGCGACGCGTATATGAACCACTGCCGTACTTAAAAAAATAATAAAATATAGGCGGCGCGGACAATGGTCCGACTAAAGTTCATGATGTCACCGTGTTTCTGCACGCCCCTTCACCCGATTTGGGATGTTTTACGCTATCCCGGACGGCGAGGGCAGTGAGGGCATCGAATTATCTCGAAAAATAGTGCAAAGAATGGCCCTTCTCAGCTGCCGTAGTTGCAGCGCTTTGCCTAACGCAATGTGGCGTTCAGACGCATGTATTTTTATGCTGAGAAGAAGCACCGTGGCGACAGAGCTTCGGTTTATGTGGAGAAAGCCTCGTGGTTACGGGATTCGGGCTACTGGTTTGATGGCCTGCCAAACCGACCCCCAGCTTCATCCCACATTTCAACAGCGTGTGGGGTTTGTGCCCCGGGGAAGAAGGCTGCCGACAACAGGAAACGCTTATAACTCACTTTATTTGTTTAGCTTTAAGTTATTTAACTATGAACCAGAAGGAGAGGTATTATATGTATATCACGCTGCGTGGAGGACCCCAAGCGTTGCATTCTCAGTCGCTTTGCTTCCTTCCTTTGCGCTGCCTGGGGTGTTCTGACTTGAGCCGGCGGAAGTTCCGCCGGTAGTCACTGGGCAGGAGGCGTGGCCTCCATGACGCACAATGGCCAGCGTTAAGCGCCGCCTCCAGTATATCGTTTGGCGCCATCATGTGTTGAGGTGCAGTTACTACAACTTGTATATTTATTTCTACTCCTGGCTATGTGCAGATATTTTACAGCCTGATGATACATGTTATTAATTCGCAACAGTCCCTCCTTGGTCATCACTGATGACCATACTATAAATTAATAATGCTATGTATCATGTAAGGTCTAAAAATGGTGAGTATAAATTCAAGCGAAAAGAAAAACATCAACATCACCAATCGACTTAGTTCGGGAAAACCTCTTCTAGACAGTAGGAAAACCTGTCGCATCTCTAAATTGGATGGCATTCACCTTGGTGTGTCTCAAAGAATACATGGGCCGTAGCCAACAGTAGACAAATTATCATCACATCATACAATCCATATGTCATACCATTATCACAGTATCCTGAGGACAGAAAGGCATAGTAGTTAATGCATTGTAATTTCCCCATATGAAATCCCTTCAAATACTTATATGCATGTATAACCAAAATCGAATACCTCCAGGTATAAGAACAGACATTACCGTGTTAGCAGCTCTGGCTAACACAGAAGAGACATTAGCGTGTTAGTTAGCAGTAACCCTATATAGATCTAAAAAACGCCCTGTAGACTAGCATGCAATTGCTCAGATGGTTTCCATGCACGCAGGTTACTCAAAGATCATCAGTGTTATCCCCCGTATCTGTAGCCAACCTCAAGTCGGACAGTTCATGAATTCAATGCCCATCTTGTGATCCATAGGCAAGGCCCACACGCCAAGGTTACCAACACGTACCCATGTGTGCCTTCCCCACGGATCCACTCATCACCAGTAGTCAGAACATTTTAGCAGCGTCAAAAGATTCATCTGTTTCATTATTAAAGCAATCATGGGACTACAGCATAACACATTCCGTACTTATAATGCATTGTATTGACAACCGTGAAGCATACTGTGTATTTAATAATTCAACATTCAAGTAAAACAGGTGCCATGTCCTCCTAGACACAGGTGCCGAACTCCAGGATATCAGGTACCACAGCCTGATCAAATCGGGGCGCTCCACTGTCCCCTGCACACTCTCGGGTACACCTGGTCACCTTTCTCCACCCTGGTTGGTGGTTCGTCCTTTGGCTCTGCACTCTGTTTCTCGGAAATGTCAGTTTCTTGAGTGTCCCGTTCACTCTTTCCACCATTCCCAGTGAATGTAACATAACCGCTTGTTTGATGGGTAACTGCTGCACCACCCGGTGTTGGCGCTGTAGTTTTGACACAGCAGTGGAAAGAGCTAACAAGTTAAGGTATTAAACACAGCATAACAGCATTAGGCGTTGTCGTAGTAATTCCCAATTTTCTATGTCAATAAACTATTTAGCTTATGCATTAGATCCTTTCCCAACAGATTGCTGAAGTATTTCCCAATGATTACTTTAACCTGGTCCTTGCAAATGTTTAAAGAACATATGTCTGACTTATGCAAATTCAACACTTAAACAAATAAAACGAAAAAAAACAAAAAACAAAAAATCTGAATGCACAAATATTCCCCCCTTGTAAATAAAATGCAAAAATATTTCCCTCCTTGAAAATAAAATACTCTTGAAAATAAAATGCAACAATAGTCCCTCCTTGAAATAAAATACACTACTTAAAATAAAATGCACTACTTATTCCCCCCTCGTGACTTTGAAAAAGTCACGCAAAATTAACACAAAGTTAAGCATGTTGCATTCATTCTTCCTGCTTATATTGACCATATTGATGATATCATAAAATATATGCATATGACAGTGATTCTGGGTCCTAGTTTATCAAACCTTTTGGAACAACTATTTTAGTCTTCTAGCGTTACCTTTAAATCTTATGCCCACATTATTTTATTTTACCTTTAGACTAGGTAAACTTATTCAATTGTTCTAATAAGGCCAAATTCATGAGCTAGTCTCACCCCACCGGAAGAGCTCTTTCCAGTTATCCTTTCAGCAGCTGAAGAGAGGTCTGTCCAGGTCGGGTTACCATCATCCAGTCGATAACCACCTCTAGGAGATGAAAAAATCATGACGGTTTCTTAGTCTAGAGAAGATCTCACCCCCCATCAGGATGAAGCACTTCTCTGCAATCCAGTCACTGTCAATGCACAACAAATCATAATTATAGAGTGTTAACATCTTTCAACATCAATCGCTTGTGAATAATCAATCATTAAAAGAATCAAAAAGAAAATTAAAAATATAGAGTGTAAAAACACATCACATTCAGATAAGACCGTCAACCATGTTGCCTCCTAATAGGAAACTTATCAACCGCTGGTAACAGGAAGCAATGTTCCTGCTGTTCATTTTGTGTATGCAGTCCATTTCAATGTCCAAATATGAGTCTCTGAGTCCATTTAGGGCAGGAACCCCAGATCAACTGTCCTCTCTCTAATGGACCCCCCTCCATTGTCCTGGGGGAAGAGAGACCAGAACCAACCAGTATCTTTGCAAAGAAAACATCTAACACAATACAACAAACAATATGTAGACAGTGGTTTCTTATTATGTAATTATAGATCAGGCATGTCTTAATCCTATATGGTCTTATATCATTACTAATCTAAGTAGTTCAAACCATATGTGAAAGTTATATCAAAACAAACTTGCATACAAAGGTGAGTCAAACGATAGGTGAATATGGTGAATGAAGTTAAAATTGAATATATATATATCCACACACAATCATTGAATAGTTTTGCTTACTAAAAATGGATATGGCTCAAATAAACCAACCTCAATTTCCTCATTGTCATCGCCCAAGTCACCTCTAATAATCAAATGGCACCTGTGTGTGTGTCCCAGGTGAAAACCCTCTGGTCCATCTAAGAATCATAGCCTCAGCAACGGTCAGCATCATTGAGCAAAAACAAAACATCGTACATAAAAACAAGACAATGGACACCACATTATGGAGGTAAACTGAGCAACCCAAAAATTGACTGAATTAATTGATACACCCCTACACTGTGTATCAGGTTATGACTCTACCACACTCCCATATCGTCGCTTGAGGCGGGAGAAAAGTCCCTGGACTGCTTAACAGTCCCCAGCGCTGGTTGACCTCTGGACTACTGTGGACGAGTGGTAGAGGAGATAACTTCTGATTTAAATGAAACTATCAGATAGGGCCGTATTATGCCCATCAACCATCTTATGCACAAATACTCATGAGGGGGTACCAGGGGTTCGGGGCTTCATGTGACGTGACTGAGCTGTTGGTCTGCTATTTGTCCTATAAAGCACAAAACACTCACACAAACAGTTAAAAGTATAAAACAAATACACAAAGAAAACAAAATCAACAGGAAACAAAAACAAATAACAGACATATATACATAGTTGACCTGATCTTCAACCGTCCTAATGTTCGCATTGCTTTCTTCGTTATGTTTCATTATGTCTATTATTATTATTATTATTATCATTAACATCATTATTATTATTACCACTACTATTATAAGGTAAACCCCTACATAACTCTATAATGCCTCCCTCCTTTGTTAGATCTCCTTATCTAAATTACCTCCTGCGGCTTTATCTCTGCTCTGTCCCTCTCTCTCTAGACCACATTTCTCTCTTTACCTTCTTTAACTTTCTTACACTTTCCCTTCTTCTATCCTTCTGTCTACTTCCCTCTGTCTTTCTAAATAAATCCTCCTGTTATAAGAATTACCACTTACTGTCCCCATCTCATTGTGTCCTGTCCAACTTCCCTTTCCTCCTTTGTTAACCTTATAATTTCTTATCATTAATAAAAACAAAAAGAGGTGTTCATGATCTTTCTTTGGAAGGGGCATGGAGGTCCCCTCCTTCTCTTAAGGTTAAAGGAAAGAATAAAACAAAGAGTTAATGTCAATTTTAACACCTTCCTATTACTGACAAGTTGATGCTTATGAATAATCAGTTTTTACACAACAACACTTTTTATCACAGTAATGACATCTGTTAACATAGTTATTTATAAATGTATATGTCTAAATAATAACATTAAACCAAATTATTGTATTGGGCTCCATTCTGCCTTCTCCCCTTGCATTCTAGGAGTGCACAACTTCATTCACACTTCATTCATACTTGCAAACGCAGACTGGCAAACGCCATTCCTTTGTCCCCTTCTTCATGGTCAGTCGTCGGGGGAGGGGTAGGGGGAAAGTCTGGGTAGTCTGGGTGGGGGTAGGGGTGGTCGAGGGGTAGGGGGTCTTGGGGGCCATTTTGGGGACTCCCAAAATGGCTGACAGGGATTTGTAATCTATGCTCCCTGCTGTGTTACTAGGCCTACCAGTTAATATTGTGTATATGCCCAACTATGTGTGTGCCCATATGTACAAGTGCTCCAACTCCACTTGCACTGTTAGGTATATGTCTATAGGTTAGATAGATGAGTTTACCGTCTCTCCCTAGACTTAGCATAGCCATTAGCCTCCACTTGGGCCAAATGGCTAGGAACACAAGAATGTTACCATCCCCCCTGGAACAATGAGCCATAAACCACCCCCCCCGTGGTGGGCTATCTTCAGTTCTAAATACCTAGCATATCCGCTAGGCCCTCGTGTTAGCTTATGTGGCTAATGGCACAGAAATGCTACAAGACAAAGAAGGCTAAGCTACTTCCACATGTTAGCCTGGGGCCACTAGCACAGAAATGCTACAAGACAAAGAAGGCTAAGCTATTTCCACATGTTAGGCTGGGGCCACTAGCACAGAAATGCTACAAGACAAAGAAGGCTAAGCTATTTCCACATGTTAGGCGTTAAAAGCATATTAGCACGGTTATCAAGCATTTAGCACATGCCGAATTATGCGGGTTGTTGAGTTACATGCAAGTTAGCGTAGTTCTTTGTGCATTTGATGTTAGTAGCAATGTTAGTAACAATGTTAGTAGCAATCTGTACCCTATCAATCTCCGTTTTCCACTCTCCTATACTCTAGGGGTTATGCCCCAAATTTATATTCCCAGTTTTGTACTGAGTTTTAATTTTTTTGTTATTATTTTTAATTTTTAATTTATTTTTTTTTTTTTTATACTCTATAGCTCCCGCGCCGAGTTTTTTTATTCCCAAGTTTGTATTAAGTTTTAAATTTTATACTCTAAAAGCTCCCGCGCCGAGTTTTTTTAGCCTCCCAGGCTCCGTGCCGAGGTTTAATAATACATACAGTACTGGCCTCTTGGTTCTTCTATTTGTCGTACAATGGCGACTAATATAATTTAATCAATCCCAATTTGAGTATTCAGCGCCTGTTCATTTTACGTCGGCTTAACTATAACGACTATGGACCGAAGAACCAAAGCTCTACCACAACGTACGCTAGCAGCTCTGTCACCTAATAATCCTATATCTATCTATGTGCAGTTTTAGCCTGAGCAATGGGCACTGCTTACCTCCTGTTATGGCGCCATGTGGCAGAGCTGATGAGTCGTACGGCTGCAGTGCGGCCAAAGTTCCAAGGTTCCAAATAAAGCCTCTCTTTCCCCGAATCACGTCGGGAAGTCACCAGAATGTGGGGTTTGTGCCCCGGGGAAGAAGGCTGCCGACAACAGGAAACGCTTATAACTCACTTTATTTGTTTAGCTTTAAGTTATTTAACTATGAACCAGAAGGAGAGGTATTATATGTATATCACGCTGCGTGGAGGACCCCAAGCGTTGCATTCTCAGTCGCTTTGCTTCCTTCCTTTGCGCTGCCTGGGGTGTTCTGACTTGAGCCGGCGGAAGTTCCGCCGGTAGTCACTGGGCAGGAGGCGTGGCCTCCATGACGCACAATGGCCAGCGTTAAGCGCCGCCTCCAGTATATCGTTTGGCGCCATCATGTGTTGAGGTGCAGTTACTACAACTTGTATATTTATTTCTACTCCTGGCTATGTGCAGATATTTTACAGCCTGATGATACATGTTATTAATTCGCAACAAGCGCCAGGGTCTCTCCCTCTCCTCTGGCTTTTTGTCAAGGGTTCAGGGCGACGCTAACTTCCGGGTTGGCATAGAAACATACTTCATCCCTGCACCTGCTATATTTCCCTGAATTATTTCAATAATTGGGCAGGTCTTGAGCTGTGACCTGGCTGGAAACTGTTGATCTGATTGGGCAACACTGTGTACTTCCCCTATTTAGTTTTTTTGTTCAACCCACTGACTCTGATAAAGGTGCGTCTCCCGCTCCCTTTCCGTCACTTCACAGGAGAGGGACAGAGAGCTTCTTCTGTTGCACGGACGTCGAAATAATTGAATCTACGGAAATTTCCACTTATAAAATGCCGGCTACCGGAATTGCGTTCATGTGGAGAATAGGCACCGTTGCTACGGCCCTTGCATTAAGGGTAGGAACAAGCACCGTGGCTACCGAATGTATTTTTATGCTGAGAAGAATCACCGCGGCTACCGAATGTATTTTTATGATAAGAATAGGCACTGTGGCTACCGAATGTAATTTTATGCTAAGAAGAAGCACCGTGGCTACTGAATGTATTTTGATGCTGAGTAGAGGCATTGTGACTACAGAGCTTCGGTATATGTGGAGAAGGCCCGTGGCGACAGGGCTTCGGTTAATGTGAAGAAGGCCCGAGGCTATGGGATTCGGATCAGGGCCTCTCCCTCTCCTCTTGCGCTGTGCACAGGCAGTCATGTGCGGTCAGGAATGGTACGTGGAGCGGGCAAGAGGACGCCACAGGTAACCAAAATAAATCGAGAAGATTGACGGCGCACTCGACGTCCGTGTCGAAGATTCACCATGCACTCGACGTCTGTGCCGAAGATTTTGCATATTCTTTAATACCACTTTGAATGCTTCTTGTTGTTTTGCACCAGGGATCGAGGGAAACGGCATTTCTTTATTTATTTTTATGTGTATGTCCTATACATTTATGGAAATTGACAATAAAGTTTGATTTGACTTGACTGGACTTTTTCACTGTCATTGTTGTCTCGACTATGAGGGGGGGGTGGACATGAGTAGGTATTTTCCGCCATTTCCCCATACGAAGACCACATCAGGTGAGTGGGCGGTCCTTCAACGTGGCCAGGCTCACACTGCAACAAGAATGCGGATGTACAGCATGCGGTAAGGTAGGGGTGAAATGGCGTGGGGCTCTGAGATCTGTTTTCTCTCATTTGGTGGGTGTGTCAGAGGTGTTACCCAATCAGCAGCGACGCGTATATGAACCACTGCCATACTTAAAAAAATAATAAAATATAGGCGGCGCGGACAATGGTCCGACTAAAGTTCACGATGTCACCGTGTTTCTGCACGCCCCTTCACCCGATTTGGGATGTTTTATGCTATCCCGGACGGCGAGGGCAGTGAGGGCATCGAATTATCTCGAAAAATAGTGCAAAGAATGGCCCTTCTCAGCTGCCGTAGTTGCAGCGCTTTGCCTAACGCAATGTGGCGTTCAGACGCATGTATTTTTATGCTGAGAAGAAGCACTGTGGCGACAGAGCTTCGGTTTATGTGGAGAAGGCCTCGTGGTTACGGGATTCGGGCTACTGGTTTGATGGCCTGCCAAACCGACCCCCCGCTTCATCCCACATTTCAACAGCGCCAGGGTCTCTCCCTCTCCTCTGGCTTTTTGTCAAGGGTTCAGGGCGACGCTAACTTCTGGGTTGGCATAGTAAAATACTTCATCCCTGCACCGCTATATTTCCCTAAATTATTTCAATAATTGGGCAGGTCTTGAGCTGTGACCTGGCTGGAAACTGTTAATCTGATTGGGCAACACTGTGTACTTCCCCTATTTAGTTTTTTTGTTCAACCCACTGACTCTGATAAAGGTGCGTCTCCCGCTCCCTTTCCGTCACTTCACAGGAGAGGGACAGAGAGCTTCTTCTGTTGCACGGACGTCGAAATAATTGAATCTACGGAAATTTCCACTTATAAAATGCCGGCTACCGGAATTGCGTTCATGTGGAGAATAGGCACCGTTGCTACGGCCCTTGCATTAAGGGTAGGAACAAGCACCGTGGCTACCGAATGTATTTTTATGCTGAGAAGAATCACCGCGGCTACCGAATGTATTTTTATGATAAGAATAGGCACTGTGGCTACCGAATGTAATTTTATGCTAAGAAGAAGCACCGTGGCTACTGAATGTATTTTGATGCTGAGTAGAGGCATTGTGACTACAGAGCTTCGGTATATGTGGAGAAGGCCCGTGGCGACAGGGCTTCGGTTAATGTGAAGAAGGCCCGTGGCTATGGGATTCGGATCAGGGCCTCTCCCTCTCCTCTTGCGCTGTGCACAGGCAGTCATGTGCGGTCAGGAATGGTACGTGGAGCGGGCAAGAGGACGCCACAGGTAACCAAAATAAATCGAGAAGATTGACGGCGCACTCGACGTCCGTGTCGAAGATTCACCATGCACTCGACGTCTGTGCCGAAGATTTTGCATATTCTTTAATACCACTTTGAATGCTTTGTTTTGCACCAGGGATCGAGGGAAACGGCATTTCTTTATTTATTTTTATGTGCATGTCCTGTACATTCATGGAAATTGACAATAAAGTTTGATTTGACTTGACTGGACTTTTTCACTGTCATTGTTGTCTCGACTATGAGGGAGGGGGGGGGGGTGGACATGAGTAGGTATTTCCGCCATTTCCCCATACGAAGACCACATCAGGTGAGTGGGCGGTCCTTCAACGTGGCCAGGTTCACACTGCAACAAGAATGCGGATGTACAGCATGCGGTAAGGTAGGGGTGAAACGGCGTGGGGCTCTGAGGTCTGTTTTCTCTCATTTGGTGGGTGTGTCAGAGGTGTTACCCAATCAGCAGCGACGCGTATATGAACCACTGCCGTACTTAAAAATATAATAAAATATAGGCGGCGCGGACAATGGTCCGTCTAAAGTTCACAATGTCACCGTGTTTCTGCACGCCCCTTCACCCGATTTGGGATGTTTTACGCTATCTCGGACGGCGAGGGCAGTGAGGGCGTCGAATTATCTCGAAAAAGATTGCAAAGAATGGCCCTTCTCAGCTGCCGTAGTTGCAGCGCTTTGCCTAACGCAATGTGGCGTTCAGACGCATGTATTTTTATGCTGAGAAGAAGCACTGTGGCGACAGAGCTTCGGTTTATGTGGAGAAGGCCTCGTGGTTACGGGATTCGGGCTACTGGTTTGATGGCCTGCCAAACCGACCCCCCGCTTCATCCCACATTTCAACAGCGCCAGGGTCTCTCCCTCTCCTCTGGCTTTTTGTCAAGGGTTCAGGGCAATGCTAACTTCTGGGTTGGCATAGTAAAATACTTCATCCCTGCACCGCTATATTTCCCTAAATTATTTCAATAATTGGGCAGGTCTTGAGCTGTGACCTGGCTGGAAACTGTTAATCTGATTGGGCAACACTGTGTACTTCCCCTATTTAGTTTTTTTGTTCAACCCACTGACTCTGATAAAGGTGCGTCTCCCGCTCCCTTTCCGTCACTTCACAGGAGAGGGACAGAGAGCTTCTTCTGTTGCACGGACGTCGAAATAATTGAATCTACGGAAATTTCCACTTATAAAATGCCGGCTACCGGAATTGCGTTCATGTGGAGAATAGGCACCGTTGCTACGGCCCTTGCATTAAGGGTAGGAACAAGCACCGTGGCTACCGAATGTATTTTTATGCTGAGAAGAATCACCGCGGCTACCGAATGTATTTTTATGATAAGAATAGGCACTGTGGCTACCGAATGTAATTTTATGCTAAGAAGAAGCACCGTGGCTACTGAATGTATTTTGATGCTGAGTAGAGGCATTATGACTACAGAGCTTCGGTTTATGTGGAGAAGGCCCGTGGCGACAGGGCTTCGGTTAATGTGAAGAAGGCCCGTGGCTATGGGATTCGGATCAGGGCCTCTCCCTCTCCTCTTGCGCTGTGCACAGGCAGTCATGTGCGGTCAGGAATGGTACGTGGAGCGGGCAAGAGGACGCCACAGGTAACCAAAATAAATCGAGAAGATTGACGCCGCACTCGACGTCCGTGTCGAAGATTCACCATGCACTCGACGTCTGTGCCGAAGATTTTGCATATTCTTTAATACCACTTTGAATGCTTTGTTTTGCACCAGGGATCGAGGGAAACGGCATTTCTTTATTTATTTTTATGTGTATGTCCTGTACATTCATGGAAATTGACAATAAAGTTTGATTTGACTTGACTGGACTTTTTCACTGTCATTGTTGTCTCGACTATGAGGGAGGGGGGGGGGGGGTGGACATGAGTAGGTATTTCCGCCATTTCCCCATACGAAGACCACATCAGGTGAGTGGGCGGTCCTTCAACGTGGCCAGGTTCACACTGCAATGAGAATGCCGATGTACAGCATGCGGTAAGGTAGGGGTGAAACGGCGTGGGGCTCTGAGGTCTGTTTTCTCTCATTTGGTGGGTGTGTCAGAGGTGTTACCCAATCAGCAGCGACGCGTATATGAACCACTGCCGTACTTAAAAATATAATAAAATATAGGCGGCGCGGACAATGGTCCGTCTAAAGTTCACAATGTCACCGTGTTTCTGCACGCCCCTTCACCCGATTTGGGATGTTTTACGCTATCTCGGACGGCGAGGGCAGTGAGGGCGTCGAATTATCTCGAAAAAGATTGCAAAGAATGGCCCTTCTCAGCTGCCGTAGTTGCAGCGCTTTGCCTAACGCAATGTGGCGTTCAGACGCATGTATTTTTATGCTGAGAAGAAGCACTGTGGCGACAGAGCTTCGGTTTATGTGGAGAAGGCCTCGTGGTTACGGGATTCGGGCTACTGGTTTGATGGCCTGCCAAACCGACCCCCCGCTTCATCCCACATTTCAACAGCGCCAGGGTCTCTCCCTCTCCTCTGGCTTTTTGTCAAGGGTTCAGGGCGACGCTAACTTCTGGGTTGGCATAGTAAAATACTTCATCCCTGCACCGCTATATTTCCCTAAATTATTTCAATAATTGGGCAGGTCTTGAGCTGTGACCTGGCTGGAAACTGTTAATCTGATTGGGCAACACTGTGTACTTCCCCTATTTAGTTTTTTTGTTCAACCCACTGACTCTGATAAAGGTGTGTCTCCCGCTC
>JAOPHQ010002411.1:40000-47005 GCA_030340625.1 Merluccius polli | reverse complement strand
TGACACGTAGTATTCTTTATATGAACATGCATATAAAAACATAACGTATTTGAAACATCATAGAAGTCTTACAGATATGTTTTTTGAAAGACATGTTTATTTATGTTTGACTACACATCTGTGTAGAGATCTGCGTACAGATACAGAGCAGAGTGGAGGTTTGTTGTTCAGATGAAGGTGAAAAAACACAATTTCAAGAGAAAGAGAGAGAGGAAGAGATGAGAGGGAAGGAGGGGAGGAGGGAGGGGAAGAAAAGGAGGGGAGAGGTCACTGAAAAGTGATCCAACTTCCTTGATTCTCTCTCTCTGATCTCCTCTCCTCTCCTAATCAGAGTGACAGGGGAAGAGAGAGAGAGTGAGGTAGGGAGAGAGAGAGAGAGAGAGAGAGAGAGGGATAGAGAGAGAGAGAGAGAGAGAGAGAGAGAGAGAGAGAGAGAGAGAGAGAGAGAGAGAGAGAGAGAGAGACAAGGGGGGGTGACAGAGATGGAGAGATGAAGACAGAACGGTGGAGTAGAAAGACCAGATGAGTTTTGTTAGAGAGAATAAAGACTAAAAATAGAACCAAACAATTGCTCTTTTATCCGACCGCATAACACACACACACGCTAACTGTTATACATGCTAACACACACACACACACGCACACACACACACACACACACACACAGAAATAAAGAAAGAAATAATGAAAGAATCTCTTGGGGACATGTGGTCCATGAAACTGGACTTCAAAGAAAAAAGACACAATATCTGTCATCCAATCACAAGTCCTCTAGGGTTCAGCTCAGCTTTCTGTTGGCCAGAGGCTACCGTATAGACATGGCTGTCCTCCAACCAGCAGGTGGGAGTGGGAGTGGGAGTGGGAGTGGGAGGGGGAGGAGGAGGAGGAGGAGGAGGAGGAGGAGGAGGAGGAGGAGGAGGAGGAGGAGGAGGAGGAGAGTCACCCCCAGGGGTTAGAGGAGAGGAGGGGGACGATCAGAGGAAAGTGATCCCAGCTCAGAGCCCCGAGGTTGGGGTGACACTACACCCTACACCCCCCCCCGCCCCCCCCGCCCACCACCCCACCCCTCCACAGGAACTTCTTCAGTCGTGAGGTCCTGGGTTCCCAGGATAGGGCGACATGGTTATATACCAACAAAGAAGACAATGAAGGCACAACGCACGTACTAGACACACACACACACACACACTAGAAAGACAATAGGAGGGACCCCAGGATTACATTACCACTGTGTGTGTGTGTGTGTGTGTGAGAGTCTGTGCAATCCATGTTTTCGTGTGTGTCTGTTTGTGTGTACTTGCCATTCGTACTTATCTTGACTGTGGGGATGTGCATTCTATGTGCTTAGTTTAATAACTTACAGTTCGTAAGAGGACTCACTCCCAGCTTCAGCAGATAATTATAAAGTCTGGTGTTTAATGAGCCTGTCAGGGAACTGAGGACCAGCTAAGACCTGCCTCAGTGCAGGTACAGATTCTAATGGGAGAGATCCTCCTGGATTATTATGGGATAGAATGAATGGAACACAACACGCTGCAACACAACCGTTCCCCTCTACTTAATGTACAAAGGGTATGTACAACACACACACACACACACACACACACACATAGACACACACACACACATGTACATAAAGATACACATGGATAGACATTACACACACACACATTACATGTATACGCACACACCTGGGAGCGGGATGCTGTCAGCCAGGTATTAGCGTAGCGCTTAGCATCTTTCAGCCGCGGCTAATGTTCCCCCAGTTCATCTTTGTTTGTGCATACCGTGTTGTTCAAACACGCCGTACACGCACACACCATACCATACCGCTCTCTATCTCTCCCTCCCTAAGACATCTGTCTCCTGTACACATCTAGCGTAGCGGGCAGGTGCGTGTCGCTACAGAGGCCTAATCTGGCTGTAGACGTCTCCCCATACCATGAGTATGTTTGATGAAGAGAGTTTGTTTTGGCGTTACAGCATGCGGGACGAAGGGGCCCATGTCTGGGTTTAGTGAAGTGAAGCCCCCGAGTGTTCAGCATAGTTTTTAACGTAGGGGCGTTCTAAACTGTCTGATATAATAGTGAACATGGCTTGATTCTGTTTTGAGTCAAAAAGTTGATAGTTATAGTTAAAATGTGGAGGCTTCACCACATGGTCTAGATTATATTGACATTATCGATGTGAAGTTAATGTGTGAGGGAGGGAGGGAGGGAGGGAGGGAGGGAGGGAGGGAGGGAGGGAGGGAGGGAGGGAGGGATGATGAATTACCTAAGACTGTCCCTTTGTGTTTTCCTCACGACGTGCATCGCAGAAATATCTTTAATGCTGTTTGTCTACAAACATTTCATCATACTGTATGGACCAATAGGATTACAGAATTTGCTCCCCTATACCTGTCAATCAAAAACTGTCAGTTGCACAATCTGAAGGGGCAGGGGTGTTAAAAGGTTAACTAGAAAATCCCCAAGTGAGAGCCAGGTATGACAAACACACACACACACACACACACACACACACACACACACACACACACACACACACACACACACACCCCTTAACCTTCATTTGAACCAGCTATGATGTCCTTCATCCTTCTAACCTGTTATTTTACATCTCCCCATTCCTCTTCACTCCTCTCATTCCCCTTCCTTCTTCCTGCTCCTTTCTTCCCTGTCCTCCTCCTCTCTCTCTCCTCCTCACCTCTCTTTACCCTCCTCCCCCCTCTCTCCTCCTCCCTCTCCTCCTCACCTCTTTTCTCCCGTTCTCTCTACTCCTCACCGTTCTTCTCCCTCCTCTCTCCCTCTTCCTCCCGCTCTTTCCTCCATCCTCCCAACCTCTTCCTCTCCTCCTGTTTTCTCGTTCTCTTCCTCCCCTCTCTCCTCCATCCTCCTTCTCTCCTCTCGCTCTCCTCCTCCTCTGTCCTATGAGGAGGTACAGGCGTTCTCCACCAGCTGTGTTTAGTCCTGTAGGATCCAAGGTTTATTGCGACCCCATGACATGCTGTGTGTGTTTGTGTGTTTCTTGTGCACGGTGGGTAGATGTGTATGTGTGTGCATGTATGTGTGTTTGTGTCACTGAGTTTTTGTTGTGTGCTTTGTTTATGTGTGTATAGTGTGTGTGTGTGTGTGTCTGTGTTTGTGTGTCTACATGTGCACATGCATGTGTGTTTATAAAAAAACACACGTGCACATTGTATTTGCGTCCAAATACAAGTTCAGTCCACAGACCACCCAAATAGACCAGACTCATCAACTCAGACAGACAGACAGGCAGACAAGCAGACAAACAGACAGACAGGCATGCAGGCAGGCAGGCAGACAGACAGACAGACAGACAGACAGACAGACAGACAGTATATGGCATGTCATTAAAAAATCAGAAAAGAACAAAAATGGACTGCAGTGGTTCTACACTCACACACCAGTGTTGCATTGTTTCTCTGAGAGGAGGAAACGTTTGACATCTGGACATCCTGGGGGGATGTGTGTGTAGATGTGTAGTAATGTTTGTGTAGTAATGTATGTGTGTGTGTGTGTGTGTGTGTTTTGTAATGTCTACATATCCATCACTCTGATAGCCTGCCCCCAAGGAACATACCTGGTGCATGAGGTAGCATACCTTCACACACACACACACACACACACTATGAGGTGAAAAATGATTCAGCGAACTATCGTCAAATATATATATATATATATATATACAGTATGTATATATGTGTACTTTGGCGAGCTGTCTCAAACGCCACATAAACACACTACACCTTACAGTTTGATAGATAACTTGCCGCCCGTTGTGAGTGCTGCGCATGTTTACTTTTCGCCTACTTGCCTACAACACCAACACAACACGCCTAACCTAGACCTGATATCAAGAAAGCTCAATGTGTTTTCACCACTACTCCACCAGGGGGCCTTTCACTTTTTTGTGAAAGCTCTCCGTTGTGAGTCTACGTAAATTGTTGGCGTGCGTGTAGACGTTTGGTCAGATCTTAGACATCCTAAGTAGGCGCTAGTGAGGCGTTTGACGATAGTTCGCTGAATCGTATTACACCTCATACACACACACACACACTCAGGCCAAGTCCACACGTAACAAAACGATCTTTTTTTCCCCCGTTTTCCCTGGCATCGTATCAAGAACATTTGCGTCCAAACGGATCCATCTCAATACGACTCAACACGCTACTTCATATTCCAGGCGTATAGGTGGCGCTGTTTCAGTTTTAGAAATTCACCGGAAATGGAGAGGAAGAGGCGGAGCATGCGCATAAAGCTTGAGCGCTGTATACAAACAGACAGTAGAAGAAGAACATGACGATGGCGCCTGTAGCGAAGAAAGCAGAGTCTTTTGTGTGGACCGACTGTGAAGTAGAACATCGAGACAGCTGACCTGGAGGACGATTCGTCGTCCCAGCCCTCAACATCGACAGAG
This sequence comes from Merluccius polli, assembly GCA_030340625.1. Lineage (NCBI taxonomy): Eukaryota > Metazoa > Chordata > Actinopteri > Gadiformes > Merlucciidae > Merluccius > Merluccius polli. Next base: position 42,565 of record JAOPHQ010002411.1, on the reverse strand, counting down.
GAGATGCCTGCATCCCCACATTCGACGGACTCCATTGACTGTCCTCCTCCTGCAGTTGTGAAGCAGCGCAGGGATTTGCTCCAGGTAGGCTCATCATTTCAAGCTTAGCTAGTGCTACAGTGCCGTGTTGTTGTGGGCATTAGGACGGATGCATGTTTATGTAGGTGTGTTGCTTCACCACATAATTCACAAAATAGTTTTGACTTTAACTTGCCCAACAGTAATGTTCTGCTCTGCTTAATTCTAGGCCAAGCTGGCCAGCCACAGAGGGGACCGACTGAGGAGGAAAGCTCATGCTGACCCAGCAGAGGAGTTAAAAATCAAGAGGAGGACGTTGGAGTTGGCTGAGGAGTCGGCACGAAGCCACGCTGAACACATGACTCAGATCAACACCAACATTGCAAACATTACCAGCACCATACAGGATGGGTTTGCCCTGATGAGGGAATTGCTGCTCAGACCCCAGTTTGTACCCCCCCAAAGCAGCAGCGGACAATTCCATGGGTACCCACAATCATATGTTCATATGACACCACAACCCACTACACCAGCCTTTCACACCTGCACCCAATCCATCCCCATACCAACCTGCACAATACCCACCTACAGCAACACCCAGCCCAGCGACTGAAAGGTTTTCATACAGAAGAGCGCTGATGCAAGACGATGTGGAGTGAGATTTGCACATTATAAAAATGTTAACTTTTGCACATTATATAAATGTTTACTTTTGCACATTATAAAAATGTTTACTTTTGCACAATTTTTTTTACTTTTGCACATTATAAAAATGTTTACTTTTGCACAAAAAATGTTTACTTTTGAATAAAAGAAAGATTTCTGAAAGTGACTGCAGTTATTTGTTTATTTTCACTAGACACACATTATTTACAACATTTTCAAAATGACAATCAGTGAACTATTCAGTCTTGGGCCTGTCTTTTGTTATGGGTCAAGGTACTTTGTGAGTACTCTTCTCACTCTCTTTCCCTCTGTCTCGTTACAGTCAGTGATGTAGTTGTTGCGTTGTATTGGTGGCTGCAAGTCATTATCACATTGTATTGCTCCCGATACAGAGTGATCAGCCACAGTCTCCTTACTGTCCTCACAAAAGTTATGGAGAACAAAGCAAGCGTAAATTACATGGGGCAGGTCCTGCAAATTGATTGATTTTCAATGCAGCAAATCTGGCTTTAAGGCGACCAAAAGCACACTCGATGACCATGCGTGCCCTACACAAACATACATAAAACAACAAACATAGCCCAAAGTACTGTTCTTGAGGTGTGGAGCCACCACTGGAATATTCCTTCATCAAGTAAGGCATCAGAGGGTAGGCTGGGTCACCAAGAAGGAAAATGGGTATGGCCTCCTCATCGTCCACAATCTGCTTTTTCTGTCTTTAAGTTAGAGTTGATGGTTGAATTAGCAAAAACTTGTGCATCGTGTACACTCCCAGGCCACTTCATCACGACATCCATGAATTTAAATTTGTAGTCACAGACAGCCTGTACATTAAGGGAATGCTTGCCTTTCCTGTTGATGTAGTCCATGGAGTTGGTAGATGGCTGCTTTATTTCGATGTGGGTGCCGTCAACCGCTCCCAAACACTGTGGCATGCCATGAGCACGATGGAAGCCCAAATCCAGATCCTCGGCCTCGGGCTCCGTAAAAGGCATCTTTATGTATTCGGGACCAAGATGGATAGCGATAGCTTTGCAGGTCTGCCTGACGACGACGGATACAGCCTGTTGCGACACGCCAAAGGCGTTAGCAGTCTTTCGTAGCCGTCCTTCGTCACTCAAGTAATAAAGCGTTAACGCAACCCTTTTGATCGTCTCAATTGGCGCACGCATGGCTGTTGTTTGCCTTTGGATGTATGGACGGAGTTCTTCGCTCAGGGCGACGAGAGATGTTTTGGACATGCGAAAGTTCTCCCTCCATTCTTCGTCCACAACAACACCATTGACGAAGTTGTCCCACCAACTGCTGGTCGAACCCAAAATCTTCTCCTAGTTGCCCTCCTGGTAGCCCTTCGCGGTGGATGTAAACTGTGGCTTATGTGGTTGTCCATCAGCCTTTTTTGCTCAGCGTGGTGGCACAGGAGCATAATATTTTGAGACAGTAACCCTAATAGGCACAATATCTTCTCCAGCAGGAACACGACCATGTAGTCTGCCATTGTTGTTGTTATGAGACGTCTCACGGGTTACAAGAGGTTACGCTCGAGGGGTGTGGCGATGACGTCATCGAAATGCAAGAATGCGTATTGGCCGTCCAAACGAACACTCAAGGGCTTTTTTCACCCTGGGACCAGGTTTCAGAAAAGTTCGTTTGCAAGCAATGCGTTTACAGGATTGGTTTGGACGATCGGCCAAAACGATGCAAAACATCTGCGTTTAAACCAAAAAGCGTCTACGTGTGGATGGCCCCTCACACTGGTGGACGTGTAGGTAGATGACCTCACCCCCACCCCCTGTCTAAATGCTGTTATATGCAAATCTGAACCAGACCAGAGGAGTGTTTACATCACCTTCCTCATCCCCTTCCTACATCACCTTCCTC